>LPNX010453896.1:299787-381860 GCA_001517045.1 Pseudotsuga menziesii
TTAGTGAAAAGATCCTAACATAATGCTAGCTTAAATGTTGAAAAACTAACAGTTTCTCTTCATGAATGGTATTGTACTTGAATTGGACTGGTTTCTTCTAAGAAAAGTTGTTGGGTTTTCTCCCTAATGGGTTTCCCTAGATAAAATTCTTGTGTCTCTTATGCATGACTATGTTTCTATGATCATTTGTTTCCGTTGCAATTTAAGTTGAAAATTTTAGTGTGCACTTATTCAAATAAAATTGTGGGATGAAATGAATGCTTGAAATCATTGTGAAATAATTGTCAAGATATGAAAATAAATAAAAAAATTCAACATTGTTAGCATCTCTTCCACACTCCTACTCATATTATGGAACAATTGATGGCTAGTAAAAGGGAACTAAACCATCTTCACTCCTTATACTAGAATTTTGATGACTACAATTAGGGTTAAGTTTAGGCTTTTTAAAATCGTTGTGGAACCTCCATGACGTTTCTTGAAGCCTCTAGTGGATCTAAACTCATTATTAACTTCCTGTATTTGAATTATGGTGAGCTGACATGGTCGCCACTTGTACATGTGGGGAATATTTGAATTGTTACCTTGTTGGGGTTCAAACATTCTCATGCAAACTATGTTTTAGGTGCATGATAGATCATTGAAAAGATCTCAATGAGAAGAACAATTTCCATCTAGGAATAAGTAAGCATATGGTAACCTTAAGGCATCATAGACCTAAAAACATTTTTTAGGGCTAAAAATTGTGCCAAAAGTTAATTACCGAAAAATTGACAAAATTAAGACAATATATGAGATGCCCAAATCCCTATCATCCCACTCTAGAGCATCAATAAATTCATATGGAACTTATGCACATCCATTCTAGATCGAGGTTTTTGTAAACGTAAGTTGTAAAGGAGGTTGCCTCCTCATAGTGACATTACCATCCATTAACTTTTTATTATTCTTTAAGCATGACATTAATGAATTGATCCTTATTATGCTTAGTTGGCTATTTGATCCATAACATGGAAAGTTGAAATATGTCACTTTGTAAGGGAATTGAGTTATATAGGGAGAATGTCACTACTCTGCTTCCATTAAAATCCCCTAACAAGATCAATATTAATGGCTAACCCAACAAATTATTAATAATCATCAAGCATTGATAGAAATTGAAATGAAGGTAATCAATTCATTATTTTTAAAGAAACATGCATAATGACTCTTGTACAAAGAAAGATACCTGTGTGGAGATACCTATTTCGTCAAAATCTACCTAACTTAGATAGAAACCATATAAAACACCAACTTTCATAAACCAAACAAACTACCATCAATTTTTTTTTTAAATATAATCTCACAAGTTTATTATAAACCTTTAAATATATTCTCACAAGTTTATTATAAACCTTCCATTGCTTTTTCTTAGAGCAATGATGATCTGTAAGTCCTTGGCACTAATTGGGGACAAAATGATTTGTAGGTCCTTACAAGGTACCACTAGTCCCAAGCTCATTGAGCTGCATAAGAGAGGGCATGTCCAAGCTCGACCTTGAGCCATGGCTTACCTCATGGTCCCAAATGGGAATGGATAAACAATTGTAGGCATTAGGAAAAAACATCGATCGGGTTTGGGTTCGTAAGAGAATTTTACAAAGCATTGAAAGTGCGGCAAATCATCCAACAAGACCAACAACGTGTTAGCCCCTTTGGTATACAATGAACGTAAGAGAACCGTTAGCTTGAATGACTGAACTGCTTTGATTTTTGATTTTCTCACTGGTTTTGGAAATCTGAATAACACAATGGCTTAATCGCAGTAAAAACTGTCAGACTAGGGGATTTGCGATGCTATGATGCATATGCAACAAGCATCACGAACTTAAAACTACCGATGTGAAGTAGAAACAGTGTGTCGGGAATTTTTGCAGATTTTTTTTCAGAAAATAAGCAGGTGAAAGAGGGTTGAAATTTGTATTTTAGGGGAAGGGAAGGATGAGGGCGATGTCCCATATGAGGTTTCGTAATCCCCTCGTCATCAGTATGGCTACAGATGTCCTGTACAGGAGGACCAATCAATTCAGTTTGTTTAATTTCTGCACTGAAGTTGAGAAATCTGAGCTGCCCCCATGGATGGGACGGCCTCAGAATGACGAAAGCCACAGCGACGAAGACGAAGACTTCGTATTGCCTACCGACAAGGCCTCATGGGTTAATGTTCGGGAGTATTTGGAGCCCAAAACGAGCTCTAGCGATACGATACCGGAGACAGACGTGGAGAAGATCAGCAAAGTTCTCAATGCTCGGAGTGATTCGATCAGAGACATGTACAGAGCTCTGGAGGGATGCCGTGTGAAGGTTTCAGATGACTTGGTAGACCAAATATTGAAAAGATTCAGTAATGATTGGACTTCTGCATTGGGATTTTTTGAGTGGGCTCGCTCGCAGAATGAGTACAACCACACGGCAGAGGCTTATGATACAATGGTGGACATTCTGGGCAAGATGAAGCAATTTGAAGCGATGTGGGAGGTGGTCAAGGAGATGAAGGAATTGGGGGACCTGATTTCTCTGAGAACATTCAGCAAGGTGATGTTATAATTCATAGTCCTAATCTTCACCTTTGTAAATATGTACATAGTCATAGTCATTTTGTGAATTGAATGGTGATGACTAGCACACATCTATCTAAACTCGGGTCTAATAGGCAGCTTAAGGTTCAAGGTTGTTTTTAGCATATTTCAGTATTTGTGTGATCTTGAGATATGCATCCTCAAGGTCCAGATCAAATCCTGATTTCAATGGGTTTGTGCTAGTGTACATATTTAACACACCCAAGGTTGAATATAACATATGTCAATATTTGTGATGACATTGAGAGATCAAATCCTGGTTTCAGTGGGTTTGTGCTAGTGTAAATATTCAGTACACCCAAGGTTGAATACAGCATATGCCGACTTTTGTTTGACATTGAGAGATCAAATTCTGGTTTCAAAGGGTTTGTGCTATTGTACATATTCAATACACCCAAGGTTGAATACAACACATGTCAATATTTGTGTGACATTGAGATATGCATCCCCAAGCTTTCCAACCTCAAGGCCCATATTAAACCCTGGTTTAGATGGGTTTGTGCTAGTGTACATATTCAATGCAAACAATGCACTGTTACATACATGTCACACACCATTACACATGAAGATGAACTATTTATGGATTCCCCCACCCCATCCAGGCTGCAGAGCATCTCACTTTTCTATCAGACCCTGGTTTGGATGGGTTCGTGCTAGTGTACACATTCAATGCATACAATTCCCTGTTACTTGCATGTCACACACCAATACATATAAACATGAAGTATTAATGCATCCCCCAACCCCATCCAGGCTGCACTGTGCAGAGCATGTCGCTTCTCTTGGTGCAACTAGTGTACATATTCAATGTACCCAATGCATCATATGCATTCTGCATGTCACACACCAATACACATAAACATGAAGTATTAATGCATCCCCCAACCCCATCCAGGCTGCACTGTGCAGAGCATCTCGCTTCTCTTGGTGCAACTAGTGTACATATTCAATGTACCCAATGCATCATATGCATTCAATGCATAGCCACACACACTCAAATATTAAGTGTTGATTGATCTCTCCATGCCATCCAGGCTGTAGAACACCTTGTTTATCTTGGAGCAACAAGGGTCCATGCAGTCTTGTATATTTTGATGTAGCTGTATGGGAAATATGATTCAACCTATTAATACAAATATTCTGTTGTCTCATATTGGTTGTGCATATTGTATTGATGCATTTTAAATTCTGTAACGTGACTCTTCTACTTTGATGACAGGTGATGAGGAGGTATGCAGGGGCAGAGAAGTGGGTGGATGCAATTAAGGCATTCAATCGGTTGGAGGAATTTGGTGTGAAGATGGATACAGCAGCCATGAATGCACTTTTGGATACTCTCTGCAAGGAAAGAAGAACCGAGCATGCCTGGGACAATTTTTTGGATTTGAAGGATCGGATTCGTCCAGATCCCCATACTTTCAATGTTTTGATCCATGGATGGTGCAAGGCACAGAAGCTTGAAGAGGCCGAATGGACCATGGAGGAAATGAGGAGACATGGGTTTGATCCTTGTGTGATCACATACACTATTCTGACTGAAGCTTATTGCCTTCAAAGGGATTTTCGTAAGGTGGATGAGCTGCTCGACGAAATGCAGGAGAGAGGCTGCCCCCCCAATGTGATAACTTATACTATTGTAATGCATGCTTTGGGTAAAGCAAAGGAAACACAAGAGGCTTTCAGGATTTATGATAGAATGAAGGCAACTGGATGCACCCCTGATGTTGCTTTCTACAACTCATTGATTTTTATTCTTGGGAAAGCAGGCCGACTGGATAGTGCTCAAGAGATCTTTCAGGAGATGGCAAAGAATGGTTTTCCACCAAATGTCACAACATACAATACCTTGATTTCTGTTGTTTGCGAGCATTTGCAAGAAAAGAAGGCGTTCAAGATCTTTCATGAAATGGAGGAGGCCAACTACAAGCCTGACCTTCAAACATACAACCCACTGCTAAAAATGTGCTGTAAACTGAAAAGGATGAAGATACTTTCTTATCTGGTAGATGATATGCTCAAGAAGGATTGTAGTCCTGATCTTGGAACCTATACTCTGTTGGTGCATGGCCTCTGTAAAGCTGGGAAACTGGATCGAGCTTGCCAGTTCTTTGAGGAAATGGTTGAGAAGAAATTAATTCCTAAATACTCAACGTACATTCTGCTTCTGGATGAACTTGAGAGGGTGTGTAAGAATGAAGAAAAGAGGAGAATCCGGGATTTGATGATGAAAGCAGAGAGCATGAAGCAACTGGGTCGCAGATCAAGGATGCAAATTGAAACATGATGCTCAACACTCTGGGAGGTATTTGCTGCTGAATTCTGCAAATAAATTTTATTTAAAAAAATGCATCCTTTATTTCATTACTACTAATAATAAGATAAATGTAGAATGATGCATTGTGGATCCAAAGTGCGACAACATATATTTCCTCTCCCTACATATGAAAGGAGAGATAGCATGTCTTCTTTGGCTCTGTTATCAAGAGAGTATACAGTTTTCTAAACAACGCTAATCCTTGCAGAAATCTATGCACAGTCAACTCTAATCTAAAAGATGTAGTTTCTCCCACATAGAGCATGTTAGTTGCTCATGAAATGTTGTATATTAATGTCACTTGCATAAAAGAGATATACCTGTCAGGATACTCACATCCTAGATACTCCTGCCTGCCTGACAGACCATCCATTTGTTCCCAAATGAGTCCCTTTCTGATTAAGAGGGGCAACAAAAAGTGTACTATACACTTCATAACCAAAAGGCTCGGACGGCTTTGCAGCTTCACATAACATGATCAACAGCTTCAGCTTGTTACAAACTAACATAGCAACCATCTGTAAGACGAGAGTGACGTAGCCTATATTTAACTATTAAATTGTCATGGAGGACAAACCACTCAAGTGCTCATTTTTTTTAGTAAATAAGGAGGAATTTATGTTAATACAAGTTTGCACAATATCAAGATTTGAAATCCTGAAGTTTTTCATTGGAGATTGAGAGAAACCTCCTGTAATAAATAATGAAAATGCACAATATAACAAAAATAACAGAACATAGAAGGAATTTTATTGATTGCAAGCCACTTCGAGGGGGCAACCTCCTTTGAGCAAGCTCAATACAAATAACTCGTGGATATCTTCATTGGCCTCAACACTTACTTATATACTAAGTCTAATCTAAGCAACTATTACTCTCCATGAATGTGGGATAATACAATATACTCACGGGACGAATTACAAAGCATATGCGTCCAACAACAATATACTTAACAAAGTAAAGAGAAAGGTTGACATGGGTTCCTAACATCTCCTCCCTCTTCGAAAAGTTTTGTCCTCAAAGCTTTTGATGTGGAAATTGTTGCTGAATCTGAAGGAGTGGTTCCCATGTAGTATCCTCTGGTTGCATGCCGTGCCACTGAATTAATACATTTGTGATGGATCCAGAGCGAAGCTGACGAGTGCGCCTATTGAGAATAGTCTCCGGCTTGAAAATGATGGATCCTTCATTATCCAGTTTTGGTAAAACAGTTTGTGCTTTGATGTTGGTGCCAATAACTTTCTTGAGACAAGAGACATGAAATACTGGGTGAACGCGAGAAGGAGGAAGTTCCAATTTATAAGCAACGAACCCAATCTTTTGAAGAACCTTATATGGCCCATAGAACTTTGGAGCCAACTTATGACGCCCTTTGTGTTTCAGGAAGGATTGCTTGTAAGGCTGTAAACGAAGAAAAACCATATCACCGACTTGAAAAGTGCGCTTAGAACAGTGCTGATCGGCTTGTTGTTTCATTCGATTTCTTGCCATGTGAATATTGTCCTACAAAGTTTGAACAATCTGATCTCTGTTTTGGAGAACCATGTCAACTACCTGAATTGGTGAATTGCAGGGGGTGTATGGACGAAGCACTGGCGGTGCTTGACCATAGGCTGCTTCATATGGATTCATTTTAGATGCAGTGTGGTAGGAGGTATTGTACCACCATTCAGCGAGAGGGAGCCACTTTACCCACTGATGTTGTTGTTCAGAGGTGAAGCAACAAAGATAAGTTTCCAAACATTTGTTGATAACTTTAGTATGACCATTTGTTTGTGGGTGATACCCTGAACTCATCTTCAGTTTGGTGCTAGTGTGGCGAAATAGTTATGTCCAAAAATGACTTATGAAAGTTGCATCGCGGAAGATCTGGTCCATGAAAATTTGTGCGACTGAGGAGGCGGTATATGGATGGCTGAGGGCACAAAAATGACTATATTTGGAGAGGCGATCAACCACAACCAAGATCACTGTCTTCCCTCTAGATTTAGGGAGCCCTTTAATGAAATTCATTGAAATATCTGTCCAAATCCGTGTAGGGATGGGCCTGATGTTGGGAGGCATGCTTTCAGGAATGAGCAGAATATGATGGTCGTCTAGTCTTGAAGGTGGCAATCCCATTGGTTCAACAAAGACACATGCATATCGATCCAAAATTTGTTGTAGAGCCAAGGGAGTAGTGGAGATTGTTGATGGTTGCATCTGAATGGAATGGAGCCGAGCGATGACAACATGTGAATTTTTCTTAAGTAGCTTTTCCATGTGATGTGAACTGATGAGGCTGAGAGACCCTGGTTGTAAGCCCTTCAATGTGTCTTTTTTCCCATTGACTGAAAACTACATCCAAAGTTTGGCAAAATCCCATAAGATGGGTCAAAGTGTGCGTAACCATTGAGCGCCCAAAACCACATCACATGTCGGAGCTCAAGTTATAATCTCCAATAGAGATACGCACATTGCGACACGTCCCTTTGCAAGGTAAGGTGCCCCCATTGACAATCATGACTTCAAAGCTGGAGTAAGGATGGTCAAAACAATCAACTTGTTTGGCGATTCAAGGGTCAATGAAGTTATGAGTGCTACCAGAATCAATGAGTATTGTAAGAGGGAGCTTCTTGAAGAAACCCTTGACCCGCATGGTTTTTGGGGTGGCGACTTCCGCTAATGCATGGAGAGATGTCTCTGGGTGGTCGTCCTGAGGAGGGTCAACAAGCGGCTGTTGAATGTCGACCTAATCATCTACTGGATCTTGAGCATCTTCACAAATTTTAGGTTCAGGTGGAGAAGCCACATCTAAGAGATAGAGCTTGCTAAGCACATCGATGTTCTCGGGTGAATTTCTCATCATAATTATAACAAAGCCCCTTTTCTCTACGTACCCGCATCTTAGCGTCAGACAAATGCTTGATAGGAGTGGTTCTAGGAGCTGGCGTGATTGGAGGTCTTTGGACTTTGGGAAAACCATATTTCTGAATGGAACAAAAGTGGATTGGGAGCGCTGTTGAGCTATGATCTTGTCCTCCGCCAACTTAGCCAACCCTAAGGCTTCCATCATTGTGCTGGGGTAGAACATTTTAACCTCAGATCGGATTGCGTCCTTCAGACTACTGATAAAACAACTCCTGTAGAATGCATTAGACAATCCTTCTGTGTGATTGGCCAATTTCTCAAATTCTGTTTGACACTCTCACAGTGCCAGTTTGACGAAGTTTAGTGAGTGCTCCTGTGAAGTCATCAAAATCACTAGGGCCAAGTCGTTGCAAAAGGAGTTGGCAAAAATCTGTCCATTTTAGCTTTTCATGATCCTTGATGTACCAACTGAACCATTGAAGGGATTCATGTTCCAAATGAAAGGATGCAAGTGGGACTTTGGTGACATCAAAAGTGTTATGCAGACTGAAATATTATTCTACCCTGTATATCCATCAAGTTGGATCATCACCATTGAAGCGAGGGAAATCAAGCTTCGACCTGTTGTCGCCTTTCACACACCTGGGTCACGTGGCAGAAATCTTCAAGCCACTCGGTGTGTCCTTGGGGGCAAGTCTCGAGTCAAGGCTATCACCTTGTTCTTGACTTCTCCGTTTAGGCTCAACTCCTAATGAAGCCAAGCGGGGTAGACCCTATTAAGTTACTAAGGCAAAATTATTTAGTATGGTGATGTTAAATTGAATGAGTTACTTAGGAGTTTGAAATTTAACCATAAACAACCATAGATGACAAGATACAAAATGAGCGCACGAAAGCACAATGCTGAGACACAATATATATATATATATATATAGAAAGAACATAGCCAGTGCCTTAAAATAGAGTCAAAGATAATCAATGTACTTGCATGTGCTTGGAGTGAAAGTTTTGCGATTGCCTCTTGGTACGTTTTAAGTTAATGTGAAATATGAGTTGATTAAAATTAGGCGAAGGGGGGGGGGGACTCCACATATACCCGAGAGTACTTGGAGTATGTCCAAAACTAAACCATCACGGCTACCCGCAAGGATTATGTGGGCTGAATGGAGTCTCTGGGGCTATTGTTCATAATGCACCCATAAGGGTGTGACAAAGATTGGCGCCCCGAGGTCACTATTCAGGAGTTCCCGCTTCCTTTGGGTATTTTGCCACCGCAATGGTTTGATCTAGGTGTTGGATTTTCACCTGATGGTTTGTCAATTTGGGAGAGTGAGTTCTAATTATTCTAGTCACTCAAGTGCTTTTGAGACAGCTTGACTGATCGGACGAACCGCAGCCAAGTGCAGAGCATACACATCGGAGTCTTGTCAATTTTAGTAAATTTTGAGATGGGTGTTCTTGTTAAAAAGAAAACCCTCCAGGAACCTCTTTCGATCCAAGTGGATCTCAATTGGGGAATCAAGGAGGGGTTACTTCTATAATATCTGATGAAACAATTGATAAAAAGGAAAACACAGATACACAATTCCGGTTTTCTAATTAGTCCTACCACGCATCTCTTTCTCCTTTCGGGTCAATTGGGAAGTCGTGGGGCAAGTATTAAGATTACTTTGAAATCTCAAATATGGAATATAGAAATGATAATAAATCAAAGTATACTACCCTGCAGATTAGAACTACGCTAGATTGAAAAGAGATGAACAAAAAGTAAAAAATTGACACCGACGCAAATCCCCCCAGGGGGATGGTGAATAGGCTCGGAAGAGCCTATTTGAAAGGACCTCTTCTTTTTATTAGCAACGATTTACAATATCAACAAATTGAAATTGATGCACTTTGGTCATTGTTATTTGGGATCCAAAGGCTTACAACAAGCTTGAATTAAAACACAGCGGTGGGGGAAGCTTCCGGGAAGCTCTGGTTTGTCCAAGAGTCAGAAATTTGGCAGAGTCTCTTTCTCTTTTATGTTAGACCTGCTAAAAAACAGCGAGCAATTAAAATCAAATGTGACCAAACACACTTTAAAAGTGTTTTGGGTCACCACGCTAATTACCAAAAAAAACTAAGTAAAAATTGTTAAACAGGGGTAATCTAATTTCTGCAAAAAGGAACCAAGGAAAGCAAGCTTTCCTTGGGATTTTGGCTTGCTGTTTGGGCAGCCAATGAGATGTGCACTTTTATTACAGAATTTAAATCTTTGAAGAACAAAAAAGGAAGCTACCTTATGAGCAAGCTTTAGATCTATGCTTTAGCTACTTGCAAAAAATGAATTTCCTATACCTAGATCTATCTTTATGAACTGATATTCTTTATGAAATTATAGATCTAAGCAGCAAAACTCTTATAAAATAGATCTAACAATATATGTTCAATTCTTGGAACTAGATCTGATCATAAGAGGAAGAGACAGGTAACCGAAAGATTGATTTTAAAAGAAAGGAGGAAGAGAAGGGGAAAGGCCCGTTGTTGGATGGATCTGCAATGGAAACTTGTTAGTGGAATATAGAGGGGCAATGTCTTCACAAAGCTTTTGGATGTACAGTGGAGTCAAACTAGATCCGTAGCTCGTCCAATCCTTGCTAACTGAAAGCTAAACACACAATCCTGCACGAAATCTCATGAGATTTGGATATATATATGAAAAAAGGGACAAGAATTACATGCAAATGAACTTATTAAACATGTATAATCTAGATCTTCTAACATATATGCTATGAGATATAAGAAAAACAAGTAACCTTACTTGCCCAACTATACTCCTATTGATTTAGTTGAATTGTTCAATCCAGACAGGGTTCAGATGCAGAAATTGAGAGAAAAGTCGGCAACATCAATAGCCGTAAGACAATGCTTAATCCACACACATGAGAGCATTACACCATTTGGCCTCCAAAGCTTCTTTATTCCAACAATCAAAAGATTACAACAGTATTACAATAGCAAGCCCTTCAATCTAACTCTAACTAGCTTGGAAGAGGCAGCTTGTGCTTTATTTATACAAAAAATAAGAGATCCAGCCCAGGGGTGCACAAATCCCAAGGAGATAGACCACTGTAGCTGAAGGAGAGTCCATCAATGCCTGATCTGTGTCTAACTGAGCCAGATTTGAGTCTCACTGAGTGCAATTGTCAATCGGAGAGCCGATCTGACTGACACCTCAACCTGTTGACTGAAGCATCCACCAAAACTCATCCAGATGAGCCAAAACGTGTGGAGGAGAGAGGGAGGGCGAAATTCCCCATAAAGGATGTTGAAGATCAACTCTGGATCTGATTTGATCACCTCCTTCAGTCAAGGATTTGTCAAATCCAGTCAATCTGGTTCAGATCTGACTGATTTCAATCAAACCGGCTGAGAATCCACTGATCTATGATTTTGGATTTGCTCCACTATTCATCAATTTATTAATTAAAATAATCAATAATTATTTTTGGGGCTTTCTGACCTAAGTGATGGAAAATCACTCAAAACTAGGAAATAGTGGGTCCATGGGTTTACATGGTGCTCTTAACTTGAAAATGAGCACCTACATGACTGAAACAGATTATTTGGCCCACTTTTATTACAAAATCAATTTTTCCAATTAAACTATTAAAAAATAGCCTAAGTTTTGGAAAAAATAAATTTTAATAAAAAACACTGAAAAAACTTAAAAATTTGAAAATTTGAAAAAACCTAGGGGGTCTTAGACATGTTCATATGACTCGACCATGATGTCTAGCATGTTTATACATTGACACATAGACTCTAATAACCTCAATAGGCTTAAATGCCAAGCTGACCATCCCAACTTTGGAGGTATGGAGTGAAAAACTCAGAAAAACTCAGTTGTTTATTCAACAACCAATAATAACCAAGGGAAAAAACACCCTGGGCTGATCGGATTGATAAATAAAGTCTAAGAGACCAAGTCTTTTACAGACACTATTATGCTAGAACATTTATTACAATTCTCCCATGGGGTATGAACATGTGATATAGTACAACACAGCTTCCCAGAAGCAAGACTGAAGGTCTTCTGAAGTCCGAACAAGTTATCCTTGTCCAGTTCACCAGGATCACTTGATAAAAAACCACTAAGTACAACTGAGGTGGTAACATGACCCACGAAAATTGCTGGAAGAAGAGAACCCGGTGTCTGCAGAAGGATCTGGTTGTCGTCTATTGTTCATGGCTGAATGCTGAAGATGGAGGCCAAGAATTTTTTTATCTAGATCTTGGAGTTTGGTCTTGAGGACGACAAGTTCGTCTTCCATTTGTTTGTTTGCTCTTGCGCGGGTGATAACCAGGAGTTTTTTTTTTTTTAGGTGGAATTGATCTATGACGGCTCTGGACATATGCAATCTGCTATTTATCATCTGGAAATAGATATAGAACCCAGGTATGTTCGACTTTCTAAAGGTTCAGGGGAGTCACTTGGCCACCAATGTTGTCTAACGACTTGCGTGTTGGGGCAGTACCCCTCACTCCACCGCTCAAGTAAAACTAATAGCTGCTTTGCCACAAACGACAGCTCTTGGTTTACCTCACGGGTGGGAACTAGTCAATCAGGTAGGGTTCGTTGCCATTTTCGCTGGCAGGTCCTCTCAATGGCCAGCTACTTCGGGGTTCCTGTGGTACTCCTCACAATGAGTTTTAGGGCTATGCCCAAGTACTTCTCATATTTAAGCGGATAGGGGTTATTCCCTGATCCAAACTTGCAATTGAAATGAACAATATGGATGCAAAGAAGAACTACTGCAATAATTACAACGCCGGAAAACCATTGCGAAAAGAAAAAAAATTGGCAAAAATTCCACCCAGTGAGCCTAAAACATCCATAAATAGAGCTAGGGTTTTGAGACGAAAATTTTAAAATGAGCATAAACCGACCAATATTGCTCAGAATCTCTATTATAACCTGTTTTTGGCACTGGAACAACCACTCTGCATCTACCTACGCAATTGGAACAAACATCTGGTCACCCCATCAAAAGATTTTCCCTCTGCAATTTTCGCGGTTGTCATCGAAATTCTGGAAAATAACTGCTTTTAAATCAGCCATATCTCCACTTTTCGAACTCCAAATTAGATGATTTTTTTTGAAACAATGTATTTTTACAAGAGGAATTCAGATCTGCAACTTGTTTCTTCTGAATCTGCACAAAAAGTTTCAGAAATTGATCTGAATGTCGCCGCCCAATTTTGCCCTATTTTTTTGTCAAAAAGAAGAAAAAATTTCCCACTTGTGCCAAGGAAAGTGCTTCGATACCAGATGAGAGAAACCTCTTGCAATAAATAATGAAAATGCACAATATAACAAAAATAACAGAACACAAAAGGAATTTTATTGATCGCAGGCCACTTCGAGGGGGCAACCTCCTTTGAGCAAGCTCAATACAAATAACTCGTGGATACCTTCATTGGCCTCAACACTTACTTATATACTAAGTCTAATCTAAACAACTATTACTCGCCATGAATGTGGGATAATACAAAATATCCATGGGAAGACTTACAAAGCATATGCGTCCAACATTAATATACTTAACAAAGTAAAGAGAAGGGTTGACATAGGTTCCTAACAGAGACTAGTTGTTTCAAAGGAAGACTCGGATAACTAAAATCTCATAGATTTTCAATGTAGATTGCCTCCTCTTTGTTGAAATTTGGGCAGCACCGAGAACCATTCTCTAGGAGAATTGGCATCAGCCTGGGGCTGAGGACCTAGTCAGGGACCAGGATGTTGATGACATGAGATCTCCTCGTATAAAGGAGATGACATCAATATGGAAGTAGTCTCGAGAAAACCTTTCTTATGATGATGATTCTAGAAGACAAGTTGACCCTTGAAAAGAGAAGATGACCTAGTACCTATTGGACCCTAAGTGGTATTGTAAAGTTGAGTCATGTGGGCCCAAGCACATTGGAAAGACCTTTCTTGTGTATGATGAGCATCTAGATGGCACGTGTGGTCCTTATTTACCTAAAGAAGACATGATAAGTCATATTGACATAAAGAGAAGTCAATGCCATAAAGAAGAGAACCCAAAGTCCTAGCGCCTAAGTCAAGTGAAGAATGAAATAAGAAAAAGTTCCTAGTGTTATGATTTTGAGTTATGTTATAATGAGAGGAGTCCCATTCCCTAGTAGTGGTTACATAGCCCTTTATAAAGTGTTAAAATTCCTCAAGAAATTAAAAGTGGTCATATAGCCTTAAAAGCCCTCAATGAAATCAAAGTGACCCCAACTAAAGGCGTTTTATATCATTTGTTGACAGCTTGACTTAACAATAAAATATAAATAGGGAGCACTCTCAAGAGATAAAACACAACATTCTATCATCATCATCATCTATGTCCAAGACGTCCTTATCAGCTGCGACCTATCATCTTCATCTCAGTTCTGAGTTTTGATCAACATTTAAGCCCACGAGCTCTCTTTCTCCTCCATGAAGGTTGTCGAGGTCTGTTTAAGCCCCACAAAGCTTCTGTTTAAAGGTGCTGAGGTCTGTTCCAAGCCCACATGCCTGTCATTGAGGGTGCCGAGGTCTTCTTTAGTCCTAGCAGAGGCTGCCGAGGTCTGCTCTAGCCCTAGCAGAAGCTGCCATGATTTGTTCTAGCCCTAGCAGGGCTGCTGTGACTCAGAGCTAGCCTAACAGGGCTACCAAAGGTTTGTTAAAGCCCTATTAGAGCTGTCTTGAGAGTGATCAGTCCATAAAGAGCTGCCATCAAACCGGAGATAAAGTTTTAACAAGATTCAAGGTTGCCAATGGTTTGCTAAAGGGCTGACATCATTAGGATTAGAACTGCCATCATCTACATCAGGTTCAAATTTGGACAGTGGGTTGCAGTCAGACTCCAAAAGGTTCATCTCTGTTTCTCTTGGGTTGCCATTCCTCAAATAAGGGTACCATCTATTCCTAACAGGCCCACCATTGCTCAAATCAGGCTGCCATCACCTACAGTAGATCTAATGTCATCATTTGAAGGTGGATAGTAGTGGGATGCATTCAGAGTCTAGAGGGTTCATCATTGTTTCTTTTCAAGTTGTACTAGGATTATTTGCTACAGTAGTCTCACATGATGGAGAGAGAGTAGCATTTGAAGTAGTGCTTGCTTCTTCAACCTCATATGAAAAGATAAGTACTTGGTCTCTTTGTTTGTTTACTCTTTTGAGAAGGGCTTGATGTTCATGGTCACTTGATGTATACTTGTTCTTCTATTTAATGAATCTATTATAAGAAAGGTTGCTAGGTTTTTCCCTCAGAAGGAGAGAGGGTTTTCCTTGGGTAAAGTATCGTGTCTCATGTGCATGTCTGTTGTGGTGTGATGTGTTTACTTTTTGCTCTATTTAGTTTACTGTTACAACTGGTTAATGTTATACTGCTCATGAGTAATCAATATGGTTGATACTTTCATGTTTAATTATGCCAAAAAAAAAGCACTCATAATTACCTATTTATGAAAGTAGTTAAAAATTCAACACTCTACTCAACAATGTCAAACAGTTCCAAAACTGCATTGGGGAAGGTTGCTGTCAACACTACAGTAATTGACAGTCATTGATAACCCCAAACATGATGTGGTCAACCAAATGTTGTCTCTTAGAATTTTTTGATTAGCTGTTTAGGTGAGTCCAGAGGCCATTACTGGCATCTTTGACTGAGTCCATTCATTCTGTTTGCTGTCTTACCTTGAAGATGTTGTACCTTGGGATACTGGGCTTAGAAAAGAGAAACGAATTCCCTTTTTCCTCATCTCACCTGTCGCTAGGATGCAACTTGTTACAACTCAAACTAGCATGTGTGAAAGCCCACATGAACAATGCTAACCAAACTGCAACCTAGAGGGGTTATCCATTGTCACCTCAATAACTCCCTCTCTACACTTTAGGTTGGCTCTTCTCCAACTCGGGGGAGACTTCCCTAGGATAGGATTTCTAAGGTTTAGACAATGAGGCACAAGGTGATAGGAAGAGATAGCTTTAGCAAAATGTTTGGGTCTTTTTGTAGTATAGGTAAATAAAGGATGACAGGAGGACCAAGAGACTAGTGCCAATCCAACAAGGACAAATGGAGTCAAGGGGCAAGTCCAATAGGGTGAGTTCATGGATGGTTAGAGAAACTGGGGCTGCATACACATGCCATAATGAAACCGTAACATGCTGAAAAATGATTGTAGAGATAGACTAGGAGGGCTCAAGAATGCACCACATAAAAACGTTGTTAATTAGGGTCTATATTATGCAATGAAGTATTATTAGCAACAACTCTAGAAAATTGATGAAAGCAAGTTAATACTTTTATGCATAAGACATTAAAGGGAAACAGTGGAAATACTTCTTAGTAAAACCCTTCCAATGAGATAAATAAACCCTTGTCATATGGCCCTAATCAAACAAGTTCTAACAACTCTATAATTCACCAACAACATAGAGAAATAGGAACAATAAGCCACACTTTGAATGGAGAAGAGACCTTTACACTTCAAATTGCGCCAAGAAAGATATATCCATTAAGCTCCAAAAGAGAGAGAACTCTAATAAATCCAACCATGACAAATGAAGGAGAGAGAGCAAAGCCATATATAGCTTTTAGCCCCTGTTATTTCTATAATAAATAATAATAAACCCTAGATCTAGCCTAGGATGGAGTAAACAATACAAATTCTCCAAGTACTCACAGAATCCATGAAATATGGTGGTCAAAGCCACAAATACAAGTCTTTGAAATGCATGAGAGGTGTGTCTCTAGCAAGAGAGGATGAACAACAAGTAAAACCCCAATGAACGGCCTCCAAAGGCCCTCCAAGTGCAGTGCTCCAATGGACAGGGTCTAATAATCATGAATGAAGGTGGACAAACTCTAGATCTAGGATTTGACTTCCCTAGGTCTAGGATTTGACGACCCTTGATCTCCTCAAATGCTAAATGCCCCCCATAAAATGTGCAACAAACCCTCTAGAACTCCTCCAAAGTGGAACACTCCATTGAATAAGGCCTCAAAAGGTGGAGCGCTTCCTAAAAAATGGCAATTAATGACATGAGGGACTCCTCCAAAGTGAACGCTCTCCACGAAAAGGCTCCAAAAGTCAAATGCAGCCAAAAGATAGTGCCAGTCTTTAAACAACAGTTATGGAATTGCTAACTTCCTCAATATTTATCGAATTTTCTATTATAACTACTTTTTGGTAATCCCATGGCCAATTTGCATCTAATGGCATTGAGTTGGCCAAATTATGGGCACTTTGCCGAAAGATAACTCTTCCTGAATCTAGGACACCTCTCCCAAACGCTCAAAATGATGTCCACATGCCAATAATGGTCCTTCAAGCTAGGACACCACCTCCAAATGGCTCAATATCTAAGTGCCAACTCATGAAAACATGTGCAAAAGTTAGATTTATGGATTAAGGAGCACAACGATCAAGATAGTGTTGTAGTAGCTACGTGAGGCATCATAACACCTTCACCTAAGTCGACCCAAGGATTAAAATAATAAAATGTATTTTTATTGTGACTTAACACAAGTTGGCCCCAGTAAAAAATTCACCCAAAAACAATATAAATAGAGGGTGCCTCTCCTCATTTGACACACTGCAACTTGAGCATTGCAACACACAAGTTTGCCCCTGTTACTAGGGTTCGCTACTGTAGCTAGGAGAGGAGTTTATTTTTTGGGGTTTTCCACTTTGAAGAAGGTTTTCCTATCTTTCTTGGGGTTTGTGCTACTATGATCTAGATGTACTTCTATCTCTGAACGATTTATCTCTATTGGAAGGTGTGAGCTCAAGGGTGACATTCTTTGGTCTATGGTTGGGAGATGATCATTGATCATCGTGGTTAAACGAGCTCCACATTGTTTTGTTTTTGTGCGTTGTCTTTCTTTTAGTGATCTTGGTTGTGCAGCTATCAAAATCTAACATGGTATTAGAGTGATGCTAAAAGAAGCCATTGCCGAAAACTAGGGCTCCACGTTTTGGAGTGTTTCTCACCTTAGATCATCATGAAAGGAGCATAGAACAACTCGCTCTCCTAGGGCACATCTTTCAGTGGAGGCAAAATTTTGATTGGAGAAGTGTCAACTTTTGACCAAATACTTTCGGGGTCAAGACCTAGGGCTCCATAGATCCAACCTTTCTCTCCATACTTTTGGCTCGTTTTTATCTTTCTCCAACTCGCCTTGGTAGGGTGCAACTATCTGTGGAAGCAAACTTCAGATCCAAATTTTTTCTTTTCTAACCTATTCTCTGCTAGAGTTAGGAAATTAGGGTTTCCAGTTTTGAGCTGTCCTATCCACAGATCTGGGAGAAAAGGAGAGCTATTCAACTCGCCTCAAAGTGGGGTGCCCCCATGAGAGAAAAAAGTATAGGAAAAAGGAAAATGAGGAAAATCTCATTTCTTTCCTCCATTAGCCCACAAATAGGCTTAGGAGAGAGGGGATCCCTCATTTTGAAGGTGGGACCTCTCTTTGTGCCCCCCTTTCAATGCCCACACACTTTCTATGAGGAAGCGTGTCCCCATGAGAGAGAAAAAACGCCCCCTTGTGAAAGAAAGGGAAAAGTGGGTAAGGAGGGGCCCTAGGGGGTGTTTTTTAACTTGCCTTGGTCCCCCCTAGGCTTAAACACAAAAATCCCTCAAAAACGTTTGATTTTTGACTTAGACAATTTTCAACATTTTTAATTAAATCAAATTTTCTGCTGAGAATTGACTAACTTATGAAAACATGACCAAATCCGTAAAAAAACTTAATGACTTAACTCAAAACTTGGTCCAAGGGTGTAGGGGGTCTCATGCCATTTATTTTGAGTACCCATACCCCTAAGGACCACTTACCCCTCTTTTACACTACAACATTTTATGTTAAGGGACATTTTTTAATTACAAAACATTAAAAAAACCTAAGTAAAACTTAATGAATCTCCGCAAGACTTTGGATGATGTTTAGCATGGTAATATACAACACTCCTAGACCTTAGTCATCCCATGGGCTCGATCATTAGAATTCCTTTCACCACTTTAGAGGAATTTTGAGTGAAAAACTCAAGTAATTAAAGTCACTAAAGAGTAAATTAATTACCCAAGGAAAAAAAACACTCGATGAAAGGAATTCCCTAATGGTAAAGTTCTAGGTAACTAAGTTTTACAAAAAATGACCATCATGCTAACGTGTCCTTACATAATCCTTTGTAGGGGTGCTAAAATTTCATGAAGAAGAAGAGAATAAAGGGGCAAAATTGCCTTGCTGAGAGTTTTGGAGTAAATTTTCGCTAGGCACACTTTGTTTGTCTCGTGGTACATGGTATAAATACATTGTACATGGTTTTCCCACCTAGTTGGTTAGGTGGTCAACATTTTGGCTCCAACTGCGGGACGTGTGCTCGATTTGGTCTTTAGGCAATGAGAGGATACGAGAACTCTAGAATATTTGGTTCTTATAATCTGTAAAAACATCTCAACCCGACAAAAAAAACTTAGTAGCACAAGTTTTATGAAAAAGCCAATGAACCATCGGTTGCTTTATTAGAAAGTAAAGAAACTAACTAATGAAAGGTATTATTCCTAAATATAGAAAAAAATGCAGAAAGTAAATGCTCACTATAAAGAGCTTATTTTCCTAGTCTAAGCATGATATAAAAAAGTTAGGTGTAATAAAAAACCTACTCATTTTATTAACTTTAAAGTTTTTTTGCCTTATCTTTGGTTACCATCCAAAGCAAGACACATTTATTAAGAAATGCACACTTGCGCGATAATTCAGGATGGGAGGGCTGGATGGGAGATCAAAGGCTTGTAATATTTCATTGAAATGCTTCCGGAACCGACAAGTCCTCCTGCAGGATTCTTCTATGTAAGATTGGATAGAACTAATGTACACGTTTGATGAGGCGAATCAACCATTCCATCATACTGTTCAACAAGGCTTATCGAATGATAGCTCTCTATATAAACCCCAAGTTGCTTCAAATCATAAGGAACCTCTGCATGTGGATAGTATGGTTGAGATAGATCTTCAATTAATTGATTCCCATTTGACTCTTCATTGCACTGCTTCTCCAGATCTTCATTACTAATACTGATATATGGCTCAGACTGATCATATGGACAAACTGCATGCTCTTCCTCCATACAAAGATTTCGTAAAGCCTCAAGATCCATGCTTTCTTCTCTAAAAATGTCATAGATAGGATCCTCAATAAAATCATCAAGAGACTCAATACTCCCTCTTTTAGATTTGTCATAGACAAGATTATCGATAAAACCTTCAAAAGATTTTGGTTCATTATTTTCCTCAGACATGTCATAGATTGGATTTTCCATGAATGTCCAATAATCCTCATCAACAACTTTGTCAGACATAAGGGAGTCTTCATCACTTGCATCATGCTCCAGGCTATACTTGTCCTCCGCCTGATCACTATCATCTTCTTCAGAAAAAAGGTCACAAGGTAGTAAACCTTCCAAACTATCATCGTTATACATGTTGCCGCCTAATTCGCACCTCGAGTAACGTGGCAGAAATCTTCAAGCCACTGGGTGTGACCTTGGGGGCAAGCTTGAGCCAAGTGTTGTCACCTGATACTCAGCTCCTTTGTCTAGGCCAACTCCTAGCGAAGCCAAGTGGGGTGGACCCTATAAAAAATAAATCTAAGGTTGTTTCTAACTATGAAAGTAGGAAACACAAATTTTCTAGGAGTTTTAAAATGGAATGAATTTAAATATTGCCCACCAAGTACTGTAAGTAAAATTACTTTAGCAACCCTTAGTCAGATAGACACACAATATTCAAGACACATTGCGGAATTAACTTATGCAAAAAATAATAAAATAGATCAGTGCCAAAATGAAGAAAGTGCTTTGCCAATGTGGGTTGCTAGTGTAGTCTCAGTGAAAGTATTGTAGTGTCTCGGTCGGTAAATTTTAAATTATTAGACGAGTAATTATGGGAGTGGGTAAATTCTTGGTCGGTTTTATTAATGTGGTAATTATCTGGATTATTAGCAAGGAGGGGGATTCTCGATATACCACGAAGGTACAGGGAGTATGTCCAGACTCACCAAGTGTGGTAGCACACGAGGAAATGTGGCCTGAATGGGGTCATTGGGGGGGGTGTTCAACACTACACCAACAAGGATGTAGCCTAACGGGGCCTCGCAGTTGCTTTTCAGTTGTTCCCGCTTTCTCTGCACAATTTTCCCACACGAAGCAAAACACAAGGCTGGATTTTTGTTGTTTAGGAGATTTATTAAAAGATGAAACTAATTACTCTTCACCCAAATCCTTTTCTGATACGACCAACTGATCAGACGATGCTGCAGTGGAAGTAGAGCATACGAGGATGAGGGCCTTGTTGGTTTTAAAGATTTTTTTAATGAAATTTGTCTGATTAGAAAATGTAAATCCCAAGAATTTCTTTCCAGGTTTAGTACTGGGGTAAGCCCTTATCCATGAATCATACTCGGGAGAGCAAGGTTTTTTTTTTTAAATACTGCAGAAGCAAAATGAAAGATTTTCTAATTAAATTCTACCACGAATCTCTTTCCCCTTTCCAGGATACTCGGGAGAGCGTGGGGTAAGTATTTCTTTTACTTCAACATAGAATAAAGCATAAACAGAAAAACCAAATAAACTAGCCAAAAATCACAAATCACGAAAATGGTCCATCGACGCGGATCCCCCCAGGGGAGATGAAGAGTTGGCTCTGATGAGCCTACTCTAAACCTTATTTACTTTTTACAATAATGAAAGAATGCACTTTGGTCCACAAATTCGGATCCAAAAGCTTACAACAACTTGAAAAATTGAAATTTTTCGAAAGGGGAGCTCCGTTAGTCTTCTTTTACTTCAAATTTTCTATTTTTCGGCAGAGCTTCCTTCTCTTTTTTCGTAAAACCTACAAAAACAACAAGCAAACATTAGCTAAACATGCCCCAAAACACTTTAAGAGTGTTTGGAAAAAATACAAAAATATTGTTGAAAAATTTCTAAGTAAAAATAGTAAAAACTAGGTAAAAAGTGACTGAGAAAGTGAGCTAAAAAGATAATTTCTTAGGGTCTTTGTTTGCCTCTTAAGAATAGCAAACAAATCAAAGCACTAACTTGCTAGATATGAAAATAAAATCAAGTGCTAACTTATAAATCAAGCCTTTTGTTTTTAGTTTTTACTAGAAAAATGACTTGAAATAAGAAAGTTAGTATCCTAGATCTAAACTCATAAAAGTTGATTTTTTTTAGATCTATAAAGCAAAAAGCATTCAAGATTTCTTTATGAATATGAAGTTATCTTTAGATCTAGAACTGTTTTTTTTAAAACAACGGAACCGAAATGATAATAAGAAATTGGGAGAAGGAAAAAGGGAGAAAGCTTGGAGAGAAGAGTGTCCTTGAAGCTTCTCATGTGGTGTGCCGAGGAACCTCTTATTTGCATCAAACAATATTTGAAACAAGAAAAGATGAATGATCAAACAAGATCTTCCATGTATCCCATCACGACAATCTGCATATCACACACTTATACAAACAATATCAAATGTAGGAGGATATATATTCAATAAATCGAAGTAAATGCATCCATAAGCAAATGAAGCATTCATTCAAATTTTTAAATATCTATTCTCAATAGCTTAGATCATTAAACAAAATGACTAAACTATATTACCAAATTTGAACCAAACCTTTTCAGGAAACTACATATGATTCATTGCATGCATAATATTTCAAATATAGATTACCTCCATACAACTGAAGATAAAACATTCACTCCACCAAGGCACAACACAATCTAGACCTCCAAAGTCTCTTTATTTCTCAAATGAATACGAGTTACAATTGCCAAGTCTTCCCAATTCATTCCAACGAGTTTGAATGGGGAGAGCAAAACTTTATTTATAGCTAGAAGCCAACCCCAGGGGGCACAACCTACACTGCGAGATAGACTGGGCGTCAACATGAGATAGGGGAGAGTTAACTTGAGCTTGAATTGGAGAAGAAGGGGGAGTGGTAGGCGCCACCTCCCATGAGAGGCACCACCTCTCCACCAAACTCTCACCTATCCACTCATCACATGACACCAAACCAATTTGCCAATCCCAAAGAGAGGGCGCAAACTCCAATAGGCAGATCACTCGCCACCTCTCATACAACAACTGAAGATGACACTTTAGTCAAGGAGAGAACTCGCCCTCAGTGAAGGAAACCGATAGAAACTGATTTCAATCAAGTTGGACAAGAATCCACTGATTTAGGATTTTGGATATTCTCTCCAATTTAATTAATTTTTAATTTTTAATTGATTATTTGATTTTTGGGAGATTTTTGTCTTAAGTGATAAATTTATCACTTAAAACTTAGGAAAAAGTGGGTTTAAGGGTACAATGGTTGCTATGAGTTAGAAAACGAGCACCCCCATGGCAAAATCCGACTTCTAACCACACTTTTATTACGTCAATAATTTTCCCAATTGAATTATTAAAAAATAGCCTAAGTTTACGGGAAAAAATATTTTTCTCAAAACACAAAATAAAACCTAGGGGGACCTAACACATGTCCATATGACTCAATAATAATGTCTAGCATGTTCATATACATTGACACATGAACTTTAATAACGTCCTAAGGCTTAACCATCAAGACAACCATCCGGCTTTCGAGGAGTGGTGAGAATCTTGAAAATTATAAGTCGTTTATTCAACAACATATAATTAACAAGGAAAAAACACCTTGGAATACTTGGATTGATGTTTAAGTCCGAGGAGGCCAAGCTCTTTACAAAAAACCCATGCTAGCACATCTTTTACAACTTCCTTGCAGGGTATGAACATGTGGTAAAAAAAAAAGGGGTCCTGGAAGGTCTGCATGGACTTCTGAACTCTTGAATTTGAACAATTACTTGTTCATCTTTGGCGGCTCACTGAAAGTCTAGCTAGATGCATCCTAGTCGATAACATTTGACTCCAATTGTGGGACGTGTGATTGATCTCAACCTCATGGAAATCGATCATACGAGAAACCTGGAATCTTTGGTTCCTGCACAAAAACTAGGATAAATCAATCACATGTATATAGATAACCAAATGAACTACAATATATTATACAAAAATGAAATATTTATACACCTAATATACACAAAATAATGTATAAATCAATATATAGAAAAATAAACTAAGCTAAGAAATAAAATACGAAGAGAGTTTTAGAGAGTCATGATACAAAGATGCCCCCATAGTAGTTTTTAAATGAAGTGGAAGGCCTCAACCCCAGCTACTGAATCTTTTTGTTTTGAGAAAAAAGGAGTGCCTGAAATTGCAAGACTAGTTAGATCCACAAAAATGTATTGAAGGAGAGCAAGATGCAACCGAGCTCAGGATCTCCTTCAACCTAGATGACCTGTCAAGTTACATTCAGCCTCAACAAAAGAGATTAATCTAGTATATTATGTTTAGGAGAAATAAGAAGAGTAATTATTTCCAACTACAGTCTACTACTCCCGATCTCAAACAACACAACATAAACAAGCATCTTGGGTCTTCAAATGCTTTCCCATTGGACTAGAAACAACCTTTTATGCTAGAAAATATCTACAATTTGAAGAAAGCAAAATTACAGCTAGTTAGATTTCACCTCGATAATACATGCACAACATCACATCCATGAAAGTTATTGCACAGTTCGGACCTCCAAAGTCTCAATTTTATTCATCAACAATACAACAATAGTACATACAGGAGCAGAGGTTCCTTCCATCAGTCTGGTATGAGGCAAAAGAACTTGCTTAAATAGATTTTACAAACCCCCAGGGGTGCACCAACCAATTGAAGTGAACGCGAGTTAACATGAGTTGGAGTGTAGTGTTGAATGAGCTGAAGTGGAGTGTAACTCCAAGGGATGCACCTCTCATAAGAGAGATGCGCTCCCACCAACCTAATCCTCACGTGCCAAACAAACCCACACATGAGCATGTGAAGGGGGGTCGCAAGAGCTTGGAGTCTTGGTGATTTAATCCCCACCTAACTTAGATTATCAACCAAACCTTCCACATCATCCCTCACGCTAATGAGATGACGTCAATCTTCCCAATTGTGAGGGCCCACACTCCATGTGCGATCTTAGAAGAAGATGCGTAAGTTAAAGTTTTAATGCACTCGCTAGTTTATAAAATCCAGTGTATGGTGACATTTCTTATCCTAACTATGAAACGCCCATCCTTAAGAAACCATTCGCCACCTTTCCTAAGTCATTTGAACAAGATTTGACTTGACTTTTGATTTTTGACTTTAGTGCAATTTGTCGTAATTTAGCATTGTTTGCCACTTCGTCGCACCGATAGAGAAATAATGCCATACGAGACAAAATAGTTACCCTGAGCATGGGAAAAGTGAGTCCCAGGGTAAAGGGGGTGCTTTGTGCTTGAAAATGAGCCTATCCACACCAAAAACGGACTTTAGATCATACTTTTAATACATTTTCAATTTTTCCATTTAAACCATTAAAAAATGGCATAAAATTGCGGAAAAAATTATTTTTTTTTCGGAAATTAAAAAAAACTTAAGGGGGACCTAGTACATGTCCATAATGACTCAAAACCATGTCTAACATGCTTATATACATCGACATGTTCACTTTAATAGCCTCCCAGGGTTTAACCACCAAGACAAAAATTCCAGCTTTGGAGAAGCGGTGAAAAACTTGAAAATTATACATCGCTTATTCAACATTGCATAATCGACAAATGAAAAAACACCTTGGAATGATTGGATTGACGTCTAAGTCCTAGAAGCCAAGTCTTTTACAAAAAGTTTTCCGTGCTAACACATTTATTACGAAAATCCTTGCAGGGTAAGAACATGCATTTATTAAAAAAGAAGCCAAAAATGGCCCTGATGAATTGTGGAGCCTTCTGAGCACTGACATTGAACAACTGGCTTGTTCATGACTTCGACGGTTCATTGGAAAATCCACTAAGTGCGAAATTAGTGGATAACAAAAGGAAAATGAGAAGTTAGAACCAAGAGACTCTCTTGGGTTTATTACAACAAAATTGATTGAAAAAGAGTTGAGATAGGAAGAAGATAGGCCTTTTGGGTCCTTTTGGTAAGGAGATTTTGAGTGGTTTTAACTTGGAAATTTCTGCACTTAGTTCTAGCCAAATTTTGGCAGAACCTTCCCTTGAAATGTGAAAAACCTGCAAAAAGGAATAAGCAAATGTTATGCAAATATGATGAAATTAGTTTTTAAACACCTCAAACATTTACATATGAAAAACCAACAAAATGTAAATAAAAACCAACAAAGAATTAGTGTTGGAAATGACTGTTTTGGGAGCCTAAAAGCCCAAATCTGCAGCAAGAAGAATTAGTATGAGTAAAAATTGAGTTGGGTTCTTCTTAGTTGTTTGAAAAATGGGGTATCCCACCCGAGAATCCCACTCTCCAAGCCTTGGTAACCTGTTACAAATTTAGCCTCACAATGCAAGAGGGGTGAGAGATCTAAGCAAAGAAATGAGAAATCATTTATTCAAACTAGAAGTCCATGAACTTCTCAAATGCTAAGAAGATCACTCACATAACATGTAATAACAATATCACAATATTATTCTTAAGCAAAACACTTTGCTTGAGATCCACAAATGTAAATGAGAAAAACTAAATGGCACAATGTTACCTCATCCAAGACCACTAATCTCCTCCAAAGATTTCTTCTCATTCATCAAAACAACTATGGCTGGAAATTACAATGGCTCACTTCTCTTTGAGCAAAGTAAGAGCAAGAGAGTATGAGGGAAAGAAGAGACTGAAAGAGTAGTAAATGGCAACTTAAATGAGGAGGAGTAGCCTTCTTTTAAAGAAAAAGAGAGGGAGAGAGGCCCCCTCTTAATGTGACACTTGTCCCACATCTAGAAGACCAAGCAGGGTGCCCATGAGAGAAAAAACCCCAGGAAAAAAGAAAATGAGGAAAGCCTCATTTCTTTCCCACATTATCCCACAAATAGGCTTAGGAGAGAGGGGCTCCCTCATTGGGAAGGTGGTAACCCTCTTTGTTGCCTCCTCTGAATGCCCACACACTCTCCATGAAGAAGTGTGCTTCCATGAGAGAGAAAAAACGCCCCCTTGTGAAAGAAAGGGAAAAGTGGGTAAAGAGGGGCCTTAGGGGGTGTTTTTTAACTTGCCTTGGTCCCCCCTAGGCTTAAACACAAAAAATTCCCTTAAAAACATTTGATTTTTGACTTAGGTGATTTTCAACATTTTTAATTAAATCAAATTTTTAGTTGAAAAATTGACTGATGTAGGAAAACTTGACCAAAACCCTATAAAAGCTGAATGACTTACTCAAAATTTGGTCCAAGGGTGTAGGGGGTCTCATACCATTTATTTTGAGTACCCATACGCCTATACATCATGACTAAGGACCACTTATCCCTCTTTTTATATTACAAAACATTTTATGCCGAGGGACATTTTTTAATTACAAAATATTAAAAAAATTTAAGTAATACTTAATGAAATTCTGCAAGATTCTGGTTCAATGTTGTAAATATCGTGTCGGGGGATATATTGGCGAGGTCTTGGAAAGAAACTTATCGGAAATATCGGGGAAAATATTGGAAAATATCAGCAAAAATAATTTTAGAGTTGAAGACTTATGAAAATATTGGACAAATCGACAACATGAAAATGTCACGTCCCCACCCCTCTACCAAAGAGAGGACGTGACTTTACTGCCATCAATCCGGGTAATCTAAACCCCATGAACATAAGATAAATGCATTGAAATAAAAACATACACAGATGCATAAATTATTAACATACAACAGAAGCAAGATACATTCCATTCAAGCATTTAACATGTTCATATTAATTCATAAATACATATACAGTTGCAAAGATAAAATAGACAAGAATACTTATCTTGAAAGAAGCTTGTCCCGTAACTAGCTATGTCGCTACAACGTTCCACCCAACCATAGGCCAGTGTACTCATCAATCTCTCAGCAACACTGCCACCCCCGAGTTGGGCATGATTTCCACAAGGAATAAGGGAACACTAGCGAGCTCACACATAGCCAAAGGTATATCAAAATTCAGCCAAGCCAAACACAGTTGGGTTTATCAGGCTGCTAGGGAGATGGAGGGCTGAATTGCTAAGCTAGTGAGCTCAACCACAAAGCTATGGACACCTGCACCAGATCTGGCTTTACTTCTAAAACATCTACACAACCAACACAAGGAAGCATCTCCTTCACTGCTACACAGTCCCTCGGGCTATGCCTTCCCTTCCAGTGTTATTCAGGGTGTGCAAAGAAGAAAACCAACCCCTCTAGATCTATTTGTGAGGTTCCTTCCCACATGAGGTTTATCAAGCTAGTTCAGACCCAATTCCACTCCCAACCAATTCAGATCAAGCAAAATATGCACACACAACAAGATACAAAATTCTGGGTTGAGGAAAAATGGTTTTGGCAACAAAACGAATTTCCAAAATGGGTAAAAACAACCCCCTAATAGCAATTCGATTTCCAGAAATGTTTATGACCTTCACGTGGGCAAAACAGACTCAACAAACACCCCAGAAATCATGGGTATCTTTTCCCACTCACTGTGGAACACAAAAATGGTTTATCCCAGCCGGTAATGAGGATAAAGAACAACAAAACCATCAAGCAAAGAGCCTAGCCACTGAGCTTTCCAAAAACGACTTCCTAGCCATGGGGAAAATGAGGAAATCTGCAAAAAACGTGACTAGGGAATGCACAATAGCTCTAAAAACATGAGAGAGGAGAAAGACGTGAATGCATGAGGGAATGGGTAGCATTTTTGGGCAATAACTTGCCCCATAAGTCAAAAATCGTTTTCCCCAAAAATGGGTGCTTCCCCAAATTCGAATTTCTGACTCCCATACCTTGCCCATTCTCATGCAACAACTAACCCAACCAATTTCTGGCATAATTAAATGATTGGGGAAAAAGACAAGAAATGGGTAGTTGACAATTTGATGGGTTCTCCCTTTGACATTTGGCTTTTTCCCATTGGCCCAAAGGTTTGAATATCCCCCCCCTTATCCTTAGGAAATCATGCCCCCATCTCATTATTTGTTGCATTGATATAACTGGTTGTGGGTTTTTAATTAAATTGCATATTTGCATGATGTCCAAAATTATAACGTGCCTGGCTAGCACAAAATACCATCAACACCGATCTAATTGCCGAACATAACATGCTAAATTGATGGTGGGGCTTTTGCCTTGAGCTCCACACCATGATTAATTACAATATATACATCATATACATTTTAATGCAAACGAGGTCAAAACCGGGGTGTTACATTCCCCTCCCCCTTCAAGAGCACTGTCCTCAGTGCTTTATAAAATTGAACAAAATGCTATACTGGTACCGCCCTCAGTGTTCCGCAGCATTGAACAAAAATGGATGTGCCAATTGCATGGCATCCTCCAGCTCCCACGTAGCCTCTTCAGGACCGTAGTGCTCCCATTGCACCTTTACTTGCCCTGTGGCTCGGTTCCAGAGCATGGTGACCTTCCTGTCGAGGATGCGCATTGGCTCGATTTGAAACTCTCTCTCGGGTTCCATTTGAATCACATCCCAATTTATCACATGGTTAGGATCATGTACATATTTTTTAAGCAAAGAGACATGAAAAACATTATGAGCCCTAGTGCTAGCAGACAATGCAAGTCTATATGCAACTGGCCCTATCCTTTCAAGCACTTCAAACGACCCACAATATCTAGGTGACAACTTGGCACAACTTCCAAGCTTCAAGGAACTCTTCTTTGCCCTCACTCTAAGGTAAACATGATCCCCAACACTGAACTCTCTGTGCACTCTATGCTTATCAGCATAGCTCTTCTGTTTGTCCTAGGTTGCCTTCAGATTTTGTCTGATCTTTGCAACCTTCTGCTCCATCTCCTTGAGCAGTTATGGCCCAAGCACAATCTTGTTCACTGGATTATCCCATGTCACTGGTGTCTTACACCTCTTGCCATACAAAGCTTCATATGGACTCATCCCCAAGGATGCTTGCTGTCCATTGTTATATGCAAATTCCACCAAGTGTAAATAATCCTCCCACTTGGATGGTTTATCCATCACATACATGCGAAGCATGTCTTCTAGCACTCGATTCACTCTCTTTGTTTGCCCATCAGTCTGAGGATGGTAGGTAGTGCTGAAGTTCAACTTCGTACCCAAATCTGCAAACAACCCCTTCCAAAAATTGGAAGTGAACTTGACATCTTGGTCAGAGACTATTGCCTTAGGCAACCCATGCAATTTGAAAATCTCCTTCATGAAGATTTTTGCAATGTCATCAGTCTTATGTGTGGACTTAACCGGTATGAAATGTGCTGCCTTTGTTAACTTGTTTACGACAACCATGATGGAATCATGTTGTCTCCAAGTCATTGGCAATCCTGTAATAAAGTCCATGGAAATAACTTTCCACTTCCATTTTGGAACTGATAATGGCTGCAACAAACCTGCTGGGTGTTAATGCTCAACCTTTACCTGCTGACATTTCATGCACCTGGAAATATATTTAGCCATGTCCTTTTTCATTCTTGGCCAAAAATACTGCTTTTTGGCTGTAGCAATTGTCTTCTGATATCCTAGGTGACCAGAATATGGAGCTTGATGGATCTCATCCATAACAACTCTCCTCAAATCTGCTACATTTGGAATATAAATTCTGTTCTTATAGGTAAGGAGTTCATCTTCTTCCAATTTATATCCCTCATACTTCTTTTCAAGGCTTTACTAATGCAACTTGTTTTTGACCTGCACATACAATTCATTTTCAACAGTATGACTAACAATTTGCTGTCTCAAATCTGATTGGCAAATACTAAGAGATGCCACATGCATTTCTTGCACCTTCCTGCTGAGTGCATCGACTACCTTATTTTCTTTTCCCTTTATGTGCTTGATTTCAAAATCAAACTCGCATAAAAACTCCAGCCATCTAGCTTACCTAGCATTTAATGTGGGTTGATCAAACAAATACTTCAGACCACAATGGTCTGTCCTCAACTCAAATCTTTTTCCCATCAAGTAATGCCTCCACATCTTGAGAGCATGTACTATGGCTGCAAGTTTTAGATCATGAGTGGCATGGTTCTTCTCATGCTCCTTCAACTTTCTTGACTCATAACAAATCACATGGTTGTCTTGCATAAGGACTCCTCCAAGCCCTTGACAACATGCATTAGTACATACCACAAAATCTTTCTCTGGGTCTGCAATCTTCAAGACTGGTGCACTTGTGAGAAGATTCTTCAACTGCTGGAAGCTTTCTTCACACCTCGATGTCCATTCAAACTTTATTCCCTTCTTTTGCAAAAAAGTGACTGGATGTGCAACTTTGGAGAATCCTTCAATGAATCTCCTATAGTATCCTGCAAGCCCCATGAAAGATCTTACATCTGTTACATTTCTTGGAGTAGGCCAATTCATAATGGCCTCAATTTTCTCAAGGTCCACAGATATACCCTCTTCTAAGATAATGTGACCCAAATAATGAATCCTATCTTTATAGAAGTCACACTTGCTCAACTTTGCATCTAACTTATGCTCCTTGAGCAATTGCAATGTCAATCTTAAATGCTCTTCATGCTCTTCCTCATTCTTAGAATAAATAAGAATGTCATCAAGGAAAACAAGAACAAACTTGTCTAAATACCCGGTGAAGACACTATTCATAAAGCACATAAATGTAGCTGGTGCATTTGTGAGACCAAATGGTACCACTACAAACTCATATTGTCTTTACCTTGTTCTGAAGGCTGTCTTATGAATGTCTTCATCCTTGATTCTTACTTGATGGTAACCAGACCTCAAGTCAATCTTGCAAAATACCTTTGCTCCTCTCATTGATCAAAAAGGTCATCAATCCTAGGAAAAGGGTATTTATTCTTCACAGTGACCTTGTTTAGCTGTCTGTAATCAATACACAACCTGAGTGTACCCTCTTTCTTCTTCACAAACAGAATTGGTGCTCCCCAAGGAGACACACTCGGCCTGATATACTTCTTTTCCAACAACTCTTGCAGTTGCATCTTCAGCTCTAGCATTTCTGGTGTACTCATCCTGTAGGGTGTCTTGGGCATTGGTGCTGCTCCTGGCACAAGTTCAATTGTGAAATCAATGTCTCTCTTTGGAGAAAGCCTTGGAATCTCATCAGGAAACACATCCTTGAGTTCCTACAACACATGAAAGTCCTCCAACTTAGGAGTTTCATTTTCTGTTGCCTCCAAAATATGAGCTACATACAACTGGCAACCTTTCCTACAGAACTTCTTCAACTGCATTGCTGAAATCCGCCTCACATAAATCACCTTTGGATGCCTCTTATAACTCTTGGGTTCCCTTCTTTATCCATGCATTCAAAAGTCTGATTATAACAGTTAAGCTTTACTTTGTGAGCTTCTAACCAATCCATTCCAATTAGAATGTCATAAGAACCAAGTGGTAGAACATTCAGATCTACACAAGTGACCAATCCATTCATGACCAATGAGCATTTCTCTGCCACTTCACTAACCTTTCTCTTAGTTCTAGTGGCTAGCTGAACTAACCAATATTTGCTATGCTTTACTTTCTTAAAAGCACACATCTCCACTACTCTAGGAGTAATGTAACTGTGAGTAGAACCAAGGTCAATCAAAATAGAAACAGATTGCTCAACAATCTTACCTGCAACCTCAACCACAGTTGACTGATGATCTGCTTGGCGGTTCTCCAATGCTGCATAAATCCTAGGGACGACCCTTGCTACATGACCCATTGTTTCTGCTTCTTGAAAATTGTAAGTTGGCTTTGCATTCTCATTCTCTAGTGGACAATTCCTGCGCATGTGGGGTCCTCCCCTTTTTTAACATTGGAGTGGTTCTTTGTTCTGTTGTGGATCTCTTGGCTTTTCTCCCACCACTCTAGTTGGCTGCTTCTGCTAATTCCTGAAGTTAGAAGGTTTGAAACCTTTCTTCCTTTGGTTAGACTTCTCATTCTTTTTGTCCTTCCATGTCTTATGATAATCAGGTTTTCCTTTGCTTTGCTCATAGCAATACTTAGCTTTCCTTATTGCTTCTTCTAGAGTTCTAGGTTCATAAAACTCAATTTTGTCTTTGTAAGACCGAGGCAATCCATTCAGGAAACGCTGGATTTTCACTTTTCATCTTTGATGTACCTAACATATCTCAATAGTTCCAAGAACTTGTTTGCATACTCTTCCATAGTCTGCTGCCCCAATCTCAGCTCATGGAACTCTTTAATCTTATCATCATAGTACCTGTCAGAGAGGTACTTTTGCTTGAAATACTTCCTGGAACTGCTTCCACACAATCTTCCTTTCATTGATCTTCTTCACTTGCCTGAAGTGCTCCCACCATATGGATGCTCTTCCAGTCAAATTGAAGATGGCTACCCTAACCTTCATATTTCCTGATTAGTCTTGGACTTGAAAATATTTTTTCATCCCAAGAAGCCAAGCTTCAGCTTTTTGACCATTCTTTACCTCACCATTGAAGGTAGGTGGCTTAGCCTTCTTGAATTCATCACGTGAGCGGTTCTGGTAGTGCCTCTTTTTCTTATTCTTGTGAGAAGAAGAACTTGAACCACCAGTGGATCCTTTAGAGTCAGATGACCCACTAGGAGATCTCTTTCTTCTTCTAGCAGTGCTTTTACTTCCTTCTGGTCTTACTATCCGGTCCCCAGAGTTCATCCGCCTCTGGATGTCTGTCAAACTTTGCTGCATGGTTGCATTCAGCTGACTCTGCTCTTCTTGAGCCTTAACCAATCTTTCATTATCTGCCCTGTAACTTTGCATCTCCGCCCTTAGGCTTCTCATGGTGGCTGTAAAATCTGGGGGAGTATCTTGAAATCTTCTTCCATTTGACTATGTCTCAGCATTCTCCACCCGAATATTTTCTCCCATAACGTCTTCCTCATGCTCATAGGGGTCCTGTGCATCATTCATGATGTAGGTTCTCATGGCTGAACCAAAACCCAACTCTACCGAACTGCACTATGTGGAATGCTACCTTTGAAGGTGACTATAATTCTGCAAAATGTGTTAATAAACAAAATTGTTAGTTGCATAACATTCACATGAATTTATACATTACTTAACTGCATTTGGAAAATTCATATATTGACAACTTTGTCAAAACAAAATTTTTTTCTTTTCACAAAGAACGACTATCTCAGGGGGATGACGAGGGTCAAGGGGGCTTTTTTTTATTATAAATCTTTCGATTTCGCGCAATCTGGCGCATAAGATCGCTGCCATTTTTCATCTTTTTTAACACCTGTAGATCCCACTAAAACCTGCTGAATTTCCCTGTTTCGGATCAACTTAGCCTTTCCACCCGATTGACGAATTCCCCCCTTTTCCATTTGACGTATCGACAAATTTCTCCAAATTTCCCCAACACGCATGGACTACTTTTCCCGATTCCTTTCGACGTCTCCTTCCGCTACGTCGGAAAACTTTCGAAGTTTCATTCGATCGAGACTTCCGTCGTAGCGGAAAACTTTCCGACTTCTTCCCGACCAAGCCTTCCGCCGTTGCGGAAAACTTTCTGAGTTTCTTTCAGCCAAGCCTTCCTCTGCGTCGGAAAACTTTTCGACTTCCATCCGCTGTTGCGGAAGACTTCCCAAGTTTTCTTCCGCTGTTGCGGAAAACCTTCAGACTTTCCTCTGCTAGATCCTTTTAGCTGCATCGAAAAATATTGAAGTTTCTGCCGCTGTTTCGAAAAAATTCTGAACTATGTTCCGATCTGCTTAGTCGATTCCGCTGATTTCAACACTTAGGAAATTTTCCAAAGTTTGTTCCTTCCCCCCCTTAGCATCGGTGAAAGTTTCAACTTCTATCCGATACGTGTCGGGTCCAATTTTCTTTCCCCCGCCGACACGCGTCGGTTTTCTTCCGATCGACAACATCTTGCCAAGCTTTCCACCGTTGCGGGAAACATTTTCCCTTCTCTTGCCGACGCCATCGGCTCGTCAGCTCGTCGGCTCCCTTCCGACTTTCTTGCCAATGCTACCGACACAAATATGCCAACTTCCTCGATGCGCTTCGGCCGCGATTCATGTCAGCTCACCTTTAGTCAACTCAGTCGACGTATCGACTCGAATCTGCCAACCCAACCAACACTATCGTAGCTACTTCTGTCATCCCAGTCGACAAAGGAGAATTTTTCCTCAACACTTAGAAAAATTATGAATTTTTCCGCTGTGGCTGTTGTCAGCTGGACACATAGGCTGATTCTTCATGGCCCATTGAGGCCCAAAGCTGCAACATCAGCTCTGATACCACACTGTCACGTCCCCACCCCTCTACCAAAGAGAGGACACGACTTTACTGCCATCAATCCGGGTAATCTAAGCCACATGAACATAAGATAAATGCATTGAAATAAAAACATACACAGATGCATAAATTATTAACATACAGCGGAAGCAAGATACATTCCATTCAAGCATTTAACATGTTCATATTAAATCATAAACAAATATATAGTTGCAAAGATAAAATTGACAAGAATACTTATCTTGAAAGAAGCTTGCCCCGCAACTAGGTACGTCGTTGCAACGTTCCACCCAACCATAGGCCAGTGTGCTCATCAATCTCTCAGCAACACTGCCACCCCCGAGCTAGGCATGATTCCCACAAGGAATAAGGGAACACTAGCAGGCTCACATATAGCCAAAGGTATATCAAAATTCAGCCAAGCCAAACATAGTTGGGTTTATCAGGCTGCTAGGGAGGTGAAAGGCTAAATTGCTAAGCTAGTGAGCTCAACCACAGAGATATGGACACCTGCACCGGATTTGGATTGACTTCTAAAACATCTACACAGCCAACACAAGGAAGCATCCCCTTCACTGCTACACAGTCCCTCGGGCTATGCCTTCCCTTCCAGTGCTATTCAGGGTGTGCAAAGAAGAAAACCAGCCCCTCTAGATTTGTCTGTGAGGTTCCTTCCCACACTAGGTTTATCAAGCTAGTTCAGACCCAATTCCACTCCCAACCAGTTTAGATCAAGCAAAATATGCACACACAGCAAGATACAAGATTCTAGGTTGAGGAAAAACGGTTTTGGCAACAAAACGAATTTCCAAAATGGTTAAAAACAACCCCCTAACAACAATTCGATTTCCAGGAACGTTTATGGTCTTCACGTGGGCAAAACAGACTCAACAAGCAACCTTTGAAATCGTGGGTCTCTTTTCCCACTCGCTGTGCAACACAAAAACGGTTTGTTCCAGCCGGTAATTAGGATAAACAACAACAAAACCATCAAGCAAAGAGCCTAGCCACCGAGCTTTCCAAAAACGACTTCCCAGGCATTGCGAAAATGAGGAAATCTGCAAAAAACGTGACTGGAGAATGTACAATAGCTCTAAAAACGTGAGAGAGGAGAAAGACGTGAATGCATGAGGGAATGGGTAGCATTTTTGGGCAATAACTTGCCCCATAATTCAAAAATCGTTTTCCCCAAAAATGGGTGCTTCCTTAAATTCGAATTTCTGACTCCCATACCTTGCCCATTCTCATGCAATAACTAACACAACCAATTTCTAGCAGAATTAAATGATTGGGGAAAAAGATAAGAAATGGGTAGTTGATAGTTTGATGGGTTCTCCCTTTGACATTTGGATTTTCTCCATTGGCCCAAAGGTTTAAATATTTCCCCCCTTATCCTTAGGAAATCATGCCCCCATCTCATTATTTGTTGCATTGACATAGCTGGTTGTGGGTTTTTAATTAAATTTCATATTTACATGATGTCCAAAATAATAACGTGCCTGGCTAGCACAAAATACCATCGGCACCGATCTAATTGTTGAACATAACATGCTAAATCAATGGTGGGGCATTTGCCTTGAGCTCCACACCATGATTAATTACAATATATATATCATATACATTTTAATGCAAACGGGGTCAAAACCGGGGTGTTACAGAAAAACTCGGAAGAAATCGGAATTATCGGAAGAAATTAGAGATATTTGCAACATTGTGAGTCTGGATGATATTTATCATGGCAATATACAACACTCCTAGATCTTAACCGCCCCATGGGCTCAATCATTAGAACGCCTTTCACCACTTGAGTGAAAAACTCAAGTAATTAAAGTCACTAAAGAGTAAATTTAATTACCCATGGAGGAAAACACTTGATGAAAGGACTTCCCTAATGATAAAGTCCTAGGTAACTAAGTTTCCAAAAAATGACCACCATGCTAAAGAAGAGAATAAAGGGGAAAAATTGCTCTGTTGAGTCTTCTGGAGTTCGAAATTTTTTGCTAAGTACACTTTGTTTGTCTTCATGGTACATGGTTTCCCACCTGGTTGGTTAGGTGGTCAACACCACCAACGAGGTACATAGAGAGGGGTTGATGCACTTGATTAAATGCCAATCCGCTACCCTCATACATGACAGATTTCAGTGGAAACATTGCAATCCTAAAACCCTGAACACTGTTGTCTATTGAACTCCGAATTGGACCTAAAATTTTACTTTTTGCATATGAAGTCCAATAAGGTTGTAACCACACTCAAACATCTTGGAACAATTAATGGCAATGCTAATAATTTAAGTAAAAAAATGATTGAAAATGAAAAATAAGGATAATGTTCTTCCTTTTACTTTAAGAGTTTAATATTATCATTTATTGTTACTGATGATTATTTAGATTAGGTTAGGTTAAATTAGAGTTGGTTTTTTGTGTATTTTTTTTAAAAATTTGCATGTTATGGGCCCACAGCCATGATTGTACGCCACCGTACAAAACCAGACTGACTGTTTCAGTGAAAAATGGCAGGTTTTGTATTGTACTGACCATTTCTAGTCTAGGTAGGTGGTTTTGATTGTTAGAGGGCTGAAACCGGCTGGGCCAACTGGTTTTGCATGAATAGGGCTAGTTCAGATCACACAGGTATTTAGAGAATACTAGACCTGATATTTGTTTTACAGTGAACAATGATAGATTCATTTGCAAAACACATGCTTAGATACTTTAAGTGCACAACCCACTATGGTCGGAGGTATGATGGAGATGGTGGTTTTTTGTTGCATGGTTTTGTTGATTCTGATTGGCAGGTGATGCAAATGATTGCAGGAGCACCTCAGGTAGTTGTTTCAGTTTGGATTCAGGTGGGTGATACCCTGGTTCAAAAGGGAGTAGTCTTCAGTTGCACTCAATTCAACAAAGTAGAGTACATGGCAGCAAGCACTATGAGTTGTGACTTGTGAGCTTATCTGGATTTGCAAACTCTTTGTAGAGTTGAATGGTGAGATGTTGGAGCTCACAATAGTTTACTATGACAATTAGAGTGGCATCAATCTCTTTGAGAATCCTTTAGGTCATGATCGCTTCAAGCACATTGAGATTCAGTGCCTCTTCATTAGAGACGGTGTAGAGGAGAGCAATTGTCCTGGAATATGTTCCTTCATATTCATAGGTTGTTGACATTTTGACAAAGCTCCTGACTAAGGGGAAGTTTAAAATGCCGAGGGAGAGACTAGGTATGGTTGATAATGCGTTCCTTTCAAAGAGGGAGCATTATAGTTACTTGTTTAGTGAGACCTAGTATGGTGGAGACCACCATTCTAACAAAGAGGGAGTGTTAGAATTAACTGTTGCTTAGTAGCTATTCTCCACAACAAATGATGGACTCTAGTAGAGTGGTAGCAGGTAGAAGTGAGGGCGCAGTAGCTAAGGAGGGAGAAAAAACCTCAGCAGTGCATGTGTGTGCTGGGCTTAGGAACCTTCCAGACTAACCTTTCTTTCTTATAAAAGAAGGTAGGGATCTTTTTTTTCAATTTTTTCTAGCAAAGAATTTATTTCCTTTCTAGAGTTAATGAGAAATTGGCAAATAGTTTTCTCAATATATTCTTAGTGCTGATATTTCGTTTGTGTTTTCGTTTTATTACTCTTTATTTGACCTATGTGTGTTCAGATCTAGCAGTAACAACAGTTTTGAGATTTAGCAAAGTTTCTAGTTTTCTTGGCGTTTTATTAGTTGTAGTTCTGATCACCATGTACTAAAATTTAACAAATCTTGTTAATTTTTACTCTTGAGCTTAACTTTGATTACTACTCTCTATAAAATTCCCAGATGCATATACAAAAATAAATCTTAGATCTCATTTTATAAGTAGAAATACATAAATTCATTAACTTGTCTAACATGCGTAGTGGGACTAGAAACCAATAGCATATATAGTTTAACACAACAATTTACCCTAGAAACTGCTAGAAAGTGGCAACAAGGAAGGTCTTCTATCATTTTATGTGTCCTTCTAAGTTGCATTGAAACGGATACGAATACGGGGAGGGACACAGATACGACAAATTTTCAAAAAAACTGGATACGATACGGTAAGGAAACGACTATATATATATATATATAATCTAACTAAAATTTAACATTCATCATTTAAAATGTAAATTAAATAATAAAACTACGTCTTAACAATTTAACAATAACATATTACATCATATGATAATTCTCATCATCAACAAATATGCAAATTACAAATCGAATTGAGTGGCAACCTATTGTCAATGCGCATTGCATATTCATACTTTCATTGTTCATTGTTCAACTTCAAAGTTCAAACGTTCAAAACATAATTATAAATTACATTTACATATCATCAAAAATGTCCTCGTCCAAGTGACGATGACCCACATCAACACTAGCACTTTGATTGTCTCTAGAAGTAGAAGCGGGAGCATTGCTGCCATGTCCACTTGATGGTACCTCCTCATCAAATGGATTCATATGAGACATGGCATTCAATGTCGTATCCAAGTCAGGCAATTCTGGTTCTATATCCTATAGTTTGGTGGGCCCCAATTTGTATTCATCCTTCTTATATGACAGAAGGTGAAGGTTGGAATGGACATAAACAGGTTCCTCGGCCTTCTTGGATCCCAATCTGTTTCGCTTCACCGAATGGATGAAGCCATATGTGCTCCAATTCCTCTCTGCTGACGAGGAACTAGCAACTTGTGACAAGATCTTGACGGCTAATTTTTGGATATTTGGAATTTCCCCACCATGGAAATTCCACCAATTAAGTGGGCTTAGTCTGGTCTTGTCCTGCATAGTCTCAATACCTGCACCCAAATTTCAAAGTTCAAACCCTCATATCTTAAATGAATTTGAAATGATCTAAGAAAACAATATGAAATAACAATGATTTTGATGCTTAAGATGATAAAGGATCATTACCTACACCTAGACCCTCAAATCCCACAAAATGTGAAAACTCTTCACGAATCGTATAGGCAATATCATGATCTACAAATAGCTTTCTCAAAGCTTTCTTATATCCTTGTGAGACTTCTGGGTCGTTGTTTGGCAAAGTTCTTTCTGGAACATTTAGCAACTCTGCGAAATAATATTTAGGATTCACTGCATAGGCTAAAAGGTGTAAAGAAGTGGTCATCTTGTTCCGCCTTTTGGTCAATATGTCTTTTACTTCTCTGTAAAAGACTTCATTTGGGTCCTGCTCCTCGACATTGATGACCACTCTTATCTTCTCTATCATGGAGTCAATGCCCTCATACACCTCTCCCAAATTGGGCCTGTATGTGTCAAACATACGTAGCAAATCCACAATTGGCTTAGTAAATGCCAAGAGGTATTCCACCTTATCCCACCATTCATCATCAACAACCAACCTCTTCACTGCTTGTGCTCTTTTAGTTTGGGATTGCCTCCATTGATTCCAAAGAGCACTGCATACCATTGATTGTAAAGTTTCCTTCAATTGCATAAGCCTCGTTAAGACTATGATGTGAGAGGCAAAACTAGTCTTTGCAACCTGCAAGTGACAAGATTTCAATAAATTAAAATTTTAAAATTAAAATTTAGAGTCATAAGATTTATGAAACAAGCTTTACAAGTTTAAACAACTCAGATTTTTGGTACCTTAAGAAGCTCGAACTTCACAAATTCCCTGTAAATGCCTTGGGACATGTGGTGGTTTGTGATGAAGGCTTGCATTTCCTTTGCCTCCTAAAAAATAAGTTGCATCCACTCAATTTGAGTCCCCATCTTGCTCAACATTAGGTTCAATGAATGAACATCACAAGGGGTCCAAAAGATGTGTTGATATTTGCCTTCAACAATCAGGCCCGTTGCTCTGCACGCTATTGCATTGTCTGTGATGACCCGGGTAACATTTTCTGCCCCCACAAATTCAATTGCTTCAATCAAGATGTTAGCAATGAATTGAACATCTTTTTGCTGCCCCTCACAATCCACTGCCTTCAAAAACATTGCCCCTTTAGGGTTTTGAGCAATCACATTGATCAAAGACCTATTCCTTTGATCTTTCCATCCATCAGAAGTGATGGACACCCCTGATAAGCGTCGTGAATGACAAATGGCGTTCAATGCACCCTCCAAACGCAGCTTCTCACCTGTCAACAGTGTAGTGCGGATCTTCTCATAACCAGGGCCAACGTATCATATTGGGGCTTTATTAACTTCTCTAATCATCTCTGCTCAATAAGGAGATCGCACAAGGTTAAAAGGAAGGCCATTTGCATAAATGCACCGACCTATAGCTTCATTCGCTGTGCCTCGAGCATCATTATTAAAACTCTTTTCAAGCGGTCCCAAATTAGACTGTTTGAAGTTCGAACTAGAAGGACTACCGGTTTCATGAGAGGGAAATTGAGTCTTTGATGAATATGCCCCCATTCTTGTAGGTTGTTTGAATTGAAAGGAAGCGTTTGACTCATTTGCTTTAGCATCTGTCTCATCCTGTTCTTTCTTATATTTTGCTAGTTTTTCTTTGCTCAAACCCTTTCCATCTTTTCCATTTGATTTAGGTGGACCGGTGCATACTCGAATGCCATTGTTCTTTATCCCAAGCAAATGTGCTTTCACTCGGGTGTAGGATGCCTTGAATTCTTTTTGACATTCACTGCAAATCCATATTAGTGAACCCCCTCCTTGGATCTTCCCCACAACAGTGACATATTTCCAAAGAGGAGACTTTGGATCAATTTTCTCTATGGGGGCAGATTCAATTTCCTGTTCTCCAACATTCATGGATGACGATTCCATGATGCAGTCTGCAAATGAATAGTAACCTGTAGCCTGCAGGTTTGAGCTATGCTGCTAGTGCTATATCGGTACCCCTGTAGGACCAAAAAATATACAATATTACAAACTAATCATCAATTATCAATATGCTGCTAGAAGTATGTATGCATAATCAGTTGAGTGAATCAGTAGTCTGTATCAGCATTATGTATGCATAATCTATTAATCAGTAGACTGTAATAATTAATTATAATTAGTGGTCTGGTGCTCTTATTAAAATTTAATATATTATCAATTTATTAGTTATCACTTTATGACATATGTTATGATTTATCATTTATGTGTAAGTTGAACTTGTAACACTGTAATGTGCTTTCAATTTCAAAACATAAATGATAAAGCACAACTGAATAGTGAAGAATTTAAGAAAGCACATAAATCATTAAACATAGCTGAAGAATTTAAGAAAGCACATAAAATGATAAATGATAAAACACAGCTGAAGAATTTGGAAGAAGTTGGAAGAAGTTGAAGATTTTTGGTGTAGGTACTGCAACTTGCAAGGAGCCTCATACAAAATATTAAATAAATGTGCTCACAACCTCACACTTTAGAAGGTGCATCTGTCAAACTAAGAATTCTACAGATGAAAGACCAAGGTCTGTCGGAAAATGTTATTGTTGATGCTTTAAATTATCAAAATTTTGTTGACGATGGAAACTATATAGTATATATGTACTTAAGATGATGGATCTATCCCATTTATAAAGAGGGTTTGGCTGAAATAAAAAGAAAAGTATAAAGGTTGACAATTCGCAGGCACTTTTGCGTGAAATATCTTCCCACAAAAAATCGGCAATATTAGAATCCTCACTGACTCAGTAAAATAAACAGAAAATTAACTTGGGTTTTGGAGGCGGCCGCTGGACAGTGGAACCATGGATGCCAACAACATCACCGACTTTGCTAGTGCTCCAACGACTCTACCTCTGCTCCAGCGAGTTCACCGTAAACGATCACTGCTACTTGTGCTCGGTGCTCATTGTTGAAGCTTGAATTGCTACTTGTGCTCAGTGCTCAGTGCTGAAGCCTGAAGCCTCTTCTCCAACGACTTCACCGTAAACAACGACCTTTGCTGCTTGTGCTCGGTGCTCAGTGCTGAGTGCTGAAGCCTGAATCGCGGATTAACTCGGCGGAAGGAAGAACTCAGGAGTGATGAAGCCTGAATCAGTGCTCAGTGCTGAATCGCAGCGTTCCTGAAGCTTAAACCGTAAACGACTGCGTAGTGCGTGCCCGCAGGTGTGTTGAGAGAGCTAAACGAGGCGTAGGTTAAAATAAGTAAAGCATTTACGATTTTTTTAATTGACAGGTGGTTATTTTTTTTATGGGCCAAACGTTTTCGGGTTTTACTGATACGGATCAGATCTAGCCGGATCCGTAACTGTTTTTTGCCGATCTGTTTTCGATTTTTTTGATCCATTTCTGTTTTTTTCGATCCGTTTCCGTACTGTATCACTGCCATATCCCCTCCGTATCCGTATCTGAAGCGGGGATCGACGTTTCAGGAGGGAGAAAGGGCCGTTTCCGGTAACTTAGGTGTCCTTGCATGCTAGAAGACATAAAGCAAGAAGCCAAATGTATTAATGTAATTTTCCAAAGTTTAGACTTAAGAAAAGTACATTAACTGATTTAATTATTAATTGACTTAATGGAGTCTCTTTTATAAAGTTAAAGTGAAAATAATTTAAGTGATGGCTAATCTAATCTTGGCCATTGATCTCACCGGAAGATCTCATCCATTGATCCATAGTGAGGGTTAGGGTTTCCGCTTGGCCATTGAGTTAAAAGATGATTTGGTGGAGAGGACACACAGATAGACAAATAAAGAAGTTAGAGGAAGATGTTTGCAAAGAAGATAGAGGAGCATTCATCCGAAGGATTCACAGACTGATTAGGTAGAGCATAGGGCTGTACAAGTTCGCTGAGAGGGAGGCTGTACACATCAGACAGAGGCTGTACAATAGCCGTATGGATTCCATATAGGCGACGCAGGACCGTATGGATTTTGTCTTGCTGATGCAAAGGCCCGTATTGCTGACGCAGAGGGCTGTACAATAGCACAGGGGGGCCGTACTAATTTGCTCGGTTTTCTCAGTGATCCGTAGAGGTTTGATTTTGCTAGGTTGGGTGAATCAATCTATTCTATTGTATTTGTTCTATATCTTCATAATAAAATTTCTTATTTGACGGCTGCACCGATTTTCCCATCTTGGGTTTTTCTGGGGATTTACATACCCAAAAATATTGTGTCTCTATTGATGTGATTATTGTTATATGTTTCTCAGTATTTATTTTCCGCTGCATTACTAGTACAGAAACTCATGTGTGGTTATTAGTAAAAATTAAAATATACTGTGTTGCTCAAGATTGAGTTTTAAGGAAATTTACATGGCATTAGAGCTCTGTTGAGCTAAATCTAAGAAACAATTGTAGTATTGATAGATCGAGGGGCAGATCTATTGAAGACACAAACCTAGAGTTCAGATCTAGGGTTTGCCAAGTACACTTCACTATGGCCGTACATTTGAGAGTCGAGGATAGACTCCAGAGGGCTTAGAACTTTCCTACATGGAAAGAAAAGATCATGAAGGTCTTGGATGTTAGTGATGCAGAGGATCCCATTGACTCCATGAAGGTTGCGCCCATAGATCCTGTAGAGTTGGTAAGGTGGAAGAAGTTAGATTCCAGAGCTATGTTGATCATCTTAAATGGGGTGAAGGACCACATAGTCCCTCACCTTTCTGGGAAGAAGACCACATTGGAAATGTGGAAGGCTTTTGAAGGTCTTTACCAGAGCAGGAACGAAAACCAGAAGATGGTGCTGCAGGAGAGGTTACGTAGCACCAAGATGGCCAAGGGTGAAGGAGTGGTGCCTTATCTCACAAGGCTCACATAGATAAGAGACGAGCTTGGAGCAGTTGGCTCTAAGACTGAGGATGAGGAGCTAGTTCAGATAGCTCTCAATGGCTTTTCTAATCCATGGGACACCTTTGTAAAAGGTGTGTTGGCTAGGGAGAAGCTCCTTGACTGGCATAGATTGTGGGATGATTTATGCAAGAGGAGACCCGTATGGGTCAAGGTTCGGTTTCATCCAGCAGTGCCTCACAGATTGTGGATGAAGAAGCTCTAGCCCTAGCAGGGAAGAGCAAGGGTAAGGCAAAGAAGAAGGGCAGTAAGAAGAACATTGACATGTCCAAAGTCAATTGTTTTATTTGCTACAAGCAATGACACTTTTCCTCCTAGTGTCCAAACAGGAAGAAGAAGAACAATACCCAAATGGCAGGTTCTGCAGAGGTGGAGGAGTTCATCAAAAACTTCGACGAGGAATTTTGTTTGATAGCTTGCATGGCAAGCACCACAACTAGTAGTATTTGGTTCATTGACAGTGGAGCATCTTGTCATATGACAGGACATAAAAGGTTCTTCAAGAGCTTGCAGGAGGGTGGATTAAATCTCCACATTGAGTTGGGTGATGATGCACAGTATCAGGCGCAAGGAGTTGGTACTGTTTCGTTTCAGAGGGAGTCTGGAAAACCCCTCAGTTTTGCTGACGTATTATATGTTCTGGGGCTGACCAAGAAACTCATATCTGTTTCCACCCTGGAGGACAAGGGCTTTCAGGTGAAGTTCTGAGATTGGAAGGTGTATAGTAGGCCCAAGGGGTTAGATAGGAGTTTGGATTGGGTGATCGGGATCCAGAGCGGGAAGGTGTACAAACTACACTTCGAGTCTGCAAAGGCTCTAGTCAATAGCAACATCAGTCAAGGTGAGTTGTGGCATAGGAGGATGGCACACTTACACCATGGAGCACCGAGGCATTTGAGACATGCAGTCATTGGAGTTCCTTAGGTATAGGAGGAGAAGCATAACCATTGCAAGGGTTGTGCATTGGGGAAGAACATTAGGAAACCTTTCCCACAGAGTGAGCACAAGTCTAAGGGGATCTTGGACTTGGTGCATTCGGATGTTTGCGGACTCTTGAGTGTCCAATCGTTCAGTGGCTACAGTTATTGCGTCACTTTCATTGATGACTATTCTAGGAAGACCTGGATCTATTGTTAGACACTGAGAGGGGGGCGAATCAGTGTGAAGCCAATTTTAAACTTTTCTTAGCTTGTCACAATTAACTACCAATTCAACATTCTGCCAATCTCATAATCATTTCATAAATACATCATAAGCATTCATATAGCATAAGCAAGAACCATAACACAAAAGAACACAACACCATATAATTTTATAATCTTTTTATATTAGTTTTGGTCCGGCTACAACCGCGAGGTAAAATTAGCACCTATTGATATGAAGAGCACCTACTCTGCATCCAGGACCCTGCCTGGTTTTCTTAGACCCTGCTAAGAAGGGTTTGAGGTATCCTAACCTCAAAAGCAAGTCAAGCTTGCAGTTAAAATTAAAGTTCACTGTCATATCAACATCATCTGTTTCTTCAATCTATTCTGCTGCTGGTCAATACTGCTGATCATCTGCTCAACTCTCACATCAATACTGCTGTCATAGTCAAGTCAAACATGTCACTGCTTTCACCATCAATCTGCTATCATATCATTTCAAGATAAACTGTCCAAATCTTAGTCCAGTCACTATCATTGAACAACTGTTTTCTCTATAATGTCACTTGTCAAATCTGTTGCCAAATCACACCTTGTCACTGAAGTTAGAGAGGCCTTCTAGAAACTCTTCACATAGACATGTTCAAACTCAACCAAGCAGGCTGTAACTCAGACTGTTCAAACCCTTAAAAAGACTGTTTAAACTTTGTACAAACTTGTCAAGAAACTGGAACTGGGGCCTCAACCAAGATCTACTTTGATTGTGTGAATGGCTTTGGACTGTATCCCAGACTCAGATCTGTTGCTGCCTTCAGGACTTATGCTGCTACTTGGATGCTTTCATTATATAACATCCACATACATCACTCTTCACAATACATACCTTGTAAAAGGTCCTCGAACTGTGTGAATTGCTGACTTACCTTACTTTGCATCCCTGAGATAGGAGACTGTCAACTTTTCAAGATTAGGACTGTCACCACTTGACTGTCATAGCATCAAGAGGGTTCAGACTGTCATAATGACACTTGGACCACCTTCCTTCGAGCATTATGGACTACTGTCTAGTATTTGAGGGACTGCTCATTAATCTCAGTGTTTAGTCTCAACCTAGGACTGTTTCATCAAAACATCATAAGGTACACAACATCAAGTTCTGTATAATAGCATCCATTAAATACATACTTCAATCTACATCATCCTCAAGAGGTGTATGCATCAAGGTGTACAAGACATCATCCTTATGCATCAAATCATCATATTAATGAACTTCATTTTCTTTGATAGAGATCACAACTTATCTTATGCTGTGCTCGAAATGATCTTCTTCTAGAGGAATGCCTGGGGCTGACTATCTTTACAATGATGTTTAATCAACTTCAAATATTGATCTATGCTCATACCTTCTTGAAGCTTACAGAGATGAGAACCTTGGATGCATGAGGACTGTGATGAAGCTCCTGTGGCTGCGATGCCTTTTGGTTCTCTGCTATGCTTGTGCTTATATGCACTCTACATGTACTGCTGTTTGTGGAAGAAGAGCTGTAATAAGAACATCACTTAAAACACTGTTAAACACCCAAATAAAAGATCTTTGTGGATGAATTCGGGTCTGCAAATTTCCACAAAATTCGGATCTGCAAAGATCATTGCTTTGGCTGCCTTCGATTTTCACAGTCAACTAGTTAGGACATCATTTTAGGAGAGACCTCATCACCATCTACCCCAGGACTGTCAAAACTTCATCAATATCCACTACTTCATCAATCTTCTTCACTTCAACAGTATAGGAGTGCATCATGCATGTATCACATCATCATCATACTATATATCACTGCTTGACTGTGTGCTGGTTAGACACCAAAGTATGCATCATCATAAGGTAGGCAATGAGTGGAGTATTGTACATATACATCATCACTTCTTTACCTCACTGTTTATATTACTGTTTGTACATCACCGTACATGCATCTTCATCATCAGCAAGGTAGTGGAATGAGCATCATAGTAAGTAGGGCATCATCATATCAATCATCCAATATCAAACGAAAATGGACTGTCAAAACCCTGAGGAATTCTTCTGTTGAGAACTCGGACTGTTTGACCAAAAGATCTTTGTGGAAAATTCAGGTCTTCATCATCACTGTTGGAGTATCAACATAAGTCTTCCCACTTAGTGCATGTCTGCCCAAACACAACAATCTCAGACTTTGGAAATATACTATAAAAGATCTCAAACTCAGACTGTGTGGATGACCTTAAGTCTTAATCAAACGTTGAAATGTCTGCAAAAGAACTCGGACTGTGTAAACCCTCTACTGCTGGTCAATTTCTGAGCCAAAAAAAAACTTTACTGCTAGTCACCACCGAGATCACCTGCTACAATATATTTGGATAGAAGGATACAAAAGTTTGATCTTCGGACTGTTTGAAGGTTGAAGAAAAAGATGTTACACTTCACCTTCTGCTGCATATTCGGGACTGCTCCCACTTCTCTACAATTCGGGGCTATGAAAACCCACCAACAGTCATAAACCACAGACTTGACTGCTGCTACAAAAACACCAAAAATTCAATTTACTGCTGCTGCTCCTCCATCCGAGCTTTTCTTCAAGATACTGTTGCTATTTCTCCTTCACGAAATTCCTCAGAGCAATGTCTTGTTTCCCAGCCATCCGAAATAAACCTTAGTTCAACAGTAAGGCAATTTGGGACTGCTCCTCAGTCTTACTGCTGCTATCACCGAACCTCAGTCTCAGTCAAGCTAGAGAGCTCTCAGAATACTCCCATGTATCCACCTTCAAAAGGATGCCTCAGCGATACCAAAAAAAAATCAGAGAGAAAAAAAAAACTTCAGAAGACTACGGCTGCCTCAGTAGCTTATACCCGAATTTTCACTGAAAAATCTTAGAGCATATTACCCTACCGAAGAATTCATACATAAATGAGGATGTTTTCTATCCTATTTATATAGATTTTTCATATATATTTTACTAGGCCGACTTGTAAATATATATATTTTTATTTTTATTTCATTTAAAAACTTTGACTGAGCCGACTTTGCATTAAAATAAATGTTATCTTGAATGAAGGTTTGAACAAGCCGACCTTGCTTGGTTTGCAATCTACGTAAAAGACTTTTATCATGGACCTTGCTTGTTCGTTTCTTTGAAACAAATCAACAAATGATCACAGCATGGATCATTTGGTAATTAAATGTGACATACAGTCATTAGGCAAGGGCTTCAACATTTTCATTTAAACTTCGGTAGCTTTTGACCAAGGATTCCATGCATATGTATATGTCCACGATCTCCATTAGCTCCTTAATAAAGCCACTTATATGCAAGGGTTCCAAGATCCAGGCTTGTGGGCTAAAGACTCAAGGACTTCATCAAACAAAAATTCCAAGACATTCTTCAAGGGCTTCAAGAGCTTCTCCATGGTTTCCTTACAAGTAGACGTGGACTCTATCAACAGGAGCGTGGTCTTCATGATTCAACCATATTCAAGGGTTTCTCCATCATGCAAGAGGCATTAGCATCATCACCAAGGCTTTCATCATCATTGGCAGGGTCTTCAGCATCTTCAGCATCTTGGCATCAATGACAATTTCATCAACATCTATTTCCTGAAATTCAAGTCAGAGGTCTTCGAGCAGTTTCATGAGTTCAAGACTCTTGTGGAAAACTAGGCAAGAAGGAGATTCGAGTATTGAGGACGGACAATGAGGGTGAGTACACCTCCAATGAGTTCTTGGAGTGTTGTTCATCGAAGGGGATCAAGAAGGAGCACACAGTTCCTCATACCCCGCAACAGAATGGAGTGGCGGAGAGGAAGAATAGGACATTGGTAGGAGCAGCCAAGGCCATGCTATTTGATCAAGGATTGCCACTATTCCTATGGGCCGAGGCATACTGGACCGTAGTTTACATTCATAATAAGTGTCCCCACACAACTTTGGGGAGGAAGACACCTGAGGAGGTCTTCACAGGCACCAGACCAGATGTGAGCCATTTACGCATATTTGGGAGTGTCTGCTATTGTCACGTTCATGTTGACACTAGGAAGAAGTTGGACCCTTCTGGAGAGAAGGGACTACTTGTTGGGTACAACAAGACTTTGAAGGCATACAAAGTATATATTCTGGCTCGCAAGAGGATCATTGTGAGTAGGGATAACCAGTTTGATGAGGACAGAGCCTTGCGTAGATCTATGGACTTACCAACACAGGACTCGGGGGTCAAGTTGGAGGAGCCATAGGTACAGGTACAGGTAAAGACATAGAGCATAGGTCCTGATAGTCAGAGGGAGTTAGGTGGACAGGATCCTTTGGTCATTGACTTGGAGGACGAGCTGCAGCAGGAGGAGGATATCCAGCAACCGCAACAAGTAGACACTAGGCCACGACCTAAGTGGTTTAGGTCCACTGTTCAGGATTCCAGGCTGGTGACTCTTCCACAGAGCTCCATGAGGCGGAGCAAGCCACTAGAGAGACTTAGCTATATGGCACTGATGACGGAGTTTATTAACTCCGAACCTTTCGGTTTCGAGGAGGTTGCACAACATGATGTTTGGCAGGAGGCTATGGTTGAGGAGTATGACTCCATCATGAAAAACCGGGTGTGGGAGGTTGTGTCGAGGCTAGAAAGAAAACAGGTGCCGAGATCTAGATGGATCTACAAGGTAAAGCATGTAGCAGACGAAAGCTTGGAAAAGTACAAGGCACGCTTCATGGCAAAAGGGTTTTCATAAAATGAAGGTATTGACTATGAGGAGACATTCGCCCTTGTCACCAGATATTCTTCTATTCGGACTATTATCTAATTACCAACAGAGATGGGTTCGCGAGTTCATTAGATGGAGGTCAAGACTGCCTTCCTCAACGGAGTTATAGAGGAGGAGGTATTCATTGAGCAACTTGAGGGGTTTGATGTGGAGAACAGAGAGTTGCATGTATGCAGGTTGCAGAGAGCTCTTTATGGGCTCAAGCAGGCACCTCAAGCATGGTACTTGAGGATTGACAACTATCTATGGGAGATGGGATTCCAGCGGAGTGAGGCAGACCACAACCTGTACTTCTTGTTAGGTGAGGTGCCTCTCATACTGGTGCTGTGTGTAGATGATCTCTTTCTCACAGGAGATGAGAGGCTAATTGACGACTACAAGTCCAACATTGCAGTTGAGTTCGAGATGAAAGACCTTGGGTTGATGCATTACTTCCTAGGCTTGGGGGATAGAGGGGTTTGATCCTACATTGTATCGCTAGCTTATCAGATCGGTCATGTATCTGGTGAACACACGGCCGGACATTAGCTTTGCAGTCAATTCTTTGAGCCAGTTCATGGTGGACCCTCGAAGAGTACATTGGACAGCTGCGAAGCATGCGCTTTGCTACATCAAAGGTACAATGGAGTACGGGTTGGTTTATGAGCGCAGGGGGAGTGTACAGTTAGCAGGATTCACAGATGCTGACTGGGCAGGATGTGTAGAAGACCGGAAGAGCACTTCAGGTTGCTGCTTTAGCATTGGGTTAGGGGTTGTCTCTTGGTTCAGTAGGAAGCATAAGTCAATTGCATTGAGCTCGACAAAGGCTGAGTACATGGCAGCCAGTTTGGATGCATGTGAGGGAATGTGGCTAAGGAAGTTGCTTTCAAGGTTATTCGAGTGTGAGCTAGAGGCTACAATGGTTCACTGTGATAATCAGAGTGGCATAAGGCTATCTGAAATTCCAGTGTTCCATGACCGGAGCAAACACAGAGATATCCGGTATCAATTCCTGAGAGACTGTGTACAAAAAGGAACCATTCGGTTGGAGTACATTCAGACAGATGAGCAGGTGGCATGCATTTTCACCAAGGCACTTGGAAGGCACAGTATTGTGAAGTTCAGAGACAAGTTGGGGTTGCTACTGAATCCCATCCTCATTGAGAGGGAATGTTAAAAAGTGGCAACAAGGAAGGTCTTCTATCATTGCATGTGTTCTTGCATGTTAGAGACATAAAGCAAGAAGCCAAATGTATTAATGTGTTTTTCCAACGTTTAGACTTAGGAAAAGTACAGTAAGTGTTCTAATTATTAATTGACTTAATGGAGTCACTTTTATAAAGTTGAAGTGAAAATAATTTAAGTGATGGCTAATATAATCTTGGCCATTGATCTCACCAGAGGATCTCATCCATTGGTCCATAGTGAGGGTTAGGGTTTTCGCTTTGCCATTGAGTTAAAAGAAGATTTGGTGGAGAGGACACACAGACAGATAAATAGAGAAGTTAGAGGAAGAAGTTTGCAGAGAAGACAGAGGAGCATTCATCCGGAGGATTCACATACTGATTAGGCAAAGCATAGGGCTGTACAAGTTTGCTGATAGGGAGGCTGTACAACAGCCGTACGGATTTTGTATAGCTGACGCGGGACAATACGGAGTTTGTACTGTTGATGAAGAGGGCCGTATAGTTGCGCAGGGGGGCCATACTGATTTGCTGCGTTTTCTTAGTGTTTTGCCGAGGTTCGATTTTTCCAGGTTGGGTGAATCGATCTACTAGATTGTATTTGTTCTATATCTTCATAATAAAATTTCTTATCTGACTGCTGCATCGGTTTTCTCATCTTGGGTTTTTCCGGGGGTTTCCATACCCAAAAATATTGTGTCTCTATTGATGTGATTATTGTTATATGTTTCTCAGTAATTTATTTTCCGCTGCATTACTAGTAAAGAAACTCATGTGGTTATCAGTAAAAATTAAAATATACTGTGTAGCTCAAGATTGAGCTTTAAGGAAATTTACAAAAACCCCAATGGGGAAAACCAACAACTTAGGGCTTTATTCAATCTCGAGCAAGAGAGAAAATATAGAAAGTTATACAATCAGAATTTTACAAGCAGAGATACCTGATGTTTTGGAAAGGTGTGACAGATATGTGGGACAAACCCTAGCTCTGCAACAACTGCAATTGCCGCTTTGAAGAATGCGCCCTCTGCTTTACTCTGCTCTCAAATCTCTGATGAAATGCCATTGCCAATCTCTGGAAGAAGTAACTCCCTCTCTCTCCCTGAAGAAGTGCTCTCTCTGCTCCTCTTCTCTGCTCTGCTTTGTTTGATGAAGAAATGCACCCCTCTTTGCCATAGAAGTGTGCCCTCTCTCCTCAGAAGTGTGCCCTCGGTCTCTATCACAATCAATCCCTGATGAGATCTCAATCAATCCTCCTCAATCTCTCAAGGAAGACCTGCCTTAGCTTCTCTTTGCTGTCTCAGCTTCAAGAAATGTGCCCTCTCTCAACAGAATTGTGCCCTTACTCAGGAAGTGTGCCTCACCTCTCTCACTCAATCAATCTCAGATGAGATAGATGTGATAATCTCTCTCCCTTCATAATGAAGCACCCCCTATCAGTCTTTGAAGGAAGTGTGTCCTCACTCTACCTGGAATGTGCCCTCTCTTCTCAGAAATGTTCCCTCCTCATGCAGTGATTCACTCAGCTCTGTAGCCTCTCATCTCTTCCTTGTATTACACAATTGAGTGCACTTTTACCCTCTGCTAACCTTTTCTAATCCATCTGGTGACGTTAGGGTTCAAAATCCCTATTTTTTCTTTCATGCAAAAATCACGTCATGAAAACTTTAAGTAAAAAATGCATGCATTGACAAGGTAAAAAGTCTCAGAAACCTCTGCATGCTTCCACCACTAAAGCAATGCCAACTGGTATAGTGTCTCTCACACAAATTACAATACACTGATGCCTACCCTGATAATGTCCATTCATGCTAGGCATAAGCACATGAAGGACATCCTGAGATACAAATCTCAACAAAGCATCCCCCTCTTGCCCAAAACACAGGCTTTTGACTATTGCTGCACCTTTATTAGCACTGTTCCATATATATGATTCCTCCACATCCCAATTCACATGCATAAGTTCTCCTGGATTTACACCAGGAGTACATTTAGCCAGCCAAACCTTGTCCATAAGGCTTCCGGCTCCTTAAACCACTTTCATATGAACTTATCACTTAAGGCCTTATTCATGATTGAGAGTTTTCTAAACCCTAGAGTCCTAGACACCCCAGTTTTTTGGATGACAGATGTCTTGACAGGAGATTAATGGCACTCTTATTTTATAAGCAGAGTGAGAATTTCAGATACATTGAAATCTATTTTCTGATTGCATTATAAATGTCAATTTGCATTAAATATATAATTCATTGGTGTACGAGTTTTGGAAAATCTGTATCCGGATTCTGAAGGAAATGAGTATCCCTTGAATGCTAATTTATTTTCTTTTTTAATCGACAGTTGAAAAGTTATGCAGACTTGCTATACTTGTACATAGAGGACCTGGTGCTGGAGTAGAGTTGAAATGGTAGTGATTGCCAACTGTTATCACAAACCAGCGTCAGAGAAGTTGTACAACTTTGTAACACAATGGCACGGATGTCTCAAAACCTTTGTTGATGGATTTGATGAAGGTGAAAATAATCTTTATGACCTTGGTGAGCTTCACTTTTGTTTCTATATCCGTCTATATCTGTTCTCAATATCTTAGCTGCTATCTAGAAATTTTGTCCTCTTATATCTAAAATTAGGTTGATCATGCTATCTTTCTCCTTTTAAATATTCAATATGGAGTTACAACCTAGTTGTATCAGAATACCAACCTACTTCTTTTGAAATCTCGGTCATGTCGATGACTCTTTTTGGTACATGGGTTCTATTTATGCAGCAAATGTGAGATGAATCTCATTGTCTGAATACTACATCATAGCAATATTGTGGAGAAAGCTTGTAACAGCCATACATTTACGTAATAATAGAAATTTGAAACATTTACATCCAAGCATTTTTGCTGTTGAAACTAGTCTGAGTGGAACTCAAACTGTAGATTTCTGATGCTATTCCTCAGAAAATAGGTAAAGGAGATTTCTAACTTTGATCTGAGATGTAACAAGAAATGCATGTCATCAGTAAAGTTTTGCTGGAATGCACCATGAAGAAGTCCAAAATGCATAGTATGACTGAGGATTGTTGCACTGAGAGTAGTGAGGTGCTCTACAGCCCATTATGGGGGAGATGTTATAACGTGTAATGTTGTGTAACATTATGTAACATGCTGTTCCCATAAAAGAAAGAAATAAAATGCAAATGATGTCAGCTTATAGAAAATATATTAAATTATAATGGTTTCATTTTAAACCTAGATATATCAAGCATCCAGAGGAATCAAATATCTTAAGGTGTAGATTTTTACTTAATGTGAAAATTTAAGATAAAAAAAATAAACCTGAAGAAATTGGATCCCTCCCGGTGCTTGATAGATCTGGGTTTAAGATGGATCTATGCTGCTCATTATGGCAGTGAAGTTCTCAACGACTTTGCTTTTCAAGCGGGTTGTTAAAATGCTTTTGAATGAGACAACCTTACCTAGAACCAAGTATTGAATTTTGATAGATCATCGAGTTGAGAACATATTTTTTCTTGGAAGCCAGCTTTTGTCTTTGTAAGGTTTGACGGGATCTCAACAGAACTAATTTTCGTCTGCTTCTCCATTTGGAGAACTTCTTCCATGATCTGGCTTGTTGGGATATTGTTACTGTCAGGTTCTTCCCTTGTCTTCTTGAATGTCACTGGAATTAATGTTGTAAATTTTGAACAGTGGCTCTTCTGAGGGGCGATGCATCTCTCTATTTTTTCAGCTAGAAACAAGTTTCATCCAATATTATAGCATATTTTTCTTATTCATGTCTCCATCTTTGGTTTGTTTAGTAGGATGTTTATTTACGCAGGTCCAATCAATCTGTTGTTTCAATGATGTTTACCATTTTGTGCTTTGGTTAGGGCTCAATATTATGGTAAACCTGTTACCTGCATGCTCTACTACAGTGAACTAATGCAAAAATAGGCAATGATACAACAGACTGGATCTTCATCCCGTATCTTATCCATCCAGTGCACAAATCTGCCCTACAACAAGAGTGTACATGTCATTTATGAAAATATTCATTTTGCATCAATTATATTATTAGCTTGTAGCCTGCACGAGGGATTAATTCCTCAAATAAGTGGCTGTTGATTAACGGTGGTTGTTAAGTCAGGTTGATGGCATTCCCAAAATAGAATATATAGAAGTGCCAACCTCTTGAAAGGTGGTTAATGCCCAAATCTCGTCATTGGAAGCTTTCTCGAGTTTCCATATTATTAGTGGATAAAATTCTGGTTTTAAACAAGTGCAGCAAGGATGAGCTATCAAATTGACATTTTGCATCTACCTCCTGGACTAGGATTCTTTGTGTGAGGAATCAAAACACAATAACCTCAACCACAATCCTATAAATGACTTGATTAAATGGCATTCCTATTTGGTAACTCCAAGCTTTACAAAACATAATCATGAGCATTGAAAGGGTCAAGTCCTTTCTATGGTGTCATTAAAATAGGGACTTAGTGGAACTGGAGACCTTAGTTGTGATAGCTCTTACTCTCCAAGTTTACTTATACATTTTCCCTAGCTGGCAGATCATTGTGCTGTACATTTCATCCCTTGAACTCACTACTTGTTCTCTTGCATTCAGCCAATCTTTCAACTCCTAAAATAGGTGTGCACAAGCTATCTGCCTGAAGTGATCCTCATCCTGAATTTCATCAGCAATTTTTAATTTGATGTATGTGTTAGTCAAGCACCTTTCTGCACCTTCATTACCAAAAGTTTGAAGTATAGTCTGTCATTTGGCCTTTGAAGCTTCACAGTCACTTCTCTGCTTATCAAAGAATAAAGCTATTAATGATATTGTATGTTGATAGAAATGCAAATGTGTATGTTGGATACACCTAGAAGTTCCTCCCTGTTGTTCCTATTACATTTTGATTGAGGACTTAAGTGGAAAAATCACAATCCACTAACGCTATCAAGAGCAACTTCAGAAAGAAGCACTGCTATCACCTCAAGGCTCAGTTCTAATTTCCCATTCTTTTGACCATTTCTCAAAGTCAAGAGGGGACTTTCTTAGGGTTGATTAGCTTAGAATTTGACAGAGCTAAGGCAGTGCAAATTAATTTAGTTAGAATCAATGAAGTGTATTATCGAGTTAATTCTCCCAAAAGCATTTTTCTATTTAAATATGCAATAGCCAAATGAGCCATCAACATTTATCCAGAAGATTTGCTTAAAGATGTAAAATGAAATGAGCCATGAACATTTAGCAATAACATTTATGAAAGAGAGACTTAGAAATAAAATGTGTTTAAGAAAGTGTGTTTATTGCCATAAATAAATTTGCATCCACAAATGAAATTGCATAAGAGACAAGTTTTTTAGATGTTGTTCTTAAGAGATCTTGAAGTTAAGGTTTTGAATGAGGCCTTGCTTGAGAGAAAGGATCTCTGAAACAAAGTGTCACCCAAACTTATTAATGTAACCAGACTTTTTAAAGTGACTAAAATCACTTCTCTAAGTGTTTTGTTTAAGTCTTTATGAGTTAGATTCCAAAACTTGAAATTAATTAATCAAATAACATTGCATCTTACATCCATTGATCCATTAGAATAAATTGACATGATGAGCTTGTGCTATAGAAAGATAAACTTAACAAAGTCGCACAAAAAATAAATTCCAGAACTTAATAAACAATTAGCCAATGATTATATGAGTTTAACAATTCTATTGAACCATCAAACCAAATGATTTTTTTTAGAATTTGAAAGCGTAGTGATTTAACCAATATAAAATATGATTATGGATCAACATTAACTAAATAAAACATTTAAGTCTTCTTGCTATTATAAGACATCTAATGAAGCATAAATACCATAAATTTCCAGAATTGAAATAGACCACTTTAGTCAGTAGTCAATAATGATTTAGCAAGTGAAAGTTCATTATTAATCAGGTGTAATTTTCAAAAATTCAAGCATGCTGTTCTAAAGACTTTGCAGTAAGAAAAGAGCAAGAAAACTAAATAAAACTTAAAATTTAACTCAAAAAGATAAAAATTCTGAAGTATCAAAATGTGAAATATGAGTTGCTATAATGGTGTAAAAATTCTCCATAATTAAAATAACTTGCTGTAATAATTTCCAGAAATGTAAAAATGCAAATTCAACCAATTTGAACAACTAACATTAGCAAAACATTTAAGATCTATAACCTAGAAACTTCAGTGGTTGATTATAACTTGAAACCCTTAGTGAAATAAGAGATTTGAGGACTAATTTCATGTTATTTTTAGCTCTAATATTTTTTCAAGAAACAATGAGGTAAAACTTAAATAACATTGGAAATTAAGCCTAAAAGACGAAATAAAAACCAGGAATTTACTAGGCTTATTTAGGGAAAAATCCTAAATTTTTTAACCATGAGATTTTGTGATTAACCTTTAAAACAAAACAAAAAGACTAAATGAAATTATTTTTAGATTTTGGTTGAAGAAGATGGAGCTTTTAGACTAGTGTCTTCAAATTCTTGGGCAAAATGGAGTATTGAAGATTGTCCTTGGGCCTTGTTTGTGTGTGTTGTAAGTGTTAAACTCTTTGGGAATCACACTCAATAGGGAGGTTGATTCTTTGACTTGGGCTTGGAAGGAAAATACCGAGTATATTTCTGCAAATGCAACTTATGGAAGCTATTTCAACTTATTTTTCAACTCCCTCTTTATGGTGGCATGCCAAGTTATGTAAGGGACCCGTTCCTCTAAACATCAAAGTCTTCGCCTGACTGTGCTTGGAAAATAAGATTTTGTCATATGATAACCTGATGAAAAGAGGTTTCTCAGGTGCAAACTTATGTAGTCTCTGTAAAAAGAAAGTTGAAAGTGTACAACAGCTATTTATGGACTGTGACTTTAGACAAAAGGTATGGTCTGAGATCTTGCACATGCTTTCTGTATCTTTCAAGTGGAAGTCTATAGTGCTAGAGGTTTTTCTTCTCATTTGGTTTAAATCATTCCCAAATCTAAGGACTTTGCCTTTTTTCACTATGTGGGGCATCTCGAGAGCCCGCGACAGTTTGATTTTTGAAGATAGGTATCAGCCTCCTCTTTCAGTCAGTCTATTTGTTTTAAGCTATTTCGAGGAATTTCATAAATCTCCTTCAATCAAAAGGCATAGACTGTTACATGACCCAAAGATTAGCATTGGGTATCCTTATGGGTATTTTGATGGAGCTTCAAGGGACAATAAATGTGGAGGGGGCATTGTAACAAAAAATGATCCTGAATATTTTTTGTTACGTTGAAGATGAGTTGTAGTTGGGGAAGCAATACTCATGTCGAACTTCTAGCACTATGGGGCCTTTTATCCTTTGCTGCACATCGGAATTTCCCAGAAATTAATATTTTTGGGCCAATGGGATATATGCCCTTAAGGTCCCATTATTGGATCACTAGTGTATCAGAACCAAACTCCTCTTGAACAGTTTCAATGCTTTCTCCATAAAAGACATAGTCTGGGAGCAAAATGATCTTGTAGATGACCTTTCAAAGAAGGTTGTGGGCATCATTGAAGGCCTGCTCTTTTTCGATGAGTTCAAAGACTTCACTTTGATTAGCGCTGGATCTTTGGACCTCTACTAACTTTATATGGCTTTCATTTTCTGACCATTCCTGGTTTGGTCTTTTGGTATTTGGTAACCTTAGCTACTATGGTTAGTTTTGTCTTTGATGTATTGAGACTTATTATTGTTGGAGTTTGTGCAACTTCAGAAGCTATTCTTATTGTCCTCCTTTGGGAGTTGAACTTGTTGTATTCATTCATCTAAACCCTAGAAAGAACAATGTAATCCTTGGGGTGAAAAGCCAGCAATAAAAGCATACATAAAAATAAAAAAAATATAAAATTATTATTTCACTCCCAAGTGAAGTCGACCCCAATTAATTTATGGGTGGGAAAACAGTATAAATAGGAGGTGCCCCCTCCTCATTATTACAGAACAACAGCGCAACATCACACGTGAGGTGCGCAGTTTCCAACATAGGTGCAACTACACAACAACTCAGAAGAAGATTGGTTTTCAAGGTTTCATATTTAGAAGGCATTTCCTTATTGTTCTTTTCTTTCTTCGTTGTACTTTGATCTCAGAATTATCATCTCTAGACGAAGGTTGCTGGGGTTTTCCCAGGTGAAAAATACTTGTGTTATTTGTCTATCTTCTAGTGATCCTATTGATAAATGCAATCAAGATATACTGTTATAATTTTTAAGAAAATCTAACAATTATTAGCAGTTTTGTTTTTTGGTTGAGAAAGGGCTACATTATAAAGCATTAGATCTCTTGTCTGTCCCTCAACTAAGATTTAGTTTTTTTTTTCTACAGTCCATGTATTCTCTTGTGGAAATTGAACTCAAATGATAAAACAATTATACTCAAAAAATTGCTAATCAAACATGCAAAATTAACATCAAAGGAGACTGAAATTTGAGCATAACACTAATCTATATTGAATAAGTGTACAATAACCAACCTTGTGAAGTAATAGGCTGCCGCAATATATAATTACATGAGAGATTCGAATGCATAAGGTTGCCATTCGAAATAGTCAAAAAGTAGGCTTACTAAATCTAGTCAAATCCCACATAGGTGCATAAAGTAGTTTCCAAATCCACTAAGATGCTCACGAATTGGCTAAGTTAAGTAGTCAAGCTAATAAGGGATAGAAAGACAACTCATACATGCTTTTATTAGGAGAAAATGATGGAGGATGATGTGGGCAAAAAACAAGTCAACTACACCTAGTCTAGCTTTTCTTTTTGCCTTAATTCTCAATAAAACATGCAGCTTTACAGAAAAAACAGATATGCGCTTTGGAGGATCTGGAATAAAGAAGACATGCTAAATATGGTTTCCAGGAGGTTTCCCAAGCGCTCCATGACTCAGTTTTAGCAAGTGTTGACTTTTATGACATGTAGAAGGCAACTGGCATAGAGTGGAATCTAGGAGACTAGGTAATAAGGCAAAAAATGATTTAATTAATGTCTAAGGTAGGTAACTATGGGTTGATTATTCTAACACGCCCCCTTAAGCCTGACATTATGAGTAAATATCAGAAAACTATAGGGCCTAGCAACAAGCCTTAGTCACATACGTCTTGTCCATTCAACCAAGGAAAGAGGCAAAAACCCAGTGGGAAAATCCTTCCTTAAACATGGACAGTAAAACAAATTTGAAAATCTTGTCATCAATGATGCTTCACAGCATGATCAACAATCCCCAACAGTGATTTGAGATTGCTGAATGTATTCTCACAAAAAACTTTGGTGAAAATGTCTACTACTTGTTCTGAAGATGCGCAGAAGAGTAGATGAATGGTGCCATCATGCACAAGCTGTCTGATGTAGTGCATATGGATCTTAATGTGTTTGGTTCACTGTCTCTAAACTGGATCATTGCAGATTCAAATGGTGCTCTGATTATCACAGTAGATATAGTTGAAAACTCTGATTCGAAGCCACATTCTCCAAGTATTCCCTGCAACCACAAACATTGAGTTGCTGCATTTACAACTCCTCTGTACTCCGCTTCTGTAGATGAGAGTGCTATGGCATTCTGCTTTTTGCTTGATCAGCTGATTGGTCCTTCTGCAAGCATGAACACATATCCTGATGTTGACTTTCGATCTGTGTTGTCACCTGCCCAATCACTGTCAGTAAACCCAATCAAATCAAGATCAAATTTAGCTTTGTAGAAGATCCCATGAGTTCTTATTCCTTGAACAAAGTTAAGGATCCTTTTGGCTACTCTCCAATGGATCTCATGAGGCTGATCCATGTATCTTGAAGCCACATTAACTACATAAGATAGATCAGGTCGAGTGTGTGTAAGATAAATCAAACACCCAATCAACTGCTGATACAGTGTATTATTTACCATAGGAGAAGAACCTGCTTCTTCAAGCTTAACTCCTGAAAGGAAAGGAGTCTTGCTTGGCTTGCAATCTTTCATGTTGAACTTGTTCAGCAAATCTAAGGCATACTTGGACTGATGTACTTTGATTCCATGTTGGGATTGAGCAATTTCGAGACCCAAAAATTGGCTCAACAACCCCAAATTTGTCATAAAAAATGCATGGTTCATTGTATCCTTCAAGGAGGCAATCTCTTTCTTTGAACTTTCTGTAATCAGAAGGTCATCCACATACAAGACAATAATCATCAAAGAACCATGAATCAGCTTCAAATAAACATTAGGGTCAGACTTGCATCGAACAAAACTTAATGACAGCAGAAAGCCATCAATCTTGGCATACCAAGCCCTGGGGGCTTGGCGCTTAAGCCCATACAATGATTTCTTTAACCTGCACACAAAAGATGGATTAGAAACAAACCCTTCAGGTTGCTGCATGTAAATTTCTTTAGTGAGATCTCCATTTAGGAAAACACACTTCACATCCATGTGATGTACCACACTTTACATCCATGTGATGTACCTCCCACTGCTTCGAAGCTGCAACGACTAAAGCTAGCCTTATGGGCCTTATGGGGTCCATCTTTGCCACTGGTGCAAATGTTTCATTGTAGTCAATACCATGTACTTGTGAGTAGCCCTTAGCTAACAATCTTGCCTTATATTTCAAAGGTGAACCATCAGCAACAAACTTAGTCTTGAAAACCCACTTACATTGAACTAACTTCCTCCTTGGGGGAAGATCAACCATTTCCCAAGTGTTGTTCTTCTGGAGCGAGTTGAATTCTTCTTTCATGGCTGTTTGCCATCTTGGATCATGTGCTGCATCTTCATATGTCCGTGGATCTGATTCAACCATCAGATAGCACTTCTCAACAAATAAGGGATCTTTCATACACAGGGCACTCTCAAACTGAGATCTAGTCCTCATAGTGTCACTAGGATTTCCAGCTAGTTCCCTAGCTGCATGAATGGTCTTTGCTGCCCATTTTGGTCTTGTAGGACTGTCGGGATCTGCAATCAAATCATCATTATTAGACATATTAGAATCAACAAACTCATTAGTCTCTCCATTTACAATCAATGGATTTGGTGGTGAAGAAGACTCTCCAACTTCAACTACTACTATGGAACTGAACACTTCTTTCAATGAAAGCTTTGTTAGTGCTCAAATTGATCAGCTTGTACCCTTTTGAATCTTCAGAAAACCCAACAAATAGGCTCTCTTGGCTTTGGGGCTGCAAAGCCTTTCTCTTTTCAGTTGGAATTCTAGCCCAAGCCTTTGAGCAAAAAATCCTGAAATGGGTCACATCTGGCTTGTGCCCACTCCAAGCTTCGAAAGGAGTCATACCATCAAGCTGCTTATGAGGCACTCTATTCTGGATGTAGGATGCACAGTTTATAGCCTTGGCCCAAAACTTTGGTGGCAAAGTCTTAGCCTCCATCATGCAGGTTGCCATCTCCTTCAGTGACCTGTTCTTTCTCTCAACAACACCATTTTGTTGTGGTGTGTAAGGGATTGAATGCTGCATCTGAATACTTGCACCTTTACAATACTGAATGAACTCAGACTTGACATACTCACCACCATTGTCAGATTTGAGGATCTTGAGTCTCCTCCCAGATTGGTTTTCAACCAAGGTCTTAAAGACTTTGAAGAGGTCAAAACCTTTAGACTTATGCTTTAGGAAGTAAACCCAACAATACCTGGAAAAGTCATCTATGAAGGTCAGTGCATATTTGGCTTGACTCATGGACATATGAGGGAATGGACCAACAATGTCACCGTGGATCAACTCAAGAGCTGCAGAGGTTCTCTCATGACTAGCTCTCTCAAATTTGTGCTCTGGGTGTTTTCCTAGGATACAACCTTGACATACTCCCTTGGAAAACTTGATCTTTGGTAACCCTATGACCATATCTTTTTCACTCAAATCAGAAAGATACTTGTAGTTAAGATGGCCAAATCTTTCATGCCAAAGCTTGCTTGCCTCATTAGCATGAATCAGAAGAGCAGAGGGGTTTGAGTAGGGTAGAAAATGGGAAAGCATGTATACCTTCAAAGTGTGATCAACAATACCTTTTGCTATGACTTTACCATTCGAAATCTCAGTGATTTCAACATCATCAGGGGAGAAGATGACCTTATTTGGAGACCCATTGTGAGTCATCTGATACACTGACAAGAGATTAGAGGCAAGACTTGGAACATACAACACATTATTGAACTTACCATGGTCAAGATCAATCCTTCCTTTCCCCAAACTGTCAGTGAGAGAGTCATCTCCTGAAACTATTGGTGGACCTTTCGACATGTCAAGAGAGGAGAATGTCTCTTTTGTCGAAACCATATGTCTAGAAGCTCTAGAGTCTATGATGAAGCTAGGTGAGCTTGATGTGCCAGCAACCAAGGCATGTACTCTCTCTCTGTCTTCTGAATTTGATCCTCCTTCCCTCTTCTTTGAGCAATCAGGAAGGGAGATGTTATTCTTCTCTAGGAGTTGGGACAACATGTCAATTTGCTTCTTCATACAAGAGCTCTCAGGATGATAGCCCTTACTGTAGTATGTGCACTTGCTCGTTTCTCCTTTGTTTTTTTCTTCTGGAAGTTCTTCTTGGAGCCTTGGGGCTCCTCTTGAGACTTGTTCTTGTCTCTCTTTTGCTCAGGTGGCTTTTTAGCTTTTTTCTTGCTTTTTGAATCCACCCTTGAATCTCCAGCAACCAAAGCTTGGTCTTTGGAAGGTTTGATGGTGCCCATCACCACCAATTTATCTTGTTTCTGTGTGAGGGATTCCATGAACTCTGCAAGCTTAGGCATCTTCCAGGCTCGAGCTGTCAACTTGGTGGCATGGAAGGTCGAAACAAACGCTGGATAGTCAGGGCCAAGCTTCGGGAGTATGGCCAAAACTAGTTGCTCTTCCTTCTTTTCAATCCCACACTGTTTTAGTTGCAAAACAAGGGCTTTAAAATTGGAAAAATAGAGTTGCAAGGATTCGAAGCTACTGGGACTCAAGGAGATCAGCTCATTCTCGATTTGATGTCCTCTCATCTCATCTGTCTTACCAAAAATATCTACAAGTTTCTCCCACACTTCATTAGGTGATGTCAATCCATCAAGATGGAAGAGGAGGTCTCTTGAAATGCTCAGACACAAAAGACCATAGGCGTCATCCCTCCTATTGTGCCATTTGATTTTCTCTGCAGCTGCATTGGGCTCTGCCTCAGTTGCCATAGTAACCTTGTAGAGACCTTTCGCTTTCAACAATATTTCCATCTCAGCTTTCCATTCAAAGAAATTAAATGGAATCAAGATGATCTTCTGAGATTGGTCCATAGCTCAGAAACTGTGCTCTTCAGTCAACAGAATATACTCCTAGTCAAAATGTCAAACCTGCAATAGCAATATGGAAGGAGAGAAATCGATCTACAAAGGCTCTGATACCATGTGGAAATTGAACCCAAGTGATAGAACAATTACACTCACAAAATTGCTAATCAAACATGCAAAATTAACATCAAAGGAGACTGAAATTTGAGCATAACACTAATCTGTATTGAATAAGTGTACAATAGCCAACCTTGTGAAGTAATAGGCTGCTGCAATATATAATTACATGAGAGATTCGAATGCATAAGGATGCCATTCGAAATAGTAAAAAAGTAGGCTTACTAAATCTAGTCAAATCCCCCATAGGTGCATAAAGCAGTTTCCAAATCCACTAAGATGCTCACGAATTGGCTAAGTCAAGTAGGCAAGCTAATAAGGGATGGAAAGACAACTCATACATGCTTTTATTAGGAGAAAAGGATGGAGGATGATGTGGGCAAAAAACAAGTCAACTACACCTAGTCTAGCTTTTCCTTTTGTCTTAATTCTCAATAAAACAAGCAATTTTACAGAAAAAACAGATATGCGCTTTGGAAGATCTGGAATAAAGCAGACATGCTAAATATGGTTTCTAGGAGGTTTCCCAAACGCTCCATGACTCAGTTTTAGCAAGTGTTGACTTCTATGACATGTAGAAGGCAACTAACATAGAGTGGAATCTAGGAGACTAGGTAATAAGACAAAAAATGATTTAATTAATGTCTAAGGTAAGTAACTAAGGGTTGATTATTCTAACATTTCTTTCAGTAGATGATCTGAAAAGACAAGTGGTAACTTTGATTTGCCTTGAATAGCAAGTTACTTTTTTTTTCTCTTGAAAAAAATGTGTTTGGTTGGAATCCCTGCAAAGCATGACAAATTCCTATCCCAAGCTATAGAAGCTTCTTTCAAATTCACCAAGGAAGGGTTGCTTTAGCAAACACCTTCAAAGTTCAATCTATAAACCTATGCCACCCCTAGCCTATGCAAACTTGATTAGTACCCCTCCTAAGATGCCAAATATTCAATCAAGTTACAAAATTAAAGTATGATAAAGTATAGAAGTATTTTTCACATAAACTAATGGAGCAAGATTTCCTTTCTATGGACTAGATTCATAGATGTTACAATGCCAAAAGAAATAAGTTACCTCAATATTTAGCGATCAAGCTATGCCTCACATGAAGAATTCCCAGGAGAACAAAGAGCTAAAAAAAAATGCAAAGCGATAGTATTATTCTCCAACAACTTACAAATGAGGAAGAGATCTCTTATATATGAGATAATTTCAACTTCCTTATCAATAAAATGATGATAAATGTATCAAAACCTTTATCTTAGGGAATCTCCAAGATAAAGTAAAAAATAATAAACAATGCTCAACAACTAACAATATCCCTAAGAAAGAGGGGGTGGTCCTCTATCATGGTCAAAAAGACAAAAATGGTATAATTTGTGCTTAAAAGGGGTCGTGCTCCTCTAAGAGTGGTCAATAAAACAACTAGCCACATGGATAAGTCCCATTAAACTAGGGCGCTCCAATAACAGTGGTCCAATGTGCATTAATGATGGTCCAAAAGCTAATATGCTATACACGTGTGGCACCTAAATAACAATAGAGAAGGATTTCAAGCAATAATAAGGCCTCAAATGGTGAGTAACCCCCTCAAAATGGGTACCAAATGGTTGTAGAGGCCAACCCCATGGTCAAATCCTAGTGAGCCATCCTCAAATGCATGTAAATAGCCTCCAAAGGCTCCCACGTATGGGACAACCTACCCAAATAAGCTCCGATGTCTCTCAAGTGATGTAATAATGCTTCAAATTTGGGATGTCTAGGTCCAAATGTGTAGTATCAAGGATCTAGATGCTCCCACGTGCCAATGGAACGAGTCTCCACAATGTAGAAGTGGGACATCTCCGTCAAATTCTAGGAATCATCGTGTGTAACCCTAAAAAAGTGTAATGCTCCATATGAAAGTGCCTAATAACCATCAAACATACCATATCAAGTGTCATAGCATGTGTGTATGATAAATAACTCTAGTGCCAAAAGTTAATAATCATTTAACTTAAGCAAATATTCTCAAATATACAAACAATACATGAATTAAGTTACAACCATACCTCTTTAACAATTCGATGATTTATAAGCTCAACTTATCTAGTCTAACATTGGTGTGAACGTATTAAAATCCTTATTAGATGTGAGACTTTCTAAGTTAAGATGCATAACTTAGCTACCTAAGTTAAGTGAGGTACATGAAGTGAAATATGTACTAGGGAAGAAAGGTGGCCTTTATGTAATAACCATTATAGCATTTTAAAAGTGATAGGTCTAACATTAATTTTCAAAAGTTAGGATTTAATATGTTTCTTCCACATGTGTGCTTAAGGAAGTGTTGTATGGGTCATCCATCCCTGTGCCTTTGTATTGTGATCCCTTTTTTCATTTTTCTTTGATATTTTATTTATTTGCATTTCGAAGCTCTTTCATTTGCTTAGTCCCTTTTGCTTTAGATTTGGCTTTGATAACTTGGGACAATGCAACCAGACTTTTTGCAAAGGAAGTATCTCCCATGGTTTTCCATTTCCATTTCCATTTAATTTGTCATCATCGTCCTTGAGAGTACAAGACTCTTTTAGCTTTATTTGAGGCATTCATACATGGGAATAATAACAATACCTTAGATTATTACTGATGCTAGATCATTCACAAAGGTAAAAATGAAGGGGATGGTTGGATTAGCTAGCGAAACGAACAATGGCTAGGTAAAATGTTATGAAATGGACGAAACCACTTTAATTTAGTTCATCAAGGTACAAATTAACCTTTGAACTAACACATTTTTGTTGATTTCTGAGCAACATCGAGAGCCATTCTCTGGGAGAATTGAGGCACTTGGTCAGTTATTAGGAATGTGTTTCCAGTCTTGGATTGAAGCTCAACTTAGGGTTGAGAGCCATTCTTTAGGAGAATGGAGGCACCAGGTTAGTTACCAGGAATGTGTTTCTAGTCTTGGATTGAAGCTCAGCTTGGGGATGAGAGCCATTCTCTGGGAGAATGGAGGCACCTGATCAGTTACCGAAAATGTGTTTCTAGTCTTAGACCGAAGCCCAGCCTTGCGCTGAGAGCCATTCTTTGGGGCACTAGTGGTGGCACTTGGTCAGTGGGCTATAGGACCTTCTTAAGGGACTGGCCACCCCTTGTTGAAGTACCTATCACATGATCTTGGTGTCAACAAGGGGAATAAGAATAATCTTCCTTATTTATGATGTTGCACTTTGAGTTGGCATGTGTGGACCATAGAGACCAAGAGAAGGGTCTAAGGTTACTTACTTAAGGAGGTATGGTTATGGAACCTTAGTAAAGAACCAAGAGCCCACTAATGAAATACCTCAAAAGATTAAAAATATCAAAAGATCAAAAAGTCAAAAGACCCCAAGAGGTCAAAATACCAAAAGTTTAAAAAGACCACAAGAGGTCAAAATACCGAAAGTTTAAAAAGACCACAAAAGGTCAAAAGACCATAAAATATTAAAATTGAAAAAATAAAACAATGGAAGCCCTAATTATGTATTTTATTATTTGTTGAATCCTAATTTTATGGAATGGACTCTCAATGGTTGAATATAAATAAGGAACTTTCTCATGAGATAAAACATATACATTCAATGATCATCTATCTTTGTTCAAGACTTCGTTGGGGACATTTTTCAGATGCTACATATTTTTCTTTTATCTTAGCTCTATCATCTTCAAGCTTTGGATCATCTAGCAAGCTCACAAGGCTGCGGTCTATCTCAACAGGTCTGCCATCTCTCCCACATGGATGTTTCCTTGTCAAAAGAATTGCAAAGGGCCTGCCCTAGTTTTCACCAGTCTGTTGTCTTCTCAAAGGATGTTGCCAAGGTATGCTCCAATAGCATTAAGGATTCCTAGGTCTATTTAGTGGCTGCCAAGGATTGAATAGAGGTTGTCGTGGTCTGTTCACTGGCTACCAAGGTTTGTTCCAATAACGTGAAGGCTGCCGTGGTCTATTCAGTGGCTTCCAAGGATTGAGTAAAGGGTGTCGAGGTTAGTTTTATGTCCTAGAAGGGCCACCAAAATATGTTTCAAGCTTGCTAAGGTCTGAACTAGCAAGCCGAGGGTTTGAACATGCCCTAGCAGCGCTACCGTGAAGTTGTTGATGCCCTAACAGGGCTCCCATAACTCTGATTAGGCCCTAGAGGGTTGCCACTATTTATTTGAAGGTTGAATTCACTAGTCTTGTCAAGGATCAAGGCTGAAATTGTTTTGTTAAGGGTTGACGTCATTAGATTAGGGGTGTCATCATCTCCAACATAACTAAACATTGGTCTATGAGCTACATTCAAACTTTAGAGGGTTCATCTCAGGGTATGTGTGCCCTGGAGGCTATTGCAAAGTTTGCTCATTCTTAATCTGCTCATGCAAACTCAACCATCTCATATGTTAAGGAAGAGTATTCTTGTTGGGATTTTATTCCTTTTAAAGGTTTCCCCAGTGTAAATTTTTGTGTTCTTGTGGTTGATTGTTTCTTCTTTATTGTTGAATATCTATTGTTGGTTTATGATGTTGTATCATATGTTAAAAGTCTGCTAATTTTTTTCAAAAGACCGTTACTGCTATCAAATCAAATCCACTCTTTAAAATTTAACATGGTATCAAAGCAGAGGACGTGAAGAGCACAATTTTGAGTAGCTTACTATTGCCTACTTAGATCTTGGAAGCTTGCAGATCCAATTGAGAACTTTGCAGTTCAAATTTAGCAAATGAAAAGTTACTTCTTCCACCTAGGGATGGTTAACCTTGATCAGGGTTTGGCTAAAGATGTTGAAGGACATGATTTCTTGAAATTCAGTTTTTCCAAGAAGTTTGGATATGGGACCAAGATTGAGTGACACTCAAGAGCCCAACAAAGTGATAAAGATGGTAAAAATATGATACATAACTTCATCATCAAATATATCCGAGAGAAGAAGGTGTGCCATATGGGTTGATGAAATAAATTGTCAAAAGATTTGGTGTCGAGCCAACTGGATTTAAAATACTTATTCTAGAGGCAGAATTTATACTTGATTCACGACATCATGTTTTGTTTGTTCATGGAAACTAAAGCTCAGAGTGTCATATTTGTAACTACAAATGGTATTAAGGGGATTCACAATCATATGCTAAAAGAAGTTGATGAAATTGAAAATATTTGTCCCATCCGCCTCTGTGAGATTGAAGACTGCTATAGACTTGAAGCGTTTTGCAGATCGTGCCGAGTTGGGTAGTGTAACTCATCCATGCGTCATCATGAGGGCTTCCCTCTTGTTTGTGCTTATGAAGATTGAAATCAAGTTGGAGACTTCCAATCACGATTAAAGTACATCTTTGCCATTTGTATGGCCTCACTTCTAAGGAGATGCTTGCAAAGGGTGATTGCTTGATGTTGAGGGATACTTCATAATCAAAAGGCACAAAAAGATATTTGTTTCTCAAGAAGATCAGTGCACCTAGTTGAATGGCCACTTACACACCCTCTAATTCCAGTCGTGCTGCTATTCCCTAGGTGTGACATCAGATAAAGAGATGATGAAATTGGTAAACTATGGACTTGATGATTCCTTGAAGAGGTATGCCAAATATAACTAGCAATCCCAGAAGGTTTGACTCATGAAAATTCAGGTATGCTTTCTTGTGATGAGTAAGAAGCCTACTTAACTCTTCGTGTGTTTAGATCTTGACTTGTGTATCTTCTCATCATGATCATTAGTTTAGTTACCCAAGGAGTTATACTAGAGTACATCATGGTTATATGTGCTAAAGATTCTCATATATAGAGTCATGATGTTTTGATCTCATTAAGATTATTCCATTGAATGTGTGATGATGCATGAGATATTGAGGATGATATGATGATGATGACTATGCACACTTAAGAAGTGCATGTTCGATACAATGACAAGCTTAAGACATACACTGTGAAATCTGCATAAGGGTAGATATTAAGAGGGAGGACTCTTTATCCCAACTCGATTTATTTTTTAATTTGTCATGGTGAAACATATTTTGATGTATACGACATCTATATAATTTCCTAGTGATCGGTGGATGGATGCTAAGTCTATGTCACTATGTGAAATTGATGTTGCATTAAAATATGTTTTGGTTATTGCTGACTTGTAGGTAAGACCCATAAGAGGAGGTTGATATGACTTGTTCTGGAAGACAAGTGCTGAAGTCAGCTAGATTGTAGATCCCGTTGATGTTCAGAGTTGTATGCATAGTTCAGAGGGAGTCGTGTGCTTAGATACAGAGAGAGCAGGAGGCTCTGCAAGATCAGTTATTCTAGATGCTCATTGTCATGTATCCATCCCAATGAGACTACTAGTTAACAATGTTTCGCCCATCTAATAGTTCCCTAGGTTGGGGAGGAGGCATTAAATCTTGCAATAAGGGAGCTATGAGACCCAAGAGAACCTTAGTTTACCATTTACACATTAAATTGGGTCATACAAATAATAAATATGGAGAAAATAAAGTGGCATTACTTCATGAAGACACTTGGGGGTTCATGGAGACCTTGGGTGGCTAAATTCTTCCTTACACTTGTCATGACTTAACCCCAAATTCGAAATTACGAGGAATGGAACGTTCTTGGAAGGTGAAGAGGTGTCAAGTAAGATGTCATGAGCCCAATGATTCGAATAGGTGAAGAGGAATAACTTCCCATGGAAGAGGAAGAGACTAGGTGCCACTTGGAGAGAGATTCCCTGCGTTTTATGACAACAATGATGGAAGATTCTATGACAAAATCAGACCTGATTGCAGACCTATGACAATCTGATATGTCAGGGCCAAAAATATCCACCAAGAGGGCGCGCTTGGGGGTTGGTAGAAACAATTCGAATTTGGAGGAAGATTGAGTGATGAGGAGAATCACAAGTGTCATAGGGGTTACTAAACATCAAGCATGAGTTAGAGGAATCCCATGGGAGGGAATTCAACCCTGGAGGACCTTAGGTTAGTTATAAAAATATGTCATGAGGAAGGAGAATGGATTTTTGATCATTTGAGAATTTTTCATTGGCATTTTGGAAAGCACTAGCTTGTCCATTGCATGGTGAGTGCTCAGTCTCCTTGCTAGTGAGCGAATTTCGAGGGAGTTGGTTTCTCATCCAAATTGGTTGTTGGAGAGGCCACCCTAAACTCTCATTTGGAGCTTAATGGAGTGTTTTTATTGCAGAGAAGAGGTTGCTATAGTTCGTGATCCATCTTTGCTCCCATTCTCTTATTCCCTACTTCATTATTCCCATGTTTCCATTTGATGCTGCATTAGTGTGAATGATGCTTTCACCTTGTTGAGTCTAGTTGATGCCCAAGCTGTTATGAATATTTAAATAATAATATTATTTATAAATAAATATATTATTAGTTACTGTTGAAAGGGCGTAACCCTTCACTATGCATGCTCAAGCCTTATAAAGGCGAGCTTCATTGTAATATTGTATCCATCATCTATCAATATATCATTATTTTATTATTCATCACAGAAGTCGGACTCACTTCGTAACTGTCCAACCGGATACAGTTGTGCCATTTGGTATTTGAGCGGATTCGCCCCTCTGGCACTGAGCTCAGATTCAGCTCATCCCCTCCCTCTTCTTCTCATTTCTCCATTACCTTTGCCCCTCTTTTCTCCACGCACTCTCCCATCTGCTCTCGTTGTTTTCGCTGCTCACCATCCTCCTCCACTCTGTTCAACTCATCCAGTTCACTCCATTCCCTTCATCGCAGACTACCCTTACTCCCCACGCCCTCGCATCCTCTCCTCTCACATGCTTTCACTCTCAATTCACACCGTTTATGAATCCTAACCTTTGTCGCGGGCGCTCTTATCCATCCAGCCTGTCGACACTCCCAGTTGCAACTTCTCCCCTTCCTGAGAGCTCACGCCAACCCCTTCTCCACTGCGCCTGCTCCCTTTCTGCTTTAGCTTCCACCCCCACCTCCACGCTCCACCTCCACTCCTACATGCCTCCCCTTACCTCTCCTTCATGCTACCACCCCCGCTCCCGCACCACCACCACCTGCATCCTCTTATCCACAGTTGCGCCACCACCTGCATCCTCTTCTCCCTTTGCATGCCATCCTGTCCCGTGTCCCTGCCATCTTCCCACCTCCCGTTAAACCTCCTCACACATTGCCTCCCAAATCCATGGGCGCCACATTTTCGCTGTGATTCACGCACGTAAACCTGCAAAAATTTATTTTTAATAAAAACCAAATATTATATATAATCATAATATTATAATATTTATTTTATTAAAAAGAAATTTCTTTCCCAACTTTATAATAAATAATAAAAAATAAAATAAAATATATAATATAATAATTTATTATTAATATATATTTATATTTATTTTCCCCTTTCATTCCATAAGCCAAAATAGCGTCCAAGTACACACCTCTGCATACAAGGACCAATACATGGTTGAATTAAAAGAACAATCGAGAAATTGGAGAAGGACATGAAGCCCCTCGTCGATAACCAAAAGTGCTTGGAGGAAGAAATGAAAAATAACAATACAATGCATAAGAAAGAAATCAAAGACAAAGTTGTTCTGGTACTAGAAAGAAGGCTGGATGAGAAATTGGACATCTTGAACGAGAAACAAAAAGATTTGGATGACAAAATGAGTACCATGATTCAAGACATAAACACCATAACACTGAACTTGAGCACCATGACGCAGAACCATAATACATTAATGGAGGTGTTACAAAAACTAATGCCTAGTACAGACTATGTCAGTAGTCCAGACATGTTAGATGCCTCATTTCATGTTTCCACAGAGTAAACACTTGCCAAGAATCAAGAAGATTTGCAAAAAGAAATAAATATTAACAATGCGACGCTTAAACAAGAGATAGAAACAAAAATACTGCCAGATATGGAAGCACGATTAAACAACAAAATAACGTTATCAGTAAGATAGTAGAGAATGAAAAGGCTAAAAATCATCGCCAACAATGAAGTAGTTCAAATATGTCACATGCATCGTCTAATAGCTCCGAGCCACCATTAAACCGTAAAACAAAAAGCAACCAATATCATCCTTACATAGTGTACCCACCTAAGGCAAAAATAGAGTTATCGAAATACAATGGAAGTGAAGACCAATGTGTTGCATGGTTAAACAAAGCGGAATAATACTTTGACATTTACAATATTCAATTTGACGAGGAGAAGGTGAAATATGCGCCAATGCATATGGAAGGGTACGCTTATAATTGGTACTTATGGTGGAAGAGAGACAACTTTTCCTACACCTGGAACTTGTTCAAAAATGATTTTTTTAATAGGTTTCAAGGAATCAGAGAAGATGATTTTTCCTTTGAGGAATTCACACATCAGTGGGAATCCCTATCGACATGAGTATTTGGGTTGTCTGATAAACAAAGACTCGAAATCTATTTAGGAGGTCTTAAACCATACCTCCAAAAAGAATTAAAGATGCATGACATACCTAACGTAGAAGTGGCAAGACATAAAGCAAAAGTTGTCGAAGACAAATTGGAAGGAATAAAAACAAGAGGCGATGACCATTATTGACAAGAGAAAGAGACACAACGTAGTTATTGTGAAAATAATTGGTCACCCGGTCATCAATGCCACAAACCTCAATCATATGCCTTTGAAATTGAAAATAGGTCGAAAACATCTAACAATTACTCTAATAATAAAAAAAGAGAAAAACACATGTTGTCGATGTGGTGACAACTGGACCCCAGGACATAAATGTAGGAACAGTCAGGCAATACAATGCATTATCATTAATGGAAAGGAAGTCTAGGTCTCTGCAAAAGAAGTCTCGTCTGATTCTAATACCGACACAAAATCAAAATGAAGGACAACATTAGAAAAAAAAGCTTTGAGGACAAAGCTTTCCCAAGGGGAAGTCAATGCTGTGAATATTTAATATTATTATTATTTATAAATAAATAGATTATTAGTTACTGGTGAAAGGGCGTAACTCTTCACTATGCATGCTCAAGCCTTATAAAGGCGAGCTTCATTGTAATATTGTATCCATCATCTATCAATATATCATTATTTTATTATTCATCACGGAAGTCAGACTCGTTTCATAACTGTCTAACCGGATACGGTTGTACCACAAGAATGGGTGAATGATTTATGGCTCTGTAATATGTCTCCCATACTCTATGTAAGTCGAAATTAGCAGAAATGCATATGCAAAAATGTCCACATTTCCAAGCTATGGTTTGATTAATTTCCATGTATTGGTTTCCATTTCAAATGAGTTGTGTGTTTGATTTGTGTTGAGGATTTGATATGATGTTATATGTTGTTGAGTGAGATATTGATGTGTTGTTAATGGTATACATTTCTTATGCTCTGTTCTGAACCATTTCATGGACATTTTATGAGTCAAAGTTAAGCTATTACTGTTATTTCCCTTAAGCAAATATCATTGAACATGTGCATTTGAATGCTAAGCTTTATAACTCTGTCGCAGGACTTATATCCACACATAATGACAATCAATGAAGTCTAATATCAGTTCCCATACTCTGTTTTATAATTTGGGAGGGTCACATATGAGTTGGAGAGCCCTTTCTGCTCACACCCTAGGGGGAATTTCAACACAATTTACTAGCAATTTTTCCATTTTTTCCAATGACACCAAATCGAGTGGCAGATGTCTATAATCTATTTTAAAGTGACTAGGGAGTCCATTGAGTGGTCCTAATACTCACCATATCAGTCCCTACCAAACTCGAGACCCTCTTGTGGCATTTGAAGCCCATAGAGTCAAGACTAGTCAATACAATTTTGCCCCAAATTCTGCCTTTGTTTGAAATTTTCAAATTGGGTCATTATAGTGGCATTAGAGCATGATCTTAGCACTTATTGGACTTATCTATTCATGTTTCCTGATGGTGACCTCCCTCCATTAGAATTTGAGATCGAAGACATTAACAATGGAAGAGAAGGAAGTGAAGAAGTTAGTTCTTTGTACAAGGAGATTAAGGAAAAACTAGGATTCAGAGATATGGATGATAAGGGGGATAATGAGGACCTTAAAAAATTCATTAAGGAAGCTCTTGAAGGTATGACCAAACATTTAATGCAAGGGTTCGAATTGTTGGGTATCCAAGTTGGGCAAGTCAACACCCAGGAGTAGTAGTAGTACACCCCATGATGAGAAGAATACCCATGGGGAAACCATCTTTTCAAAGACTAGACCTCATAACCGACTCTATGAATTCAAGAATTAGACCGAACTTGCAATTTCTAAGTTTTTAGAGTCCAAAGAGGGCCCTTACACTACTTATGATGTGAGGGAAGCAATAAATTATTAGATTTTCATAAGATTATAGTAGTATATCTTAATTGCTTTTACCAATAGGATCACTAGAAGATAGACAAAGCACATAACAATAGCACGAGTATTTTTATCTTGGGAAACCCAAATGGGAGAAAACCTAGCAACCTTCGTCTAGAGATAATAATTATGAGATCAATGTACAATGAAGAAAGAGAAAAGATGGAAGTATCTTTTAGAGATAGAAACCCCAAAAACATTATTCTCCTTCGGTAGGTGCGAACTTCTCTCTCCCAAAAAACTGTGAACTTCTCTGTGTAGCTGTGTGGAATAATGAGGAGGGGCACCTCCTATTTATACTGATTTTCCATTAGAAAAATTAATTAGGGCCAACTTCACTTGGGGGAGAAATATAAATTTATATTTTATGATTTTATTCTTTCTTTTATTGCTAGCTTTTCATCCCAAGGTTTACATTATTCTTTCTAGGGTTTGTACAACAAGTTCAACTCCCGTAGGAGGTACAATACAAGTACAATAGAATAGCTTTTGAAGTTGCAAAAATTCCAACACTCCCTCTTAACAAGGAAGGTATTCTTTGGCCTTCATCAGCGTCACGATCATCTGTGTTTCATATGTACATCTATACTGTATCTATCATCCCTAAACATACTGAAGGTTGTCTTTAAGGAGTGTTATTATGAATTGGTTCTATTCGGATGTTTGAGACAAAATATTCTACTATATGTCCGTCTCTACTGCCAATGGAATACTTCCATGCCTGGCTAGAGATCCTGGATTAGCAAACGTGCACAACCATCTACTAGGTGTTCGTCTCATCTGTCGATGGGGTACTACCATACCTGGATGAGAACCTAAACGAGTAGAGGTATCTATGAAATCACACGACCATCTGCTACCTTTCTGACTCATCTGCCGATGGGATTTCTCCCATACTTGGGTGAGCACTAGGACGAGCGGAGGAACTTGTGTGAACTCGACCATCTACTACTTGTCCGTCTCATCTGCCGATGGGATTTCTCCCATACATGGATGAGAACCTGGATGAGTAGAGGTACCTAGGAAAATGCATGATAAACATCTCTCATTCATCTCTTCCTCTCAAGGAGGGATGCGTTCTCTTCTACTCCGAGTCTTCCATGAAAGTATTCAAACTTCACCTTGGGAAGAGGCTTGATGAGAACATCTGCAGTCTGGTCATCTGTCAGAATATACTGTAGCTCGACCGCACTTATCTGCACCGTATCACGTATGAAGTGATACTGAATTTCTATGTGCTTCGACTTGTTGTAAAAAACAGGGTTCACTGACATCTGCACATAACTCTGGTTATCACAGTGAATCACGGTTGGATATGGAATCTGGCAATCCTGCAAGAAGTTTACGAAGCCAAACTGCTTCTTGAGTTACTAAACTAGCAACCATATATTCAGCCTCTGCAGTACTGAGAGCTACTGAGTTCTACTTCCTACTGCACCAGGAAATTACTGCAGAACCCAGACTGAAACAACATCCTGCAGTACTCTTCCTATCTGTAGTGCATCTGGCCCAATCTGAGTTTGTCAACCCTTGCAATTTCAAGTCACATTTTGAATCATATGTAGGCCATATCCCACAGTGCCACGTTGTTACCACCTAAGTTGTACTTAGTGGTTTTTTAATCAAGTGATCCTGGTGAACTGGACAGGGTTAACTTGTTCGGACTTCAGAAGACCTTTGGAAGTATTTCTGGGAAGTGCTTGTTGTACTATATCACATATTCATACCCCATGGGGGGAATTGTAATAAATGTTCTAGCATGATGGTGTCTGTAAAAGACTCGGTTTCTTAGACTTTATTTGTCAATCCGATCAGCCCAGGGTGTTTTTTCCCTTGGTTATTATTGGTTGTTGAATAAACGACTGATAATTTCTGAGTTTTTCACTCCATACCTCCAAAGTTGGGGTGGTCGGCTTGGCATTTAGGCCTATTGAGGTTATTAGAGTCTATGTGCCAATGTATAAACATGCTAGACATCATGGTCGAGTCATATGAACATGTCTATGTCCCCCTAGGTTTTTTCAATTTTTCAATTTTTCATTTTTTTCAGTGTTTTTTATTAAAAAATAATTTTTCCAAAACTTAGGCTATTTTTTAATAGTTTAATTGGAAAAATTGATTTTGTAATAAAAGTGGGCCAAATAATCAGTTTCAGTCATGTAGGTGCTCATTTTCAAGCTAACAGCACCATGTAAACCCATGGACCCACTATTTCCTAGTTTTGAGTGATTTTCCATCACTCAGGTCTCATTTATTGATTATTTTAATTAGTAAATTGATGAATAATGGAGCAAATCCAAAATCATAGATCAGTGGATTCTCAGCCGATTTGATTGAAATCAGTAAGATCTGAACCAGATTGACTGGATCTAACAAATCCTTGACTGAAGGAGGTGATCAAATCAGATCCAGAGTTGATCTTCAACATCCTTTATGGGGAATTTCGCCCTCCCTCTCTCCTCAACACGTTTTGGCTCATCTGGATGAGTTTTGGTGGATGCTTTAGTCAACAGGTTGAGGTGTCAGTCAGATCAGCTCTCCGATTGACAATTGCACTCAGTGAGACTCAGTTCTGGCTCAGTTAGACACAGATCGGGCATTGATGGACTCTCCATCAGCATATTTGGTCTATCTCCTTGGGATTTGTGCCCCCCTGGGCTGGATCTCCTGGCTTTTGTATATATCCAAGCACAACTCCCTCTTCCAAGCTAGTTAGAGCTGGATTGAAGGGCTTGCCATTGTAATTGTGTATTGATCATCATTGTTGAAATAAAGAGAAGCTTTGGAGGCTCAATTGTGGAGTACCTTTCATGTGTGGATTATCATTATCATGCTGCATTCGAGGTGAAACTGCTATTTTTTCAATTTTTTGCACTTAACTATTGTGTGCCTGAATGGTTATTGAAATCATAGGGATAGATCATTGTAAGTAAGCTTACTTACTTCTATTTTGCTGCATATGTTTGAATGAGCTAATACCTGTATGCTAAATAAGATTATTTGCATGCTGTATCATCTACTTCTCATATGTATCTTCAGATTTAATGGTTCTGTTTGCAGGATTTGTTGTGTAGCTTATAGGTTTGCCGTGACTAGAAGATCTATGGTTCAGGTTTGATTCCATTGGTTTCCAACAGAGATTGCTAAGATCGTGCCCCTCGGTACTTCACTACCAAGTTTCCTTTGCAGATCTGCTTCAACAACAAGCACTTCTCTTCTCCTTTTCCTCCTTTAAAAATCTTAAATTTTCTTCAAACTGGTTACTATTAAGGTTTCTTATTGCTCAGATCTGTCTCATTAAGAAAATTACACATAGATCTAGTTAGTAAGATCCCTTCCTAAGTCTAGATCTTAGTTTTGTTTTGCATATAAAGTTACATTTTAAGAGATCTAGCTGAAATTACTATATTTTCGCAAGCATTTTAATGAAAATTCGTAGCTTGCTGTTAAGGTAGTTTCCTTTGCTGTACATTAAAATTTCATATTCTGCAATAAAAGTGCACATCTTATTGGCTGCCCAAAAGGCAAGCCAAGATCCCAAGGAAAGCCTGCTTTCCTTGGTTCCTGTTTTACCCTTTTAACTAGTTTTCAGCTTACTTTTTTTTGGTTAAAAGTGAGCTGACCCAAAGGTGCTTTCAGAGTGCTTTTAGGCATATTTCAATCTAATATGCTTGCTGGTTTTTAGCAGGTTTGACAGAAAATAAAGGAAGCCACTGTTCGGAAGTGGCGCCAGGAGCATTCAAATCCCTCCAGGGGTCTCCCATTTGACTAAAACCTTTATTTTTCGCACTTTGTAAGCTCTTGATTTCAATCCGTATAAGGATCAAGAGGAATTATATCGGTTCTCTGATATTGTAACCGCTGTTAATAAAAATATTTTTTGACTAGGCTCTTTCGAGCCCATTCCCCATCCCCGCTGGGGGGATTTGCGTCGGTGTCCTTTTTGTTGCTTTTTGCTCATCCCTTTTCAAACTAGCATTGATTTAATCTGCAGGGTAGTATACTTTATTTCATTATCAATTTCATATTCCATATTTTATATTTCAAAGTAATCTTAATACTTACCCCACGGCTTCCCAATTGACCCGAAAGGGGAAAGAGATTCGTGGTAGGACTAATTAGAAAAATAGAATTGTGTATCTGTTTTCTTTTCTATCATTTGTTTTTCAGGTATTATAAAATTAACCCCTTCTCGATTCCCCGATTGATATCCACTTGGATCGAAAGAGGTTCTTGGAGGGTTTTCTTTTAAACAAGAACACCCAGTTTAAAATTTACTAAAATTGACAAGAATCCGGTGTGTATGCTCTGCACTTGGCTGCGGTTCGTCTGATCAGTCAAGCTGTATCAAAAGCACTTGAGCGACTAGAATCATTAGGACTCACTCTCCCAAATTTACAAACCATCAGGTGAAAATCCAACACCTAAATCAAACCTTTACGGTGGCAAAATAGCCAAAGGAAGCGGGAACTTCTGAAAAGTGACCTCGGGGCGCCAATCTCTGTCACACCCTAACGGGTGCGTTATGAACAATAGCCTCAGAGACTCCATTCAGCCCACATATTCCTTGCAGGTAGCCGTGGAGGTTTAGTTTTGGACATACTCCAAGTACTCTCGAGTATATCTGGAGTCCCCCCTTCGCCTAAATTGTAATCGACTCACACCTCAAATTTAACTTAAAATGTACCAAGAGGCAATTGCAAAACATTCACTCCAAGCACATGCAAGTACATTGATCTTATTTTTGACTCCATTCTAAGGCACTGGTTATTTTCTTGCTTTATATATATATTGTGTCTCAGCATTGTGCTTTCGTGTGTTCATTTTTGTATCTTTTCATCTTTGATTGTCTATAGTTAAATTTCAAACTCCTAAGTAACTAATTCAGTTTAACATCACCATACTAAGTAATTATCCTTAGTAACTTAATAGGGTCTACCCCCCTTGGCTTCGTTAGGAGTTGAGCCTAAACGGAGGAGTCAAGAACAAGGTGACAGCCTTGACTCGAGACTTGCCCCCAAGGACACACCGAGTGGCTTAAAGATTTCTGCCACGTGACCCAGGTGTGTGAAAGGCGGAAAAACATGTAAGTATCTGAGCACATGTTTTGCAGCAGTCTAGTGAATTTGTGTCAGTTCACACATGATCTGACTAAGGGCATTCATAACAAAACAAATATCTGGTCTAGTGTTCATTAGATACTGTAACGAACATAAAATAATATTAAATAACTAATAATAAAACATAATTAACATAGATGATTAATAATTAATAATTAATAATTATCAAAGAGTCATGACTGTAGGTTGGAAAGTCACGAATGGACGTATATAAGTCCGACCATTGTAAATGTATCATATCTA
>LPNX010453896.1:382609-467264 GCA_001517045.1 Pseudotsuga menziesii
TGGGTTTGCAAGCACAAATAGAGAAATTAGAAGCCAAATTAAAGCGCTATCAAAGAGACAATGAAGAATTACAGGACATAAATGCGAAATCGGAAATGTTGATTAAATTACATAAGATGCAAATAGAGCGCAAGGAACAAATAATTTCCGACCAGAACAATCATATAGAAAAATTGTCGGCCCAAATTAAGAAATTAAAATACGAAAGTGATTTCAATCAGAGACTAACAAATCAAGATATAAAGAAAGAAATAAGTGATTACGAAGTAGAAACAATACGCTTGAACAAAATCGTTAACAACAAGGATGAAGAATTGACGCATATACGACAGAAATTAACAGATCAAGAATCAATGGTTGACCAGTATCGACAACAGATAAAAGTTCTTCAACAACAAAATAACGACTCTAAAAAAGAACACAAGCTAGAGATCGCAAAGAGTAATAAAATAATATCCAACAATTCTGAAGAAATTTTTAGATTAAGAAATCACAACAAAACCTTGATTACAAAAATAAAAAAATTGAAAAACAACAGCAAGAGGGAACAATCCAGTGAAGACCTCGAAGGAAAATTACTAGAAAAGCAAGAAGAAAACCAATGTTTAAATAATAGTAACCAGGAACTACATAACCAAATCAAGGAGCTAGAAATTGAAAAAAAGTCGCAAGAGGAAGGAATAAAAAAGATTCAGAATCGTAACAATCTACTAGATAACCAAGAAGCACAAATCGAGGAAGTGAAGAAAGTCTTCGTCGCAATCCAAAAGAAAGAAGAACAAACAACACCTACACCTTACAGACATCCTAATTATATTCGTTATTTTGACCAACGACAAGGTCAAAATGAATATTCACAGAAGACTTATGTGGACATGCGAAAATATCAACATACCAAGCAACAATTGAGACGAATTGTCCCACAAAAATATCTTAGAGCACCGATAAAAATAGATCTGGGATGGACCACAGCAGATACGATGCGACAATTCTCCCGGGGAATCCGTAATTTGTATCGGCTCATCTCCTCAAATGTCGCAAATACAAAATGGAAAGAATTCCGAGATGACAGTAAAATAAATCAGACATTAATATCAAATACATCTTTGAGGACAAAGATTCCCTTAAGGGAAAGGCAATGTAACGAACAGAAAATAATATTAAATAACTAATAATAAAACATAATTAACATAGATGATTATTAATTAATAATTAATAATTATCAAAGAGTCATGACTGTAGGTTAGAAAGTCACGAATGGACGTATATAAGTCCGACCATTGTAAATGTATCATATCTATTCTATCATCAATTTATATGTTATTATGGCTTATTTAATATTCCAAGTCTTTTGGTAATATTATTTGTGTAAGCGAATAATTATTCACTTCAGATATATTAAGGACCCAATCAATTGGCGATACATAGTGGGATCGATAAAATTTGAATATGAAGCAGAATCTCTCAGCTTCTTCAATTTTGCAGTATTCTAACATTCTGAATCTCTTCAGTATATCTATGGTGTATTTTCCTTGACCTACGAAAATCTCCTTCTACCTCTGCCATACTTATAATCCCAAGAAGTAATGCATTAATTCAAGATCCTTTATTTCGAACTCAGAGGCGGGTTTCTTCTTACACCATATGATAAGTTTCTCATTTCCAGTGAGAAACATGTCATCAGCATATATTGCTAAAATAAGTGGCTTATCATCCACAACCTTGTAGTAAAGGTTGGGGTCTACATCACTCTTGGTGAATCCTAGACTCACTATGAATTCGTCTATTCCTCCATACCAAGCACGCGGTGCTTGCTTGAGTCTATATAAGTTCTTTTTCAACTTGCATACCTGAGACTCCTTTCCATGGACAACAAACCCTTATGGTTGTTCAATATATACTTCTTCCTTAATAATACCATTGGGAAAGGCTTTCTTGACATTGATCCGATGCAACTTCCATCCCATAGTTTAAGCAATAACAATGATTGATATTATGGAAGTATGTCGAGCCACATGAACAAATGTCTCATCATAATTGACTCCCTCTTTCGGAGAGAACCCTTTGGCAACAGATTTAGCCTTGTATCTGCTCCATGTGGAGTTTCATGTTCCTCTACATTCTGCAAAATCTGTTGTGCCTATCTTGGTCTTTTCAGGCTTAATACCATATCTGTGGGAGCATCATCGGGCTCAACTGAATCAATGGGACCGATCGGTTTATTCCTTTCTTTAGACTCCCTCTTAATTTCTAGAGAGGGGGGGGGGATGATCTCATCTCTTCATCGTCATCGATCTCTATATCCGATCCTCTTCCTTTTCGGATAGCCATTTCTTCTTCAAAGGTTACATCCCAAATGATGGTGACTCTAATGACCTAACAAAATATCCTAAAAACAGTTACCTTGGTTCACAAGCCAACAATCTACCCTAATATTACATAAGAATGCCCATTGCACCTTTACACTAGCCCTTGAAACCCTTAACTCTAAAAGGTAATAAAAACCACTAACTAAATAAAATATTAAACCTAATATTTAAAGAATTAAAACATATTTGTAATAATAATTAAAACCCTAACCATCCCAAATGTCTGCGACTCTGCCCCTCTAAGTAAATAAAACATTTTTTTTAATCACTAAAAAAATTCAACTTCAAACTTAAAATGGTGATAAGGCAATTTGTAATTAAAACTCAATTTTTAATATTCAACTAGTAAAATGATTTAACACTTTTTCTTTAATAAAAAGACTTAACCATTAACTAGTTATATTTTAAATACAATTTAAGTTTAAATTAAAACATGATTTAATAAAATATTTAAATTATTTTACCTCAACTTTTAATATTCAAATATTAAAATAATTTAACAAATTTTCTTTAATAAAAAGGCTTAACCATTAACTAGTTATATTTTTAATTTTAAATAACATATTAATTAAAGTGTGAAAAACATCTTTTGATAACCTCTCAAAACATGACATTGAAAATAATATAAGCATTATAGAAGTCGGCCCCATCATATCTAAAGTTAAATTAAATATTTACCCCCTCTTTAGGTCGGTCCCACTCTCCTAGCAGTCACGATTTAATGTGTATTAATACACAAATTTATCATCACTTTTTTAACAAAAACGAATGTACCTTGTTGTGAATAGTCTGCATTTATCCGAGGATTTTTCGTTGACTATGGAAAGCACTAGAATAGCAGACCCAAATGTATTTTTAGACAATTTTTTGTGGACGTTTTCACTTTTTGGTAGAGCAAGGACTGAGGTAAATTCGTTGGCTTAAGTAATTGGTTTGATTGAGATTTTGTTGGCAGCAGTGTGACTGAGGAAATTTCGTGGGAAACAGATGAAGACAAAACACAGTCACATTTCTTTGTTTGATGATTGTTTTACAAGTGTTTGGGAGTGTTTAGATTGAGATATATTTTTGCTGGTCTTAACTGAGGATTTTAGCAGCGGTAAACAAGTAATAACAGATTCAAGGTTTCTTTCTTCCACACTGAATATATATTTTTTTGGGGTGTTTTAAGTTCAACGTTCCTCCATAATAAAAATGTTTTATGACCGTCCCAGTCTGTAAGAGAGCAAACCTTTTTCTTTCTCATCCGAAGGGCATCCAAACTTCTTCTTAAAATAGGCAGATCCGAGTTTGTGTTCACTGTAGGCTTGCAACTACAGACCCGAATTCTACAGGACATATTCTTCTGTTTGCTCCTGCCATGATTCAAGTGATAAGTATGAGTTTATAATTCACTACAGACCCTAGTCTTCAAGGTTTAAGAACAAGTGTCTGCTGTCCTCATACAACTCCAGCATTGACAAAGTGGACAAGTTTTTATAGTCATTTGCATAAGGTATGTTTGAACAAATAAATACAGTTAATGAATACAATATGTGTACACATACAATGATGAGTATACATAAGTTGAAATAGCATGTAAACAGTATGTGAGTGTGAACAGTTTGCACTCTGTATAATAGTTTGTAAAGTGGTGTGAACAGTGTTGTGAAAGTGCATGTACAAACAAGTGTGAAAGAGTGTACATACTATTGTAAGAATTTGTACAAGTGAAGTTTAAAAACAGTAAGTATATACAGTGTATAGTACTCTGTTTACAGTTATGAATGTACAGTACTGAGTGTACAGTGGTGAGTGAACAAGTTGAGTGTTCAATAGTGAGTAGTGCATAGTGGTGTGCAGAGATGCATACAGTGGAATGAAGTGGTATGCACAAGTAAACTGTGAAGATGTTACAATACTGATAATGATATATACTACGATGATGTGATGATACATACCATGATGATGAACTCTGATGATGTACACACTATATTGTTGATGGACAACCTATGATGATGTTCTGTAATAGAAGAGCCAAGATACTTTAGTGATTGGGTTTAACGAGCAATGTATGGCATCGACAGATATACAGTGATGATTTGGCATTGATAAAAGAGCAGAGGTTATCAACAACATAAAGTACAGAGTTTGGTATATGACAGGGCCACAGGTTCGGTAATTTTTTTCTTCTCTGGGTGGCAGGACGGGGCAAGGAAAGGAGGTTATAGCCTCATTCCAGTTGTAGCTGGAAAACTAGGGAGTTGAAGCTTCCTTTAGGTTGTATCTTGTAAATCAGGGGGTTGTAGCCTCCATCCAGTTGTAGCTGGAAAAATTGAAGTATTTATAATAAGGGGGTTGTTGCCTCCTTCCAGTTATTTCCAGAAAACTATTTTTAAAAGGCTTCCATGGTTTTACACTAGAACTTGGGTTTTCACGTCAAAAATTAATGTGTAATGTGCAGCTTATTATTTTTATACACATTGATGATGTGTTGTGATTGGTGATCAACAAATTTCTTTTGATTAAAATTTTAAATAGTACATATATTGATTCACCCCCTCTCAATATTTCAACTACTAGTATTAGAGCAAGTTCCTTCAGAACACACTAACCGCTGGAAGGTAATCATGGGAAAGTTTGTTAAACAGAGAAAATATGGAACACCCTTGTTTGATGGGAGAAACTATGCATTCTAGAGCATAAGGATGAGAGCCTTCGTAGAAGCTCAAGGAATTGAAATATGACAGAGTATTGAGAATGGGTACAAAGTACCAAAGATCATGCCAACGAATGCAAATGAGCAGGTTCAATACAACAACAACTCAAAGGCCAGAAATCATCTCCTAGGTTCTATACACGAATTCATCTTCAACAAAGTGATGAACTGCCCCTTTGCAAAGGAAATGTGGGACAAACTCCAAACCACATATGAAGGAGACAACAAAGTCAAAGAAGCCAAACTTCAAACATACAGAGGACAATTCGAACAACTAAGGATGAATGAAGACAAAGACATAGTAGCATATATTCTTCGGGTTATTCAACTTGCGAATACCATAAGAGGTTTGGGAGAAGAGGTTGAGGAGTGTAGAAATAATAGATTAATGCTATGAGCAATGATGCTAAGAAGAAGCACATGAAATAGATCTTGCTACTAAGAATTCTCATACACAGGAAAAATAGAGAGAAGAAAAGAGACTGAATCACATGAATGAAGAGATGAATATTGGTGTCTATCCTTCCATTGAATAATGATGAATAATAGTGTACATAAATAGTACACCCCTCATAGGAAAATCGAGTTGTATGGAGACTACTCATAAATCTCAAAAAGGTTGACTTACCAAAATATAACAAACCCCCATAGGTGGGTAAAGCAATTCCCAAATCTATCAAGGACCTCACGAGTTGGCAAAATCATGAGTGAGTTGTCAAGAAGATGGAAAAAACATGCTAATGCTAGAAAATAGAGGAAAAGTCATGAAGGATGGGTTGAAAATAAAAGCACTTAGTTTCCTAGTTTGACTAGATTTACCTTATCCATAGAAAAACAGAAAAAGTAGAATAAAACAGAATCTGCTGTAAAGTGTTGTATACTAATTTTGGATGGTCAAAAGGTGGTCAAGATCAACCCAGAATTAGAAATAAATCATTCATAGGATATAGATGGCATGTATTGACTTTAAGGTGCAAGTGGATGCCAACTAATTAAGCTAGTGGATGAATAATTAATCAAATAATGATTAATTATTTTATCCTAAGTTATGAGTGGGTTTAATATATTCCAACACCCCCCTATAAATTTGACTTTATGATGGAATGACAAGAAAAAATATAGATGCATATAGGGCCCAACAATAAGGCTATGGTCACTCTTTAACAATTATAATGTTTAGAAAAGTGAGGAAAGAGACAAAACCACATGGGGAAAATCCCCCCTCAAGAAAGGACAAGGAATTGTTTTTTGAAATAATATGTTTTCAACATATCCTTATCTTCACTTGAATGGGCTAAATGAACTGCTCTGGATGAAGGACTTGTTGAAGAAATCATGAACTGCATGATCATGCGCTAGAGTGTAGAGTCTGCAAGAAGGAAGAGGAGAGACTCCTTCTATCTCATCAACTGATGAAGTAGGAGCATTATCTGAATGCTTCTTGCTGCTATCAAACTCTGATTTGCAAACATAATCTGAAATAGAAAAGAGATCTGTGCATACCCCTTTACAAAGAGTACAAAAATTAAGACAATTTATTTTACACCAATTCCCTGAATAGCTGCAAAATTGTGATGTGAATCACATGTCAATCTTTCAATATGATGTAGCACCTGTATAGATTTGATATGAGGCTGATAAAACTCTGATATATCAGGAATATTAGCATATGGAACAACAAGGAAAAAGACTTTAGTGGCTCCATGAGGATATAGGGCTAGACTAGGAAAATTATGAGCAACTCGGGAAAATGGATAGGTGTAAAAAACTGAATGATGGATGGGAATAAGATCTGAACCATAAGTGTTTAGAACAGATCCAAACATGTTTAATATCAGTCCAAAGATGACTAAGGACATGGATAACCAGCCACTGAAAGATAGGAAAGACTTCAAACCATGTAAGATAAATATCACTGCATAAGAGACCAATGAGGAATCAACTAGTGAATTTGGGTTTTGTATAGTCTTAGGATTATTCAGAGGTATGGTATATGGTATTGATGGTGGTATGATATGTGTATCAACCTGCAAATATGCTTCTAAATCAGAATCCAAAGGATCACATATAAGCATATCAGTAGACTCATGGGAATACACTGGTAGTGAATCCTCTGCATGAAAGGAGGGAAGAATGAGATGTTCACAATATTCAACGAGGTTTTGAGTATTGATGCCAAGAACAAAGGAGGATATGCTGAATCACATGAGATCAAGTAAGGTAAGTGGTATGACACAAATAAGGCTTGATTTGGCTAAGCAAACATGGTGGAAATCACTGGGTTGCGCACCATCAATGAGAGAGGTATGCACAAGGTGTGAAGGATCTGGCACATAGATCTCAGAATCTAAGATAGAAGATTTAGAGAACAATGAATGGGTGATAGATAGAAGATTTAGAGAACAATTAATGGGTGATAGGATCATAATCAATATCAATATAAGCTCCATATTTTACTTCTTTTTCATCAATAGTATCACAAGAAGAAAAATCACCTTCAAGAGGCCCCCTAAAACGGCGGCTCTTCAATATTTGCTTCTTCATTGAAGGTGGAGGCATTCGAATGAAAGAGGGTAGCAGCGACATGAATTGTATGAGAAACTTCTTCATCATGATCAACTTTATCAGAGAATTTAGAGGCCAAGAAATCTTGAGAGAGAGAACAAGAGGAGATGCTAGGTTCGCTCCATGCTTCATCTTTTATTTCCTGCAAACCAAAAGCTTTGTCCAAATGCTTCCAAAGCTCAAATGGATACTCAGCAGAATCTATGAGATGATATATATTTGGAGACATTCCCAAACACATAATTCCATAAGCTCTATCACAATTATTTAGCCAATCAATCTTCTCTTCATAAGACTCTGGTTCGCTCAATTCACCAATGGAGACATCAAAGAGACATTGCCTCTTCAAGTATGCGCTCATTTTTGGCTTCCAATCAACATAGTTGAAAGGATATAGTAAAGGAAATTTTGAATCCATATTGAAGTTGTTGATATGCTCTAGGAGATACTCTCTGCAACCTGCAAAACAAACTAGGATAAAATCTTGTAAGCTAGACAAGCTCTTCTTCACAGAGGAATAGGAGACTGGATGCGCTCCTCAACTTTGTAGAACTTGATCAACCTTGCTGCTCTGATACCATGTAGAAGATGGCAAGGTTGTGCTCCTTGTAGCTCTGATACCATGTAGAAATAATAGATCAATGCTATGAGCAATGATGCTAAGAAGAAGCACATGAAATAGATCTTGCTACTAAGAATTCTCACAAGCATACACCGGAAAAATAGAGAGAAGAAAAGAGGCTGAATCACATGAATGAAGAGATGAATATTGGTGTGTATCCTTCCATTGAATAATGATGAATAATAGTGTGCATAAATAGTACATCCCTCATAGGAAAATCGAGTTGTATGGAGACAACTCATAAATCTCAAAAAGACTGACTTACCAAAATATAGCAAATCCCCATAGGTGGGTAAAGCACTTCCCAAATCTATCAAGGACCTCACGAGTTGGAAAAAGCATGAGTGAGTTGTCAAGGAGATCGAAAAAACATGCTAATCCTAGAAAATGGAGGAAAAGTCATGAAGGATGGGTTGGAAACAAAAGCACCCAGTTTCCTAGTTTGACTAGCTTTACCTTATCCATAGAAAAGCAGAAAAAACAGAATAAAGCAGTATTTGCTGTAAAGTGTTGTATACTAATTCTGGATGGTCAAAAGGTGGTCAAGATCAACCCAGAATTAGAAATAAATCATTCCTAGGATATAGATGGCATGTATTGACTTTAAAGTGCAAGTGGATGCCAACTAATTAATTTAGTGGGTGAATAATTAATTAAATAATGATGAATTATTTTATCCTAAGTTATGAGTGGGTTTAATATATTCCAACAAGGAGGCTATAGTTGTTCGAAAAATTCTAAGAAATCTTTCCAAAAGGTTCAACCCCAAGATATCTTCCCTATAAGAAAGAACATTTCTGAAGACTATGACAGTGGATCAACTGCATGGGACTCTAGTAGCTTACAAAATGAGAATTGAAGATGAAGACACATCAAGAAAGGAAGCAACATTCAAGATCTCCTCCAAACAAGCTAGGAAGAACAAATCAACAAAGGGCAAGCCAACAAGTGATGAATCTGATGATGAAGAAATAGACAACTTTGTTCGGAAATTGAAGAGAGGCAATGGAAAATACATAGTTAAGATACGTATTAAATGTTTTTCATGTGGGAAGATAGGTCATTTTGCTTCTAAATGTCCATATGCAAAGAACTCAGATAGTGATGGGGATGAAAGTTTTAAATCCCACAAGAAGTACAATAATTACAAGAATAAGAACATAAGAAAGTTTGCAGAGAAGGAAAGTCTTTACAAAAAAAAGACGATAGCTCATCCAGTGGTGACTTCGACAATGACAGTGACAATGATTCTGATGATGACGGTGAACCAGATAAAGTACTCTTTATGGCAATAAACTTAGATAAGGACCATAATAGTAATGAAGAATTCAGAGATGAAGGAGAAGTATATCTTGAGGCAGAACTTGTAAGCACCTTGAAAGAGTTGAAGAAAGCCATGAAGGAGAATATGATGCTTAAGGAAGAGGCACAACGGTTTGAACAAGCCATTGTTGACTTGAAGACCAAACTAGAAGAAGCCAAACGAGTTGAAAACTCTCTTACTTAACAACTAATGACAAATATAAGAGAAAAGGAAAATTGTGAGGCTGAGATAGTATCTCTGAAGAACAAGCTGTAGACGAAAGATATCGCAAAAGGTTATGAAAACAACTCCAAGGTTCTAGAACAAATCATCAGCAATCAGAATCCATTCTTCGACAAGACCGGTATAGGATACAAGCAGAATACCAATGAAGCCTCAAGCTCAATGTTGACAGATAACGAAAAGAAGCCAATACGTTATGCAAAAGTTGCCAAGGACTCCACAAATGAAGAAGAGATCGCATGTCAGCCATAACAACCCTTATCAGAAGTAGGTCCACTAGCAAAAAGACCATATCTCAAAAAATCACCTCCTTCGTATGTTCGCAGGTATGGATGCTTATTTTATGGGCATTGCTTTACATGTGGAAGATTTGGACACACAGCTGTACACTGTTTTCAAAGAAGAAAATTTGAGACAAAGAATAACCTTGCAATCTTCATACAACCACTGTACAATAACAGATTTGGTCCCTTGAGATCAGAAATAGAATGTTACAAGTGCAACAACTTTGGACATATAGCCAAAAATTGTTGAATGAAGATACCAACAATAAGAAATGAGGACATGCCCATCAACGTATGGATCAAACACATGAACAACTACGAATGTGGAATTGCTCTTCAAGGTCAGAATCACAGCTCTGGTAAATGGTATGTTATAGCAGTTGCTCCAAGCATATGACAGGTAACAAAGATGCTTTTGTCAATATTGAAAAGGATAAAGGATCTGTATCTTTTGGGAATAACAATCCAGCAAAAGTAGTGGGAAAGGGTACAATAAAGCTCAGAATTAAAAACTCCTTGGCTGAAAATGTCTTGCTTGTAGATAACATGAAGCATAATCTGCTAAGTGTTAGTCAGATGTATGATCAAGGACATGAACTCACTGTCAACTCAAAAGGATGCAAAATAAGGAAGCAAGGATCAAGGAAGTTAGTAGCCACAACCACTAGGACTCCAAACAACATATACGTGTTGGATGAAAGCTGGATTTGGCACAAAAGAATGGTGCATATAAATTTTGACAATTTGGTCAAAGTCTACAAAAACCAAGCAGTTGGAAATATGTCGAAAGTTACAAAGCACACTAACTCTGTATGTGAACAATGTCAACATGGAAAACACACAAGAGTGCATTTTAAAACGAAATAGCATTCTTCTACAAAACCTTTGGAGCTCGTTCACACTGACCTATGTGGACCAACCAAAAGCAAAGGACTGAATGGTGAAAAATTCTTCATGCTACTCATTAACGACTATACCAGGATGACATGGGTATATCTTCTCAACAGGAAGTCAGAAGCATTTGGATGTTTCAAAATGTTCAAGGAACTAGTCGAGAATGAAATAGGGTCACAAATCAAGTTCCTCATATCTGACAACGATGGAGAATTCACTTTTGATGAATTCAACAAGTACTGTGAAGAGCATGGAATAAAGAGACATTTTTCCGTAGCCAGAACACCTCAATAAAATGGAGTTGCTGAAAGATGTTAGGTTTTTACTATTTATTCAATATTATCTGTGGCCTTATCTGAGAGAATAACATGCACAACAATAATCACAAGAGACACAAATATTTTTATTGGGGAAACCATAAAGGAGAAAACCCTGTAACTTCCTCAGAGATAGAATGAGCACGAGTAGAAAAAGTAAAACCCAAAAGTATAAAAATGATCTTCGACAACTGCTCTCTCTCTCACTTGTGCGATCTTGTCCTTTCTCTCTCATGCGCACCTGATGAGTGAGTGTGTGTGTTAGCACTATTTTTGGGCTAAGTGTTTGGCGATGAATCAGATTTGTGAAAGAAAGGATAGAGCCTGAAAATTTTCGTATCATACGACTTTAAAGGATGTTAATAAGGCTCTGCAAGGAATGGACGGCTTGGATGCCCAGCGGAGAAGATTAAAAGCCATAAATCATTTTCGCTAAGCCAAAATCGAGAGCGAAAAGGTGGAAAACAACAAGTTTCGTCGATGAAAATTGATAAAACCCGACTTCCACTTTCCGCAGTCCAAGATCCATGGTCGTCAGAGTTTCCGCCATAAATCAACGGTTCAACAAAAGGGAAGAAGCAAAAAATGAAAAACATTTGGTTATGAAAGTTGGAATCTCGACTTCCGCTTTCCGCAGTCTGAGATCCGATGGCTCAAAGCGCTTCCGCCAAAGATCAACGACTCGAAAAAGAATAGAAGGGCGAATATTAGAAAGTCAAAATACCAATAGATTTTATCGTGAAAAGTTGAAATCCTACTTTCCGTAAGATCTACGGTTCAGGATGCTCCAGCACAGATCAATGGTGCGGAAAGAAAAAGGTGGAAAGCAAAAGAGTGGAAAGGCGGAAAGCGGAAAACATAAGAATTTGGTCATAAAGGTTAGAACTTTCACCTTCCGCGATCCACTAGATTGACAGCCCATAATGAATCTAGCAGAGATCAACGGTGGAGATTGATTTTTCCCAGACAACTTGCACACTCAAAGGCAGAGAAGGCCTGCGCGATGGAAAAACGTGCATAAATGACGTGTCTTCTTCCCATTAGATATCGCGCTCGGAGATTGGGAGTACAGAGGTCATTTTATGGAGCGTGATGGTGCATATTTCAACGGTGACGATCAAAGGTTAAATCAGATCAACGGTGAAAATTCATTTCATTGATCTAACTTGTAGGTAGGAAATAACTTTCCAGATATGCAAAATCGTTTAAAGCCCTTCATGTTTCAATGGCTAGGATTGAGTATGAGTTAAGATCAACAGCAAGGGCGAATTCTGTTGATCTAACATGCTCATAGAAATTAAATTTTCAAATTCGCTAAATTGCTTAAAGGTCAAAAAATTTTGACGGAGGAGATCTAATCGGAGATGGATCTACAATGGATGTTGATTTCGATGATTCAACATGCGAGGAGAAACAAACTTTTGAAATCAACAAAATTGGGTACAAGGTGCGGGTTTCGACGACCAGGATTAATGCTCAATCTAGATCTATGGTGGATGTGGATTTTGCAGCCGAAACATGCACAAGAGATAAAATAGTTCGGGGCTACGAAATCTTGTAGGACCCGCTTATTCTGACGAACATGATCTTGAGCGGGCCATATCTACGGTTGATGTAGATTTCCTAGCCAAAACATGCACGAAAGATAAAATATTTCGGGGCTGCGAAATCCTGTAGACCCCAAATTTGAACAACAGATATCTTGGCGGATTTGTGATCCATGGTCAGAATCGATTTTGCAATCAGAACAAGCAAGGAGTTTGTCAAGTTGGCGGATTGCGAAATCGGGTAAGAGCCACTCTATTGAACGGTTAAGATTTATAGTAGATCAAGATCTACAGCTGGAGAAAAATTTCACTGTGTGAAGATGCAAGGCCGAAGAAAACCGTTGCAGACTGACCAGAGAGGTTTTCACTATCAATTTCAACAAGCGAGCCTGATTCCCTGTTATCAAAATTCCCAAATTAATCAATCATGCATGTTCTAGCATGCTTTCCCGATTTGTTTTGTGATCATGGAAAATATTCCAGATAAGCATTTGTTAGGATTTGTATTCCCATGTTGTAACTAATTTTGGCTCCATTTCGAGGTTGGTCTCGGGAGCCCATGATACTATAAATATATCCTCAATAGAGGAAGAAAGGGTTGGAACCCGTGAGATTTTGTGTTGTGCATTTTGAGATCTATTGTTAATAAAACCGCAGAGCTGAATGCTGGCCCGTTGCTGCAAAGATTCATTTGTATTTCGTAGTTACATTCTGTTATTTCCTTTCCCATGTGTATGTCTTTTCTGTTAAACTTGCCATTATGTGTTCTTCATATCTGGAATGAGTGTATAATAGTTCACAATTCATATATGTTTATGCTCTGGCTATTGTTTTAGATATCCATAAATCCTTTCAACCAAAGTTAATGCATAATTCATCTTTTCAGTGCTCTGTGTTAATGGACTGTCATTCTTTCTTCTTTATCAACAGACCAACAACATTTTGACTGTAACCGAGTGCTACCTTGCCTTTGTAGAATTTCACCTACAAACTGTTCTATGATTCTTTGATATTTGTGACTCCATAACCCAATGTATGTTTGCCTCGTTTCAACCACAAACATAATTTGAATTTTATTTTAGTTTTATATCTGGCCTTGTTAAAAATTAGTGAGAGATCCCTCTCTAGGAAGGAGGAAGCCATCATCCTTTCTTAAAGTGGTTCTGCTTTTAGCTTGGGATATACCTTCTACAACATGGGTATAATTATGAGTGCTAACAAATTGGCGCCGTTGCTGAGGACGAAAGTGCAAATCAGGACTGGGAGAGACGACAAAGATACCAAGAAGAAAGGGTTTCTGTGGGAAAAATGAGACTTCTGCATTTGAAATAGGTTGTACATTTTCCTTGGCGGCTCCACATTGATTTTGAGAAAGATTTTAGAAGGAATCTTGGGTCCCAGGAGGTAACATACACGAGGTAATCCTGACACTGAGATTTTACAAGGTGTAGAAAATCCAGAAAGATTGCTTAGAAGTAGGGGAAACGAACAAATAAATATTTCTCAATTTGGTGCTTCATCTTCTCAATAATTTCATAGCATTTGGGATTTTGGGTGGGAAACAAATTTTAAAAGGCCCTTGCTGAGATCAAAATCTGAATCTGATTTGAAGGAAGCTGAAATTAATCCCAGTGGGTTAGAGACATATGGGCTTGATTGTCTTTAGAAGAACCTTCAAAACTCTGTGAAAACTTGTTGTAGGTACAACAGATCCCATGTTATTTAAAACACGGGAGCCCAATTACACATACAAAAGTAACTGCTTGAAGTCCTTTAATCATTTTTTTTGGCCCCTATTACATTTGTCATGGTTTCTTTGTTTTCTAACTTAGCCAAATTTCTGAAATCTATGCGTGATTTGTGTGTTGTTGATGAAGTTGGGGGGAACTATCTTTTAGTGAAATTGTTTCACCTCACAACCCGCATCCCGCAACTTGCAACTTGCAGATGGCAGGATTTTGAAGTTTGATTTTTTCCAAAATTTTCATCCTACAACTTGCATCCCGCAACTTGCGGAATGCCGTATGCGGAAAGATTGTGTGTGTGAGTTTGTCATCCCGCATCCCACAAGTGCAGAATGCAGATCACAGGAAAATAATTTATTTCAATGGTTTTGTTGCGTGTCTCCGCAACCTAAAACCCACAACTTGCGGGCTGCGGATTGTGGGAGAGATTGAATAAACTTTTGATGGTTTTTGTAATCCCGTATCCCGCATCCCGCATGTACGAAATGCGGGTTGTGGGATAGTTAAATAAAATTTGAAATTGAATCCTGCATTCCGCAGGATTAATCTTGACCGTTCATTTATCTTAATCCTACGGTCCTAACGGACTCAAGAAAATCTATATATATTTTAGTCTTTTGTGATTTCTTTACCATTTTTACTGCTGTAAATTGCTGTGCTACATTGAATTTCCTTGCGTTTTTTACCAATCGACGTTATCATTGTTTGGTCTGATTACAGGTTAGTATTTGAGTCCTTTTCCTAATTCAAATGGATTACTATTGGTTTGGGTTAAATTAGTTTTAATTCTGGGTTTATGCATTTAACAGAATATTTCAACCCTAAGATGTCTCGAATTACCCGATGCAAGGACCTTCAGAGGGATATGCTGACTAAGGACCCGAATTTTGGCGTCTTTTCTGATACTAGTGGCAGAGTCAGTGAAACCTACCAAGTAGATTGGTCTAGGGTATACTCTATTTTCGACAACGATGACCTTTCGGACATACAGAATGACCAACCCGCCTACCAGAGAATTAAGGATTCCGGTATCCATTCTATTGCTGCTAGACCTGCTATTTTCCCTTACAATGACGCAATTAAATGGATTATTGAAAACGCAAACCTAAAAGACCGTTCTATCACATACCCCAAATTTGCAAAAGCATTTTATGTTTTAGGAGACATTATGTTATAATTTTATTATAAAGTTTGTAATTAATGACCAAGTGGGGTCAAGGATAATTGCATTTAATTGGTGGATATTTTATTATTAAATAAATGAAAGATGAGACAACAGCTTAAGGAGGTTGTTAAACGAGTGTTATACTTGCCACTTGGTGGAATAGGTTGGGTTGAGAGCAGATTGACACTTGGAAGCATCCTCAAACTACTTCTAGCTGTTGTAGGAGGCAACTTCCTTATTTCTGTGGTCATGTTTCCCAAGAAAGTGGAACAAGAGCAGGTGGCTTATTAAGTGAAAACTGACCCAAAAGACCTAGGCATGCTAATAAAACTTGCCATTGAATTCAGCTGAGGCTGCTCATTCTTTACTTGTGAAAATTTTGAGTGAATTTAGTGCACAAGATATTCGATGGAGAGGACTAGTAGAAATTTTCTTTGAGTGAAAAATGTTGAAGTTCTGAACTAGTGCAGCTGATTTAAACTAAGTTCCTACTACTACAAGAAGAACATATTACTGGTGATTACTCAGTAGAGTTGCAGAGGTTTCTCAACCAGTTCTTTCACCCAGTATTTTTAAACTAGGTGGACCAGTAGACAAGCTCGGGGGTCCTGAGATTTGCAGTTCAACTATCTCCAGGAGTTGGTTGTGAGGAACAGGCTCCTTAAGTTGTTGTCTCCCCTGCTACATTTCCAGGCTCTACATGTTCTTTCTAATTTCTCTATGCATACTTAGGATCAAGAATGAATGAATTTAGGAAATAATATGTTATGTTTCTGTTCATCTGTTATTAAAATTATTGAAGGAAATATTTTATAAAAGATAGACAAATTCTGGATTAGATATGGATTAGGATATATGATTAGAGTAATTTCAAATTTTACTGATGGATAAAATTTCTCACTGTATTTTTCCACACCTTCAAGAAGGTATTACTCTAGTACAGTAGGTTAGATTAGATTCTGATGGATAAATCAAATGAAGAATGCATGATTAGGTTTATTACTTTTTACAGATTATTTGTAAGAATGTTGAGGAGTTCCTTAGTTAGAATGCACCTATTAAAGAAGCTAGACATGAACAATTTCCAAGAAAGATCTTATATATNTTATAAGAACAAAAAAATAAATAAGCATGAATAACTTAAAAACAATAAAATGAGGTATAATGATCACTTAGGTAATTTCATTACTAATGTAAGTGAGAATCAAACTTTAAATACATTATAGTTAGATATTAACTCTGTAAAGATTTAAAAATAAATAAAATTTTATAAAACCCTAATTTAGAGAAACTGTCAAATATGACCTTCTTTTCCTTCTCTTTTCTAGAGTAGGTTTAATGCAATTTTAACCATAATTTCTTTAAGCAAAAATTCTTCATTTATACAAATACAAATTATCTATTTTATAAATACACAAAATTAAATAAACTTTTCACAGAAACAGTATTAAAACTATTTGTCAAATATAAACTAAGACTAATTAAGTAAAGACCTTTTAAATTTTCCAACCCAAGTACACAGTAAAAACTCAGGTCGTACTAATCATCCTTTCTTTTTATTTATTTCCTGAAATAATTATTTTTATTGACAGAGAAAAAATCAAACTCTATTTTAAAACCAACATTATGAACATTTTCCTCTTTTAAACAAAATCGAAAATTATGGACTTAAACCGTAATAAAACCTCTTTTAAATTCTTTAACCATCTATTCATCAATACGAGTATTGTAGTAGAAAAATAATCTATTAAGTTAACTTAAACAAAATTGAATTTTTAACCATTACAAGAAACCCCAAAGTCTGCCATTGACCTCGTAAAAAACACAGTTCATGGCCGAATACAGGATTGTCTAACACAGTAAGCCTTTAAAGCTTAAGCATAATATAAATATATTTAAAATCCTATCTAAAACACATTTACAAATTCCACAGAGGTCACGGCTTTAAAGCATGTCCAAAATGATTCCTGTAAATCAAGTTACGGCTGCAAGGGCTTTATAAATTTCTCATTAAAACATTCCAATCATGGCCACATGGCATTTCTAAACAAACAAAGTATATTATAACCAAAACTGGTGTCTCATCTCGGTGGAACTGTAACAACCAAACCCCATACAACTATCGCAGAAAGAAGCTCTGACAGAACCGAGGATTACCAGTGGGATTGTAGAGTGTGGAGAACTTCCCCTAACGCAGTGTGTGCCATGCAACTCCTTGCCGCACCTATAGAAATACCTGCACTCTAAATTAGAGAAGGTTAAATCTTATTTGAAAGAAATTTCAATGCTAAGAATGAAATCTTTCGGCTAATGTATAAACAAAACAAACTTACTTGGAGAATTTTAACCTCGACTGAGTAGTGATGGCTTGAACAGAAAACCTAGCCACATGACAAGAGTATGCTCGAGCAAAAGAGCAGATCCACTATCACTAAACCTCGATGAGAATGTTCAAGTAAAAAACCAAGGCCACGTCACGATGGAACCAGAAATGGAGCCCACATTGTTAACTCAGACAGAGTCCACAACTGAACAAAAGCACAAAGGGAAGCCCTCGCAGAGGCAAAGAAATGGCGACGAAGACCTCACACACAGAAGAAATGTAATGGTAGGGAAGGCCTATACATGCAGAGATAAAGGAATGGCATCAAGGCCCATGCGGCCCTCTCTCCACAGTAGTAAAAAGATAGGTTAAATGCAGAATTTTAGGGTTTTGGGAGACATATATAGTGAAGTTCCAATGTAAAAAACCCTAACCATTAATCATCGACCACGTGGAGTTCAATATGTTTTGAGTTGTGGGTTTTGCGCTATAGTTCAAAATCCCTAGAGCAGCCTGCACATAAAAATGTTTTTACATGAAATTTGGTTACAAACTTTTAAAAAAATCGATCAATATCTTTATATTACAAGATGCATAGTATAATTTTAAAGAAAATTTTATTGGTTGTAATCTCTGCATAACTAGGGATTACAACTATGTTTTAAGAACCATGTAATTTGTAGTAACATGTGCAAAAGAATTTTAAACCTTGTTAACATTATAAACAAACATCTTGTAATAAATTTAGAACTTGCAAAAAGACTTTTTTAAAACCTATGATATTTCAATGGTTAAAAATGCTCATATGTATAAGATTGCAAGTATAGAGAAACGTAACATGATTTTTGGTAAGAGTAATTATAGCTTCCTTTTTGTTTTATCTAGGGTAATAATTTTTACATAATATCTCCTTGGGAGATGAAGGTCATGCAAAGGCTAGGTTAGATAGATTCTTTAGGAAATGATCTCATAATTCCTTGCACAAAGTAGAAATACTACTTATATAACAAAGTAAGGTCTTTTCTTCTTGTTTACTCAAATGGAAATTGCATAGGCATAAAAGGAAATTTACTCTGTTTGAACACTCATTAGCTTCTTTGTTATACATGACATTTCTCTAGACTTAGGTTTTAGCGGTCTTTATAACATGAGAATGTATGATTGAGACAAATACATATGAACTACCATGGTAACAAGTAATAAGGTAGCAAATGGCCTGATATACAAATTTATCTTTCTCTAGAATTGTATATAAGACCTAATCTGATAATAAATAAACGAAGTTTTATGAACAAGTTATAGTCGAAGTTAGATAGAAGAACATATGGATTTATGTTCAGATTCTCCATTTACTTATGCTTACAAGAAATTAAATAAAATGTAAAGATGCAGTTTCGACGATACCTCCTTTATTTTGATCAAAGCTGTAAATTAAACAAATATACTAGCATTTTTATTTATGCTAGTTGAGATAATTAATCTCAATCCAGAAACTGGTTATAAAACGTCTTACCTATAAAAAGACCTATAAAAGAAGCATCACTTCACTGCATTAGCTAAAAAGCTAAGTAAGCCTCGGACATGAACTGAAGTTCCTTCATATTACAAACAATAAAATAAAATTTTAGTACTTAGTAAACAAACAAATGTTTTCAGTTCATGTTACTTCAAATCATCACCTTCTAAATCAAATCTTTAATAATGATTTATGGAAGCAAATATTCAAGTATGCATATCTAGAATTTAATAAAGGAATTAGTTCTAGTTTAAACCTTATTATGTTAACTGTTAACAGTTAAATTCCCCTCTTAAGCAATGATTGTAAACATTTAATGTCATAGGAAAAATTTTAAAATTTTATGAAATTTTGGAGTATTACACGTTCCTTCAATTGCAGTACAAGGTTGCAACTCCCTAGCTTCCACTGATGAGGTAAGAGATGAGTTTAATGAATATATTGTGATCTCTCTAGGAGATTATCATTATAGTAAGTCTAATAAAGTAGTGGTTATAAGAGGTAAGAAGAGAAGCAGAGATCAAGGTGATGTAGATACATCTCTCTCTAACCAAGTAGTGTGGACTCAACGGTCTGGTGACCCACAGGTGGATGCTGCAGATACTACGTCTGCTTTGGGAGATTTCACAGGTGCGAACTTTCATGCAATTGATTCTTTGAATAGAGAGTTTGACAAGAAAAAAGAAGAAATAACCAAACTCAAGGAAGAACTGGAATAGACTAGAAAGAAACATGAAGCTCATGTTGCTGATTTAATGAAGATATCTGAGGACAAGTGTAATGAGCTATAGGAGAAGAACACTTCTCTTCAGGGTGAGCTGGTAAGTGAGAAGACTGCAAATGTTGTATTTGTGCATAGAATAGCCTTGCTTGAGAAGCAATATGAAGATGCAACTACAAGTGCAACTTCATCTTTGTTCTCTAAATTTTCACAAGAAGAATTCAAGGAATTAGCTCTCAAGACTAATCAAGAGCATCATGAATTGATTAGTGAATTGTTTAAAACTTTGGATAGTATTTTTGAGACTCATCTTGTTTTTGATAAGATGTCTGTTACTCTTGAAGATTAGGTAAACAAAAGGGAAGAAGCTTCCAAAGCATATGATGATGTTGTAGATTGGCAAAGATACATGAACGATAAGCCAAAAAACATCAATATTCTTAGCAGTTTCTAGCCGAAGAAGGTTAGAACTATTTTACGTGCTTGGGAAGATCTAAATGAAATAATTGGTGAATATGTTAAGAAGGTGCATGCTATCTGTGGAAGGAGGTGGTATGCTGCTGACAATTTAATGGACACTTTGTGTTTTCCTTTAATGGGTCTCATTGAGAATGCATGCCCGCCGAAACTCATGATTGAACAAGTTGAACAACGTAGAGATGAAGCAAAAGAGAAGATCCAGGGTCTCAGTCATATTAGCATTGATGATGTGGATCAGTTAATAAAACAACCTCTTGCTATTGAAGGGAATATCCATATCTACATTCGTATTTGGCATAAGTTAGCGAAGAATGAAATAGAAGATCACAAGTGTACTGCCTAACTTGGGCTTGAATCCATTAACTATCCTAACTTAGATGAGTTGTTGGAGATTTTGAAAATATGGATAGATTTTCTTGGGCATTAGCTTTGTTTGGGTTTTTCGATCCCATTTCGAAGGGAATTGATTCTTTTGTAATAATTATTTAAGGGGTAGACTTTAGATTTATTAGGGGACTTTTGGAAGGGGAAATATTTGGACAAGAGATTGAAGATAACTCTGTGTACTTGAGGTTTATGTAATTTCTTACAAAACTTGATTTAATACACTATTGATATCATTTCATATCTCTTGTTATTGATTTGATTAAATTTAACAGAGCACGATTTTTCCTATTTCAAATGGATTGATATCGCTGTCAGTCCTTTGCAATTGATAAATGCATTTATTTATGACTTTGATTTTTCTCTGTTACTGATTCATGCATTGATAAAATTTTGAAGAATGTATTCTTTTAAAAGTATTTATCTATTTCTGCAAATGATTCAGCAGTGAAGTTAGAAAGATAATAAACATGTTGGTTTTTCAATTAACATGCATACATGCAGGTTAACCTTGAATGATACAATCTTAAGTTGCTGTTAGTTGATTTTTTATTAATTTATTGTGGGTTAAGTGATAAGTTAATAGTCTCATTTACATTTCTGTTAATTTGATGAAAATACTTGTCTGTTTTACACCTTAGGTTGATCTGTAAATCAATTCAACATCCTCTTTTGAGTAGCTTAGATTTAGATTAGATTTTCTTTCACAGTTAGATTTGAGTTTCTTTTCTTTGCATTACCCATCCCATTTTCCAATATGGGAAATGGATCCTTTAAGGATGAAATCCACAAGAGCCAGTGGAGGCTAGTAATATCCGTGGGAGATCACTACAATAAACAGGCTGGGGATAGGACTGTCCTTGCGCAGGACCTTTTAAAGCCCTTGAGTCTGGGTTTTCCCCCTTTGTTGTAAGCCTTAGATACCTTTTCAGCCACATACCCAACCTAGGCTTCTACAAAACTGAAGAAAGAAACTTTGTTATTCAAAACTTGCAGCTTTATATCCCACCAACTGTTCAAAATCCTCCACCTTTTCAAGCTCCTCCTTGTGTTCTAAATCCACCTAGACGAATGGCTACTAGGTTTTCTCCGTTGGCATTACCTGTTGCATTGCATGACCTTCTTCAAAACTATGCCCAGACAATTCCCTTCTATGATGGGGATGGAAATTTCACAGTAAGACAACATGTTGATAGATTTGATGATTATGTAGACTTGGAGCTGGTTGATGAGGATGATATTAAGATGAGGTTCTTTGTACTAAGTTTTTCAGGGGAGGCAAAGAAATGGTTTAGAGATTTACCTGCTAGGTCCATTGCCACATTTGAAGCTTTCCAAACTTCATTCTTAGAAATATGGGATGATAAAAAAAGTCATTTGCATGCGCTGTCTCAATTTAATATTCTTAAGAAAGGAGGTTTTGAATAGGTCCATGAGTCTTCTAGTCGATTTATGAGGGTGTATAACTCTACTCCTGTTGATATTAAACCCCTTGTAGGCATTACAAAACTCCATTATGTTGATGCCTTTGACGATGACTTTGCATTATTATTAAGAGAGAGAAAATCAACAAGTCTTCCTATTATGTTTCAAGATTCTTTGGAAGTGGAAGCTAATATGATGGCAAGTGGAAAAATAAAATAGAAGGTAGATATAGACTAAAGGAAAGCTAGAGAAAAAAATGTACCTTTTGCTTTTGCTACTGCTTCTTCTAATGATGTAAAATTTGAGATGATGTTGAAAAAAATGGAGAAGTTGATGGATAGGATGACTGTAGATGATAGACCATTGAACAAAGAACATAATGAACCTCAAATCAGAAACCCAAACTTCAAAAGGCCCAATCCTCTCCCACCTCCACAAATCAGACAGAGAGATATGAGAAATCCTAGAAATCTAGATGATCTGCAAGTACAACCACCTTTTCCTGAAAATTATGTTGCAGATGAAGATGAGGCTGAATCTATTGAGGAATATATTCACCATTTTGGTGACTTGGACTCTGAAATATACCTCACAGAGGAATGGCATGGTATGTTTTCTCAGGAGGATGACAATAAGGATTTTGAGGAAGAATCAGAGGAGTACCAAAGGGGATATTTGCATCCTACAGATGATGTCCAAGGAAAGATCAAATTGAGAAATAGAGATGTTACTATGAATAAGAAAAGGTTCAATTGAAATCAACCTTCTAGTAGCCAAAAAAAACAGAAAAGAAAAATGAAAAACACAACGATCCTATTGTATATAAAGAACTTGAAAATAAAATAGAAAAGAAAAAAGAAGTGAAACAACCAGCACAAATGGATGTAGAAAAAACTGTTTCAACTCTAAATTTGCAAATAGAGCTCTCAAAGGTGAAAATTTCCATTCCTTTCAATGAATTGTTGAGAAATAGGGAATACCGAGACAAAGTAACAGATATGGCCATGAGTCGGAGAATTTCAACAAGATATCCTAGAGGTGGCAGATGATGCCCCTACAATTGTCTTTGGGTCAAAAAGTGAAAATGTGGATGATGATGAAGTTCCTCCTTTTTACCTAATTTTAAATGTACATGATATGATTGTGCATAGTGTGATGTTAGATTCTGGTGCATCTCATAATCTGATGCCCAAGGGAGTGGTAGAAATTTTGGGTTTGGAAGTTACTAGACCGTATAAATATTTGTATTCTTTTGATTCTAGGAAGGTAAAATGTCTGGGATTGATTAAGGATATGGTGGTAACTTTGACAAAGATGCCATCTAATATTGTGGTAATGGACGTTGTGGTAGCATACATTCCTCCTAAATTTGGTGTATTGCTATCAAGGTCTTGGACTTCTAAATTGAAAGGAAGTTTGCAAATGGATATGTCTTATGCTACCATTCCTATGGTTGGTGGGAATAAAAGGTTATATAGTGAGAAAAGATCAACTTATGTAGTTAACAGCCAAGAAAAACCAGATATTCATGTTATCTATGCTGTTGATACTGACTCGGGATCTTCCATTTTCTTTAATGATGATCTTCCATGTGATCATGAAATTCCTGCACCCATTGAAGTTAAGGAGGAGGAAGAGTTTGCAAAGAGACAAGAGGATTTGGAAAAGAAACAGAAAGAAGAGGGTCTCTGGACCATGTATTTTGATGGATCTATGGCTAAAGTTGGTGTTGGTGCAGGTGTATATATTATTTCTCCTACAAGGTATTTTAAGGCTCTGTCATATAAGTTAACATTTGAATGTACCAATAATGTGGTAGAGTATGAAGCTTTATTACTAGGATTGAATGCTTTGAAGGATCTAGGAGCAAAGAGGGTACAAGTCGTGGGAGATTCAGATCTTGTAGTAAACTAGGTGAATGACAGTAATCATACCAAACATCCCAGAATGAGGGCTTATAAGAATGAGGTATGGAATATGTTTGGTAACTATTTTACAGAGCATAAAATCAGAGTGATCCCCATATATGAAAACACAGTAGCTGACTCTTTGGCTGTTGCTGCTGGTAAATTTAAAACTCCCACTGTTGGCCAAAGAAAATATAAAGTTGATATTATGAACAGACCCTCCATACCAGATAATTCGAAATACTGGAAAATATTTGAGAATGATATGCAAATAAAAAGTTTTTTAGATTTATCTGGTGAATTTGTAAATACTCAGATAGGTAGTGAAAATGATAATTCTGAAAATTTCGAAAATGCTGAAGAGAGTGAAGAAGAAATTGCCAAAAATAGAAAGTTCAAAAACTCATTGGGGGGAAAGTATATAAATCAGTTGAAGAGTAATCATATCCCCAGAGGTTTAATCCCTCTAGAGAAGCTTTTTGATCAAAATGATGTTGCTAGAGATCAGAAAATGAAGCCTGCTGATGATGCCTGTGAAGACAAAAATATAGGAACTGAAGAAAACGCACAAATCATAAAATTGTCAAAAAACTTGTGTGTCAAAGAAAAAGAAGACTATGTCAATTTGTTGAAAAAAATACATTGATGTCTTTTCTTGGAGTTATGAAGAGCTTAAAGAGTATGATACTTCCATCATAAAACATACAACCCCAATAAAGCCTAGTGAGAAGCCTTTCAGACAAAAATTGAGAAGAGTTAATCCAATGTTGTTGCCTGTTATTGAGAAAGATATTAAAAAATTATTAAATGCCAAGATTATTGTGACTTTGAGATTTTCCAAATGGGTTGCAAATTTGGTGCCCGTGAGATAAAAGAATGGTGAAATCATGCTTTGGATATATTTTAGAAATCTTAACAAAGTCTCTTTGAAGGATAATTACCCTTTGTTGAAAATGGAACCTATTTTGCAGAAAGTGGTGGGATCTAAAAGGATTTCAACTATGGATGGTTTCTTAGGATACAATTAGATCAAAGTGTTTTCTGAGGATCAAGAAAAAACTGCCTTTACTACACCATGGGGTACATTTATGTATGCCAAAATGTCTTTTGGTTTAATGAATGCAGGGTCCACTTTCCAGCGTGCTATGGACATTTCTTTTGTGGAGGAAAATGATAAATTTGTGGTTGTCTACATGGATGATGTCACTGTGTACTTAAGATTTTCCAGGGAGCATATCAAACATTTGGAGAAAGTTTTTCTGAAATGTAAAAAGTATGGAATATCATTAAACCCCAGAAAATAAAATTTTGCATTAGAGGAAGGAAAATTGCTAGGGAACATTATTTCAGAGGATGGTATAAATATTGGTCCAGCAAGAATCAGTGCAATCCGGAAGGTTGAGGATCCAATAAGAAAAAAGAAAGTGCAATCATTCATTGGACAGATAAACTTTTTGAGAAGTTTTATTCTTAGTTTTGTTCAGATATTAATGAACATCACTAATATGCTGAAAAAGGACCATGAAATAAAGTGGACAATAGATTTAAGGAGATCTTTCAGAGATATTAAGCATGCTATCATAGAAGCCCCAGTTCTGGTATGTCCATATTTTAGCAAATATTTCCTAATATTTTCTTGTGCTTTTGGTCATACTATTGCTCGAGTATTGTTACAGAAAAAACATTTAGAATGCTGACCGACCTATAACCTTCTTTAGTAAAGTGTTAAGAGATGGAGAGTTGAAATATGACATTATGGAAAAACAAGTCTATATGCTCTATTTAAATCTTTGAAATATTTTAGGGTTTATATTCTTCATTCACATATCATTGCTTATGTTCCTAGTAATGTAGTGAAGAGCATTCTCACACAACCAGATCCAGAGGAAAAAAGAGAAAAATGGATTGCTATGTTACTGGAGTATGACATTGAAATTAGACCCACCAAGCTGATTAAAGGACAAAGAATTGCAAAGATGATGACAAATTCCAACTGTGAATCCTTACAACTCAATTTTTGACCAATCATTCAAATCAGCCTGATACAGGGGTGCAAGTAATGCCCGATTCCTCTACATATCCATGGTATTTTGATATTGTGTATGTGTTGCGAAATTTACAGGCTTCTACAAGGTTAAGCAAAACAAGAACAAGGTCAGTGAAGCTGAAATCTACCAAGTTTTGTATTATGAATCCATACCTTTATTGGAAAGCTCCTGGTGGTGTTTTACTCAATTTCCTTTTGGAGAATGAATCTAAGCAGACTATGAAGGAATTTCACAAAGGCGATTGCGGTGGACATCATTCATGGAAGGTGACAATAAAAAAGATCTTGAGAGCTGGTTTTTATTGGACTTCAATGTTTTCAGATGTTTACAAGGAGACTATTACATGTCACCAATGCCAGATCTTTGATGGTAAGAGGAAGTTGGTTCCACTCCCTCTCAATCCAATATTAGTAAAAGCACCTTTTCAACAACGGGGACTGTATTTTATTGCAGAAATAAATCCAAATTCTTCAGGACAACATAGATGGATCTTAACATCAACATACTATTTTACAAAGTGGATTGAAGCAATACCTACAAGAAGGGATAGAGATGCAATGATCATGGATTTCCTGGAAGAAAATATTTTGGCCAGGTTTGGCTGTCCCAGAAGGATTGTAACAAACAATGCACCTGCTTTTAATTCCAAGAGGATGGTAAAATTTTGTCACAAGTATCATATTAGTCTTAATCATTCTACTTCTTACTATCCACAGGGTAATGGACTGGCATAATCCTTTAACAAAAGTTTGGTGAGGATAATCAAAAAATTGTTGGAAGATAACAAAAGGGCTTGGCATACAAAGCTAAAATATGCTTTGTGGGCTGAAATAATCAGCACAAAAAGGGAAATTGGAATGCCACCATTCCAATTAGTATATGGAGCTGAGGTAGTTTTTCTAGCATCTTTGGGAGTGCCAGTCATGAAGTTATTGCAGGAACAACAGGATGAACCAAATCATGTGCAAAGAAGAATAAATTAGATCATAGAATTGAATGAGTTGAGGGACAAAGCCTATGGTAAAGTGCAAATACATCAAGAAAGGATGAAGAACACATTTGATAGAAAGGTAAAGGAAGAAGAATTCCAGATTCAAGATTTGGTTTTGAAGTGAGATGCTCCCAGGGAAGAAAAACATGGGAAGTTTGATCACATGGGGGAAGTTCCTTATATCATTACAACATACATAGGTGAGAATGTCTTCATCCTACAACATCAAGATGGGTCTCAGCTAATAGGAGGTCCCGTTGATGGAAAGTTTCTCAAACATTACTTGTCCTGAAGGAGGAGTTAATTTTTGTATCATAGTTGTATATATTTCTTTACTTTTCAAACAGTACAAATTGTGAGCCAAAGGATTTGAATTTTAAAGAGAAGGCCCTAAGATATAGAGGGGTATCCATGTTTCTATTTTTCTTTACTTTTACTTACAGAGAAAACAAAAATAAGAAGTTTGAGGTCTGAAAGGTTGGGAACAACCCAATGGATTTGGCACCTGGTCTATGGGGTTCTTTGCTACCTCGTAGGGAGGACAAAATCCTTAGTTGGAGCCAGCTGATAGCACTATTTTTGGGCCAGGTGTTTGGTGTGGAATCATATCACTGAAAGAAAGGATAGAGCCTGAATTTTTTTGTATCATATGACTTTAAGGCTCTGCAAGGAATGGACAACCTGGATGCGCAGTGGAGAGATAAAAGGCCATAAATCATTTTCGCCAAGGCAAACAAAGCAAATTTTGGCTGTGAAAAGTGATAAAACCGGACTTTCGCTTTCCGCAGTACAGTATCTACGGTCGACAGAGTTACCGCCATAGATAAACGGTTCAACAAAATGGCAGAAGCGAAAAAGGAAAAACACTTGGTTATAAGTTGAAATCCTGACTTCTGTTTTTCGTAGTCCGAGATTCGATGGCTTAGAGCGCTTCTGCCAAAGATCAATGGCTCAAAAAAGAACAGAAGGGCGGAGATCGAAAAACGAAAATACCAAAAGGTTTTATTGTGGAAATTTGAAATCCCACTTTCTGTGATCTAGAAGATCTACGGTTCATGATGCTCCAGCAAAGATCAACTGTGCGGAAAGAAAAAGGTGGACAAGAAAAAAGCGGAACGATGGAAAGAGGAAAACATAAGAACTTGGTCATAAAGGTTAGAACTTCCGCCTTCCACGATCCTCTAGATCGACAACCCATAATGAATCTGGCGGAGATCAACGATGGAGATTGATTTTGCGTAGACAACTTGCACACTCAAAGGTGGAGAAGGCCTGCACGATGGAAAACATGCATAAATGATGTGTCCTCTTCCGATTGGACATCGCGCTTGGATATTGGGAGTATGCAAGTCATTTTTATAGAGCACAATGGTGCATATTTCAACGGTGGCAATCAAAGGTTAAATTAGATCAATGGTGAAAATTCATTTCACTGATCTAACTTGCACGTAGAAAATAACTTTTCAGATATGCAGAATCATTTAAAGGCCTACATGTTTCAATGGCTAGGATTAAGGATGAGTTAAGATCAACGGTAGAGGCGAATTCTGTTGATCTAACATGCTCACAGAAATTGAATTTTCAAATTCGTGGATTTTCTTAAAGGTTGACAAGTTTTGACAGAGATCTAATTAGGGATGGATCTATGATGGAGGTTGATTTTGCTGATTCAACATGCGAGGAAAACAAACTTTTGGAATCAGGAAAATTGGGTACAAGGTGCAGGTTTCGACGGCCAAGATCAACGCTCAATCCATATCTATGGTGGATGTGGATTTCTCATCCGAAACATGCACGAGAGATAAAATAGTTTGGGGCTGCGAAATATTGTAGGACCCGCTTATTCTGACGACCATGATCTTGAGTGGGCTAGATCTACGCTTGATGTAGATTTCGCAGCTGAAACATGCACAAAAGATAAAATATTTCAGGGCTACAAAATCTTGTAGACCCTGCAACTCTGAACGACAAAGATCTTGGTGGATTTGTGATCCACAGTCAGAGTCGATTTCACAATGGGAACAAGCAAGGAGTTTATCAAGTTGGAGGATTACGAAATCGGGCAGATCCACTCCATTGAACGGTTAAGATTTATAGTAGATCAAGATCTACATCTGGAAAACAATTTCACAGTGTGAAGATGAAAGGCCGAAGAAAACCATTGCAGTCTGACCAAAGAGGTTTTGACTGTCATTTTCAACAAGGGAGCCTGGGTCTTTACTGTCAAAATTCCCAAATTGATCCATCATGCACGTTCTAGCGTGATTTCCTGATTTGTTTTCTGATCATGGAAAATATGCCAGATAAGCATTTGTTACGATTTTTATTCCCATGCTGTAACTAATTTTGCCTCCGTTTCGAGGTTGGTCTTGGGAGCCCATGATACTGTAAATATACCCTCAATAGAGAAAGACAGGGTTGGAACCCGTGAGATTTTGCATTATGCATTTTGAGATCTATTGTTAATGAAATTGCAGAGAAGAATGTTGGCCTGTTGCTGCAAAGATTCCTGTGTATTTCGTAGTTACAGTCTATTATTTCCTTTCCCATGTGTATGTATTTCTTGTTAAACTTGTCATTATGCGTTCTTCATATTTGGAATGAGTGTATAATAGTTCAAAATTCATATATGTTTATGCTCTAGCTATTGTTTCAGATATCCACAAATCCTTTCAACCAAAGTTAGTGCAGAATTCATCTTTTCGTTCTCTGTGTTAATGGACTGTCATTCTTTCTTCTTTATCACTAGACCAACAACATTTTGACTATAATCGAGTGCTTCCTTGCCTTTGTATAATTTCACCTACAAATTGTTCTGTGATTCTTTGATATTCGTGACTCCATAGCCCAATGTATGCTTTCCTCGTTTCAACTACAAACATAATCTGAATTTTATTTTAGTATTATATCTGGCCTTGTTAAAAATTAGTGAGAGATCCCTCTCTAGGAAGGAGGAAGCCATTTTCCTTTCTTAAAGTGGTTTCGCTGTTACCTTGGGATTTACCTTCTACAACCTAGGTATAATTAAGGAGGGTTAACCTTAATGACTTTACATGACACAGGTACAATGATGACTCTCCCGATCTGAATGAACATCTCCGTCGAAGGTACAATAATAAAATACAAATACAATATAAAATATATAAGTGAATATCTTCCGAATGTACAATTACATTAGCACTCCCTCTTATTAACTAGGAAGGTATGCTCTTGACACAGACATCAATACATTTAGGCACAAGTTTTCAACGCTGGATCATCATCGTCACTGATGCTACTGTTCTCATCATCTCGATCAAATGGTGTTATCTCTCGAATCTACTCGTCATAGGAATTTCTACAGAGCCAACCCTTTTTTATGCTGGATGTAGGCCTAGCCTTCGTGTAGGTCTTCAAATCATCAAGTAGGTATAACTTAGGAGTTATTGCCTTGAAAAACCTAAAGGATCTCTCAAGATTGATTATATTCCTTTGAAAAACCTGAAGGAGCATCCCAGGACTAATTATATGCCTCTGCAAAACCTGAAGGATCTCCAGGACTGATTATATGCCTTTGCAAAACCTGAAGGAGCCTCCCAGGACTAATTATATGCTTATGCAAAACGCGAAGGATCTCCTAGGATTGATTATATGCCTCTGCAAAACCTGAAGGAGCATCCCAGGACTGATTATATGCCTTTGCAAAACATGAAGGATCTCCCATCATTGATTATATGCCTCTGCAAAACCTGAAAGAGCATCCCAGGACTGATTATATGCCTTTGCAAAACTTGAAGGATCTCCCACGACTGATTATATGCCTCTGCAAAACCTGAAGGAGAATCCCAGGACTGATTATATGCCTTTGAAAAGCTTGAGTCCCCTACTATCGTCTCATTATCTTCAGATCACCTCATCGTCACTCAGAGCACAAACTAGATGCACACATCTTGACCACAACCCTTACATCTGCACCATGGGAAGACACACCTACCACCATGTGAGAATGACTCTCATGCATATGTGTCTTCTGAACCCATCACCTCCTCTTGAGAAGAACCTCGATCTGAAGTACACCAATCTTCTCTTTGAAGTATTCAAACTTCACTATGGCTATGGCTTGGTCAACACATCAGCTATCTCCTCATCCATCGCAACATACTGGAGCTTCACATCTCATCTCTGCACCATATCCCTGATATAGTGGTACTTGATCTCAATGTGCTTCAACTTGTCGTGGAACACTGGGTTCTCAGACAACTTCACACAACTCTGGTTGTCACAGAAGATACAAGTTGCCTCTAACTGGAGATCAAACAAATTAGACACTAGCTTCCTAAGCCATACTGCCTCAAAACTAGCTGAACAAGCTACGACATATTTTGCTTCGATTGTACTCAGTGCCATGCAGGATTGCTTCCTGCTAAGCCAAGAGACCACACTTGATCCCATACTGAAGCAACACCCTGAAGTGCTCTTCCTATCTAAGGCACTGTCGGCCTAGTCTGAATCAACATAACTCTGTAGGTTAACCTTTTGATTCACGTAAAATTTGAGCCCATAATCAATTGTACCCTTCAGGTACCTCAATATATGCTTTGCAGCAACCAGGTGAACTTGTCTTGGATCCGCCAGGAACTGGCTCAAAGTGTTCATAGAAAAATATATGTCTAGTCTCATGTTCGTCAAGTACATCAATGATCCAATAATCTGACGACATATTGTGGCATCAACTAAATCTAATGAAGCATCACAAAGTAGCTTCAAGTTCGATGCCATGGGTGTGGCTATTGCCTTGAATTCCATCATCCCGAACCTCTTCAGGATCTCTACTGTATACTTCCCTTGACTAAGGAAGACTCCATCTATACTCTGCCACACCTCCATACCTAGAAAATAATGCATCATGCCCAAGTCCTTCATCTCGAACTCAGTAGCAAGCTTCCTCTTTGTATCTGTAATCAACCCATCCTGACCTGTTACAAACAGGTAATATACATATAGTAGGAGTATCACTGGGTTCCCTTCCTCAACTTTGTAGTAAAGGTTGGAGTCTTCTTTACTCTTGTTAAATCCCAAAATAGTCAGGTTACTGTCCATCCTGTCGTACCATGTCATGGGCACCTTCTTCAATCCGTACAAAGCTTTCTTCAACTTTCACACATGAGGCTTCCTGGCATGTGTCTCAAATATGAGTGGTTGTTCCACATACACTTCCTCTTCCACTACACCATTCAAGAATGTTGTCTTGACATCCATCTGGTGTATCGTCCATTTCATCACTGCAGCCAGAGCAAGTATTGCTTCGATGGAAGTGTATCTGGCTACAGGTGCAAAAGTCTCCTCATAATCTATCCCTTCCTTCTGGGAGAAGCCAGGAGCCACAAATATCGCTTTATATATCTCTATGCTGCCATCTGCAGCATGCCTAATCTTGTAGATCCACTTGGAAGTAACAATAGACTTCCCTTCTGGTCTCGGCACAATAGCTCAAGCATCATTCTTCATGATCGAATGATATTTCTCGATCATGGCATCCTTCCATTCTTTCTTTTCTTTTTCTTCTTCATAGCTGGAAGGTTCCTTGTTAATGATGTCGCACAACATGGCTACATAGCTAGAGTATGGCCTAGGTCTCTTTCTTTCTCTGTGTATTCCTTCTGGAGCACCATATCTCTCTGCATATAGAATTGCCTCTCGTACCCATACTGGTTTCCTCTTGTGAGAATTCTTCTCACGGGTGGATCTACAGGTTCCTGAGGTTCTTCCATTTCTCAATATTCTTCTAGAGTTACTTCATTCATTGTTGTATCTCGGATCCTGGGTACTTATTATTCTTCAATATCTTCAATTGGTAGTTTTCTGGATTTGTTGTATGCCGAGTCTTTGTCAAATGTCACGTCCCTGCTGATATCGACCTTCTTGTACCTTGGAAAGTATATTCTGTAAGCCTTTGAGTTTTCACTATATCCCACAAATATGCCCTTCTTTCCTAAAGGGTCTAAATTCGTTCTTTTCTCCTTTGGAATGTGTATGTAAAATGGGCAGGAAAATATCTTGAGATGGCTGACTTCTAGTTTCTCATCGGAGAAAGTTTCTTCTGGTGTCTTGTTGTCCAGTACTCTGTGTGGAGTACTATTTGTACATACACGACTGTTTTTGCAGCTTCTTCCCATAGATGCATGGGAAGATCCCGATCATGAAGCATTTCCCTTGCTGCTTCCATGATCGTTCTATTCTTCCTTTTTGCAACTTCATTTTATTGTGGATTGTGTGGAGTGGTCATCTCCCTCTTAATCCCTGACTCTCTGCATAATTCCTTGAATTTTTCTAATTTGAATTCTCTTCCATTGTCTGATCGAAAGGTCTTGATTTTGTTTTCTATGTGATTTTCCACCAGGTCTTTGAATTCCTTAAATTTGCTAAATACTTCATCTTTTCTCTTCAAGGAATATATCCAAGTCTCCCTATAAAAATCATCAATGAAAGAAACATAATATACATACCCACTCAATGAACTAGATGAAATTGGACAACATACATCAGAGTGGATGACTTCCAATATTCCTTTTTCTTTGCTCGTGCTACTTGGAAATGTCTTCTTTATGTTCTTTCCCTTCGCACATCCTTTGCGGATGCCTTCATGCTTTGTTTGAATTTCAGGAAGACCGTTAACTGCTTTGCTTGCAAGCGATAGTGCTCTATAGTGCACATGTGCAAGCCTTCTGTGCCATAATTCACTAGCCTCCATGGAGTCATGAACCAAGGCTTGTTCAGGTTGGCCCTTTAGTTTGTATAAGCCTCCCTTTTTCTCTCCAATCACTACTGCATCATCTATGGTCTTTCATTTTGGCCACATAAGAACTTGGCCATCAATAAATGCAACCCTCATACCCTTTGCATCCAATGCAGATATGGAGAGAAGATTTTTCTTAAGTCCTGGTACATATAGAACATTCTTCATCTTCAAATGTTTTCCAGAGTTTAGCTTATAAGAGGCTTCGCCACTTCCTTTTATGGGGTATTGGTAGTCATCCCCAAGTTTCACCTTGTGAGGTGACTCATGTTCATATAGATTTACAAAGGATTCCTTAAATCCTATCATATGCTTGGAAGCCCCACTATCTATAAGCCAATCATTGCTCCCATGTGAAACAGTACCTATGAGAGCTGAAATCAGAACATATTCTTCATCGCTTGAAGATTCTTCACTGTCTCCTCTGGTTCTCTTCCTGGGAGGTTCATCATCCTCTGCAATGTGAGCAAGATGTCTTTTATTGTTTTTCTTCTTCTTTTTGTTCTTGGGACAATCTATGGAAAAATGTTTCTTCTCATCACATGTATAACATCTAATATTAGATAGATCTCTCCTTGGTCTTCTAGGGTTATCGTTTTGACTCTAGGGTGCTCCCTGTTGTTATTATTGGTGTGTGTTGTGAGAGATTTATCTTCATTTCCCATGTTTTCTTCTCGAGCTATGATTCGAGCTTGTTCTAGTGAGCATTCCTCCCACAACCTACTGAAAGTGATTAACTTTATTCTAGCACAAATTCCTTGAATAAAGGAGTCCCATGACCCGAGGATACCATTCAAGGTTGTCATCATAACTTCTCCATTCTCTATGTCTTCTCCCATAGATTCAAGTTGTTCCTTGATTTGAGAGACCCTTGTAAAGTATGACTGTATGGTCTCTGCATTCTGGATCTTTACATTCTTCAACTGATTTCGCAAGATCATCTTCTGATTTATATTATTTCCTTCAAATAGCTTGGTTAAGGAATCAAATATCCCTTTAGGTCTCTTCAAGGAAGACACATGTGGTATAAGTTGATCCTTGATGGAATCAACAATAATCCTCTTGGCATTGACCAAGTTCTTCTTGTGTAAGGATTTAGCTTCATCTCCCTTTGGAACTGGAACTTCTCCATTTATGTAGGTGTCCAATTCATTCTCTTCAAGGACTAGTGAAATCATGTACTTCCATGCTAAGAAATTATCAGCTCCTTCAAGCTTATCCTCAATCTTGGTGTGGTGAGACATCTTTAATTAAAACCTCAAATGGAAATACAAAAGATTTAGATCTTACCACTTTGAGATGCCTGGACTGGATTTGGAGCTGATCTTCTGTAGTGCTGGTTTTCTGGTTTGGGGTCAAATTAGGGTTTGAATTTATCGGAGTTTAACCCAACCAAAAATTTCGATCTTGGTCTCTAAATTTCGATTTTGAGGAGGAGAACAATCTTATGCTGGGTCCACTCTAAAATTTCAATGATGTTAAAATCCCTAATTTCCTGCAGCAGTGTAAGGCCAAAAATTGAAAATGCCTAGAATCAGATTCTACTTCGATAGAAAGATGCACCCTTCTCAGTAGAGTTATCATAGCCTCCTTTCATTGATGATCTATAGAGAGAGACCCAAAAATTAAGAAGCCCTAGCCTCTGCAGCTGCACTATGCCTTCTTCTCAGTTTGGCTCTGATTTCGTGTTAGATTTTTATAGTTTATTCAATATGATCTAGGATCTTATATGAGAGAATAACATGCACAACAATAATCACAAGAGACAAGAGACATAGATTTTCCTCGGGGAAACCATATAGGAGAAAACCTTGTAACTTCCTTATAGATAGAATGAGTACCAGTAACAAAAGTAAAACCCAAAAGTATAAAAATGATCTTCGACAACTGCTCTCTCTCTCTCTCTCACTTGTGCAATCTTGTCCTTTCTCTCTCATGTGAACTTGATGAGTGAGTGTGTGTGTAAAATAGAGAGTCACTCTTTGTATTTATAGATCAGTAATGGAAATGGCTTGAACCAAGTTGAATGACGAATTTTGGGGATACGTAGTTCATAAATCAGTACACATTTTAAACAAAGGATTACTTAGAAACAAAAATGATAAAACTCCCTATGAGCTATGGACAAAAATAGCGGAAAATGTACGACATTTCAGAATTTTAGGAAGCAAGTGCTAAATCAAAAGAGAAGATAAGAAGATTGGAAAATTTGACTCTTGAGTAGACGAAGGAATATTCGTTGGATATTCATCAAAGAGAAAAGCTTACAAATGCTACAATATGAGATTAGACAGGGTGATTGAAATTATCAACGTGAAGATAGATGAGGGTAGACTAACATAATCCAGCAGAGAAGACTCGAAAGAATCAGATGATGAAGAAGAGGAAGTTTCCATAAAAAAATAAGTGAAGAAAATAAAAATGGAAGAACAACCAGATGAGGATGAAGAACAACTCACAGAAGATGAACAACAAAATCATCCAACTATCGAACAAGAAGAAGAAAAGAATCAACCAAGACCTAAGAACTGGTACTAGGAGAATCATCCATCAAATTAGATTATTGGTGATAAGGATGTCAGAATAAAAACTAGAAGAAGACAATCCGAAAGAAATGAGCAAGTAGACTTCTCTCTCGTGTCTACAATTGAACCATGATCGTTTGTGGAGGCTAGTACAAATGAACAGTGGGTTGAAGCTATGGAAGATGAACTAAATCAAATTGAGAAGAATGAAACTTGGGAACTTGTTTCTAGACCAAGTAACAAGAATGTAATTGGCACAAAGTGGGTTTTCGGAAACAAAATGAATGAATACGGACAAGTGATCAGAAACAAGGCTCAATTGGTTTGTAAAAGGATATGCTTAGATCGAAGGAATAGACTTTGAAGAAATATATGCACCAATAGCCAGAATGGAAGCTATCATAATGATATTGGCTTATGATTACTCCAAAGACATCATAGTGTTTCAGATGGACGTAAAATCAGTTTTTCTAAATGGGGAATTAGAAGAAGAAGTCTACATCGAACAACCAGAAGGATTTCATCTTTCAGAAATAAGGACTATGTATGCAGACTTAGAAGGGCCTTATATGGACTGAAACAAGCTCCTAGAGATTGGTACTCCAGATTGGACAAGTACTTACTTCAACAAAACTTTAAGAGGGGAAGTGCAGATAGCAATTTGTACATCAAACAATACAATGAAAACATTCTCATCATTGAATTTTATGTTGATGATATCATCTTTGGAAGTGATGATGATTTACCGAGTTAACAATTTGCTAAGGACATGCAGAAAGAGCTTGAAATGTCATTATTTGGTGAACTGACTTCTTCTTGGGACTCCAGATATCTCAAAGAATATAAGGCATTTTTATTGCTTAGACAAAATACACCAAGGAGATGTTAAATAAATTCTAGATGGAAGATTTTAAACTTGTGTGTACCCCTATGATCACTGGTTGTGAGCTGAGCAAACACGATGAATCTAAGGAAGCTGATCAAAGGCTCTATAGATCAATGATTGGTAGTCTACTATATGTAACTGCCTCCATACCAGATGTGATGCAAGCCATTGGACAAGTTGCAAGATTTCAAGCTGCCCCAAAGGAAATTCACATTATAGCAGTTAAAAGGATCTTCAGATATCTCAAAGGAACCATGTATTTTGGACTTTGGTATCCAAAAGGGAATGAGTTGATATTGATAGCCTATTCAGACGGAGATTGGGCAAGATGTGTTGATGATAGAAGAAGCACTAGTGGAATAACTTTCTTTCTAGGCAGCTGTCTAGTATCTTGGTCAAGCAAAGAACAGTCTTCAGTGTCCTTATCAACCGCATAATCATAATATATAGCACCAACAGCTTGTTGTACTTAGATTCTTTGGATGAAGAAAACCCCGCAAGCCATACACGTGACATGTAATGAGCCAATTCCAATTCTGTGTGACAATACGAGTGCCATCGGTATCTCCAAGAATCCATTTATGCACTCCAAGACCAAGCACATTCCAATCAAGTTTTACTTTCTTTGGGAACAAGTCACATAAAAGAATATCAAGTTGGAATATGTCGGGACAAAAGAACATGTTGCAGACATTTTTACTAAGCCTCTCCCAAGAGAGACTTTTGAGTACCTCAGAGAAAAATTGGGAGTCACACTATCTCCTAATTGAATTGATCTTCAAACAATATGACAAGGGGGACATGAAAAAAGTACCCTTTTCCATTGATTCCAAAGGGGGAGAAAAATATGAACAAGGAAGGTAAATGAAGCATGATGTAAAGGGGATATTTGTGGACAAAATAAGCTCATTTGAAGGGGGATATTTGGAGTTTCCATTAATGAAAAAGGGAGAGATTGTTGACTAAATTGTCATTGATGCCAACATGTGTGTGTCGGTGTGAGTTGGTGGCCCTTGAGGAGCCCCTGAGGGTAAGTAAGTGTCAATATCTAAGGGAGACCTTTTGACCTCGTCCAAGCCCATGTTTGAAGCCCTTGGAGCCCTTGGGACATTTCCAAAATCCATGTACATACTGTAGAGTGTTCCAGTACCCCTAAGATTGACTTATGGTTCCCGATTGTGTCCTTGGTGGGTTGAAGAAGTTGCAAGAGTCCAAATGACCCTTTCAGTGGTCATTTGCGTTTCATAAAGGTAATGGTACCCTAGGAGAAGCCTAGGCACCCCCACACCTTGATGGTTATGTGTCTTCACTTGTGGTGACTCTAATGACCTAACAAAATATCCTAAAAACACTTACCTTGGTCCCTGAGCCAATAATCTACCCTAATATTACATAAGTATTCCCATTGCACCTTTACACTAGCCCTTGAAGCCCTTTCGGTAACCCTTAACCATTAAACCCTTAACCCTAAAAGGTAATAAGACCACTAACTAAATAAAATATTAAACCTAATATTTGAAGAATTAAAACATGTTTCTAATAATAATTAAAACCCTAACCATCCCAAAATGTCTGCCCCTCTAAGTAATTAAAACATTTTTTTTAATCACTAAAAATATTATACTTCAAACTTAAAATGGAGATAATACAATTTGTAATTAAAACTCAATTTTTAATATTCAAATAGTAAAATGATTTAACACTTCTTCTTTAATAAAAAGACTTAACCATTAACTAGTTATATTTTAAATAAAATTTAAGTTTAAATTAAAACTAGATTTAATAAAATATTTAAATTGTTATACCTCAATTTTTATTTAATATTCAAATAATAAAATAATTTAACACTTTTCTTAACCATTAACTAGTTATATTTTAAATAACATATTAATTAAAGTATGAAAAAAATATTTTGATAACCTCTCAAAACATGACATTTAAAATAATCTAAGCATAATAGAAGTCGGTCCCATCATATCTAAAGTTTAATTAAATATTTACTCCCTCTTTAGGTCGGCACCATTCTCCTAGCATTTAAGATTTAATGTGTATTAATACACGAATTTATCATCATTTTTTTTTACCAAAAATGAATGTACCTTTTTGTGAATAGACCGAGATTTATCTGAGGATTTTCGTTGACTGTGGAAAGCACCAAAACAACAGATCCAACATTTTTTTAGACTTTTTTTTTTGGACATTTTCACTTTTTGGTAGAGCAAGGAGTGAGGTATATTCGCTGGCTTAAGTAATTAGTTTGACTGAAGGTTGTGTTGGCAGCAGTGTGATTGAGGAAAATTTTGTGGGAAACAGAGGAAGAAAAAACACAGTCACATTTTTTTATTTGATGATTGTTTTACAAGTGTTTGGGAGTGTTTAGACTGAGATATATTTTCACTGGTCTTAACTAAGGTTTTTAGCAGCAGTAAAGAAGTAATAACAGACTCGAGGTTTCTTTCTTCCACAATGAATATATATATATATATATATATATATATATATATATNCATTCCTCCATAAGACAAATGTTTTATGACAGTCCCAGTCTGTGAGGCAGCAAACCTTATTCTTTCTCATCCGAAGGGCATCCAAACTTCTTCTTAAAATAGGAAGGTCCGAGTTTGTTTTCAATGCAAGCTTGAAGCTACAGACCCGAATTCTACACGACATATTCTTCTGTGTGCTCCTGCCATGATTCAAGTGATAAGTATCAGTTTATAATTCACTACATACCCTAGTCATCAAGGTTATAGAGAAAGTGTCTATTTCCCTCATACAACTTCACAATTGACAAAGTTTACAAGCTTTACATTCATCTGCATAAGGTACGTTTGAACAAATAAATACAATAAATGAATACAGTATGTGTACACATACAATGGTGAGTATACATAAGTTGAAATAACATGTAAATAGTATGTGAGTGTGAACAATTTGCACTCTGTATAGTAGTTTGTAAAGTGGTGTCACCAGTGTTGTGAAAGTGCATGTAAAAACATGTGTGAAAGAGTGTACATACTATTGTAAGAATACGTAGAAGTAAAGTTTAATAGCAGTTAGTATATAGAATGTATAGTATTCTGTGTACAGTTATGAATGTACAGTGGTGAATGAACAAGTTGAGTGTTCAGTAGTGAGTAGTGCACAGTGGTGTGCAAAGATGCATACAATGGAATGAAATGGTATGTACAAGTAAAATGTGAAGATGTTACAATACTGATGATGACATATACTGATGATGTGATGATACATACCATGATGATGAACTCTGATGATGTAAACACTATATTATTGATGGACAACCTAGGATGATGTTTAGTAATAGAAGAGCCAAGATACTTCAGTGAATGGGTTTGACGAGCAATGTATGGCATCGATAGATATACAGTGATGATTTGGCACTAATGAGAGAACAAAGGTCATTATCAACAAAAATTATAGATTTTGGTATACGAAAGGTTCACAGGTTCGATAATCTTTTTCTTCTTTGGGTGGCAGGATGAGGGAAGGAAAGGAGGTTATAGAATCCTTCCGGTTGTAGCCAAAAAATTAGGGAGTTGAAGCTTCCTTCAGGTTGTAGCCTATAAATCAAGGGGTTGTAGCCTCCATCTAGTTGTAGCTCGAAAGTGAAGTCTTTATACTAAGGGTGTTGTTGCCTCCTTTCAATTATTTTTGGAAGACTATTTTTAAAAGGCTTCCATGGTTTTACCTCCTGAACTTGGGTTTCCACATCAAAAATTATTGTGTATTGTGCAACTTGTTATTTTTATACACATTGATGATGTGTTGTGATTGGTGATCAACAACCTACTTTTGATTAAAATTTTAAATAGTACAAATGCTAATTCACCCCCCTCTCAATATTTCAACAGTTGTCAGGTTTCTATCATATGTAATAGACCAGAATCCTTGTTTTTGATGGATAACTCCCTCTGTCTCTTAGAAGTCGGTTGAGTAAATATTGTTGAAGCAATAGATAGGCCGTCATCCGTAGAAGCTTGCCGCTTCTGATCACCAAAACTCTGCATGAGATCATTCTGGGTATGAGAGTCATAATTCATGCTTTTAGAGGTCTTTTGCTTCCGTTCCATCTATATATTAATGGGATCACTTGTCCTTGTAGATCATGGCATTCCCTACAAGTCAAACCCTTTCAGATGGTTAGCAATATCTCATAATCAATGTATTAACAAAATAATGTAGGCAAATTTTAGTTAATGCTTTGACACAACACACATAAGTTCATTATTTGGATGCTTATGGTCTCCATTATAACATACCAGTAAGAGTGTGTACTACTCCAAGTATGTTATAAAGGAGTTAACATCCTACATGGGATGTGCAAAATGACATGTTATTTAAACAATCATGTGTATAAAAAATACTACATAAGCCTACTTGTTAACTATCTGAATTTAGAAATGTAGATATATGTAGGTCATTTTATTCTAGTAGAAGAAGAACCCTAGGCTTCTGGAGGATGAAGTTGGAGGCTCCTTCTGTTGATGAAATTGTCATTGATGCCAACGGGGACTTGCAATGGCCCCACAGATTGTCATTGATGCCACCAAGTCCCACTTGCAGTGCCTTGGACAACTTATAAAGTGGGTTTGAGCCTTGGACCCATTACAGAGTGGGTTTGTGCCTTGAAGCACCTTGTACCCAGTTGACAAGGTCCTTGTACCCACAAGGATGGATCTTGGAGCCACCACCTTGTTGAAGATGCTGAAGACCCTGTTGATGGTGTTGAAGACCCTGGAGATGGTCAACATGATAGAGATAACCAAGTCAGTGGATATGCTTACAAAAGAGAAGGGGCCCAGAATGTTCCTCAAGGTAACTTGATTAAAGAAGATTGGTTAAAATCACCTAATTAAGCACTCTATTCTTATAACTCAGTTGGTCCACCTCATTAACACAAAGCCTTCCACTTATAAGGAGGCATCCATTCAACATGTTTGTGGTGCATGGTTTCTCTCAAATGAAAGGTATAGATTGTGATGAAACCTTTGCTCCAATTTCCAGATACACCTTCATCATAATGGTTATCTCCCTCGTTGCAGTTATGGGATGGAAAATTCACCGGATAGATGTAAAGACAACTTTTCTCAATGGAAAAGTTGAAGAAGAAGTATAACTAGAGCATCCAGAAGGTTTTGTGATTCATGGGAAAGAATCCCATGTCTACAAGCTAAAGAAATCCTTGTATAGGATTTTACATGCTCCATGATTACGGTATTCAAGAATTTATAGTCACCTTCACAGCTTGGGTTTCTCCAAGTGTGCTACTAACTTCAACCTATGTTTCAAGGTTGTCTAGGACCATCCTTTGATCTTGGTCTTATACATTGATGACTTGTTCCTTACTGGAGAGGAACAACTGATATATCAGTGTAAGAGGGAGCTCACTTCAGAATTTGAGATGAAGGATCTGGGTCTTATGTACTATTTTCTTGGTCTAGAGGTTTGGCAAAGGCCAGATGAGATATTCCTTTCATAAGGGAAGTATGCAATTGATATACTACGGAGGTTTTGGATGCAAGAATGAAAGCCCATGGGCACACTTATGACATCAAAATTGAAGAAGCTACATGAGTCAGCCTCTTGTTCAAAGTTAGTGGATACTACCTTGTATCGTCAACTTATTGGATAATTGATGTACTTAGTACATACTAGACCAGATATATGTTATGCAGTGAGTGCACTAAGTCAATTTATGTATGAGACTAAGCACATACATTAGGTAGCTGTGAAACATGTGCTCAGGTACCTGCGAGGCACTATTGCTTATGGGATCATATACACTTCCATAAGTGGAGTGATGTTACTTGGTGATGTTGATTATGATTGGGAAGGAAGTGCAGTGCACTAGAAAAGAACATCTAGATATTGCTTCAATATGGGATCAACCATGATCTCTTGGTCCAGCAGGAAACAAGCTTCCATAGCTTAGAGCACAACATAAGCTGAATATATTGCTGTCAGTGATTCCTTCCTAGAAGTAGTGTGGCTGAGGAAGCTACTTTCTGACTTGTTTGGTAGAAAGATTGAGCCAACTATTATCCATTGTGATAACTAGAGTTGCATGAATCTTTCAAAGAATCTCATCACAAATCAAAACACATCGAGATGAAGTATCACTTCATCAGAGATATTGTCTACAGAGGTACCATGACACTTCAATACATTCGTACAAATGAGAACATTGCAGATGTGCTGACCAAGCCTCTATCATTGATGAAGTTTGTGTACTTCCGAGACAAGCTTGGTATTGCATATAATGTCTCTCTCTCTAAGAGGAAGTGTTGATTTTTTAGCAACATTGAGAGCCATTTTCTGGGAGAATGGAGAAACCTGGTCAATTATGAGGAATGTGTTTCTAGTCGGACTGAATCTCAACTTGGGGTTGAGAGCCATTTTCTGGGAGAATGGAGGCACCTGGTCAATTACCAAGAATGTGTTTCAAGTCTTGGACTGAAGCTCAGCCTGGGGCTGAGAGCCATTCTCTGGGAGAATGGAGGTACCTAGTTAGTTACCAGGAATGTGTTTCCAGTCTTGGACTGAATCTCAACTTGGGTTTGAGAGCCATTCTCTGAGAGAATGGTGGAACTTGTTCAGTGAGCTATGGGACCTTCTCAATGGACTGACCACCCCTTTTTGAAGTTCCTAACACATGCTCTTGGTGTCAGCAAAAAGAACAAGAATATTCTTCCTTATTTATGATGATTCACTTTGAGTTAGCATGTGTGGACAACAGAGACCAAGAGAAGGGTCTAAGGTGACTTGTTTAAGGAGCTATGGTTATGGAACCCTAGTGAAGAACAAAGATCCCACCAGTGAAGGACCAAAATCCCACTAATGAAAGACCTCAAAAGATTAAAAAGATCAAAACATAAAAATTTAAAAGACCACAAGAGGTCAAAAGATTAAAAAGTTCAAAAGATTAAAAAGACCAGAAGAGGTCAAAAGACCAAAAGATTAAAAAGACCGCAAAAGGTGAAAATACCATAAAAGATTAAAAGTGAAAAATAACACAATTGAAACCTTAATTATGTATTTTATTATTTGTTGACTCCTAATTTTATGGAATGCACTCTCAATGGTAGAATATAAATAAGGAACTCTCTCACGAGATAAAGCATATACATTCAATGATCATCTATCTCTATTCAAGACTTCGTTTGGAACATTTTTCAGTTGCTGCATATTTTTCTTTTATCTCATCTCTATCATATTCAAGTTTTAGATCATCTAGCAATAACACGGGGCTTCCGTCTATCTCACCAGGTCTTCCATATCTCCCACAGGGATACTTCCTTCTCAAAAGAGTTGCCAAGGGTCCGTCTTAGTTTCTATCTATATGCCATCTTCTTAAAAGGAGGCTGCTAAGGTTTGCTCCAATAACATGAAGGTTTGCCAGGTCTATTCAGTGGCTGCCAAGGATTGAGTAGAGGCTACCATGGTCTGTTCAATGGATACCAAGGTCTGTTCCAACATCATGAAGGATGATGAGGTCTATCCAGTGGCTGCTAAGGATCGAGTAAAGGGTTTTGAGGTCATTTCTATGCCGTAGAAGGGGCACCAAAGTCTATTTCAAGCCTGTTGAGGTTTGAACTATCAAGACAAGGGTTTGAACATGCCCTAGTAGGGTTTTCATGAAAATGTTGATGCCTTAGCAGGGATCCCATAACTTTGATCAATCCCTAGAGGGTTGCCACTGTTGATTTAAAGGATGACTTAACCAGTATTATCAAGGATCAACGCTGAAATTGTTTTGTTAAGGGATGACATCATCAGATTAGGGTTTTCGTCATCTCCAATAGACCTAAACATTGGACTATGGACTGCATTCAAATTAAGAGGGTTCATCTCTTGGTATGCATGCCCTAGAGGCTATCGTAAAATTTACTCTTTTTAAATATGCTCATGTAAACTCAGTCATCTCATATTAAGGAAGATTATTCTTGCTGGGGTTTTATCCTTTTAAAGGTTTCTCGAGGGTAAATTTTTGTGTTCTTGTGGTCAACTGTTTCTTCTTTACTGTTGAATATCTATTGCTGGTTTATGATGCTGAATCATATGTTAAAAGTTTGCGATTTTTTTGAAAATATTGTTACTGCTATCAAATCAAATATGCTCTTTAAAATTTAACAACTTCTAATGCAGACCACACCAAGGAAAGACTAAGGCATGAGTAATTATTTTAAGCATATGAATCATTATATGAGCATAAAAGTAACATCCCTTGCAAACATATCGTCATATAAGAAAACATGCTAAGAATCAATGAATGTTAGAGATGTCATAACACTTGAGGATTGGATATTTTCTTTGGTTAGGCACATCCAAGGAAAATGGATCATCTAATATATGCAGAAATATCTCCAACCAATGATCTATATAGAAGCCACATATTCCAAAACAATTGATTAAGGTCACCCCTCGCTGAAAGAGAGGTAAGCGTTCTTGAGGGATTTTCCAATGTGATTGAATGTTTGTAGCAAAACTCAAGCATGTTATTCACAACTCTATACTCTATTTGCATTTTTGATGAGTTTGAAGTTGAGAAAGACCTTGTAATGGAATTCCAAGGTTATTTATATCTAAGTGATTTTGAAGGAACCATCCCATTCAAATCATTGAAGCTAGAATAACATTTGTTACCCCTCATGTTGTATGAGGCTTGTACATGTGGTTTTCATTACACCACTTGTGATTTTTATCACAAGGATTGAGCTTGCAAGATGATTCATTTGATGACTAGTGTACATGTGGTTTTCATTACACCACTTGTGATTTTTATCACAAGGATTGAGCTTGCAAGATGACTCATTTCATGACTAGTGTACATGTGAGATTTGGCTTGGATACGTTTCTCTCATTTGATTGATGTGATGCTTTGGTTGCTTCTAGCGGCTGTTGGATGAGATCTCCTCATTGTATTCTGATCAATGAGATAACATGTTCCTAATGGGTGATGTCTTGATTATGTAGTGCACTCCCCTTCTTTTATAGTGTTGGCATGTTTGGATTTTTTTGCACACCATTGATATGTTTGGTGCATTAGATGGAGTGGGACCCATTAAATGAGAGTCTTCCTAAGTTTCATCTATTGATAATTACTCCTTAGGTGGATGATAAAATTAAAGAATACATTGCCATGTTTCTAAGGTTCTATTGTGATAATAATTTGTTGATGGAGGTGGAGTGCCCTAGCACTTTGATGTCATGTTACCTATAGCGTGCACTTTGGAATGATTGACACTATCATCTTTGAGGGTGCCTTACATACTGACCCTTTTCGTATAGTCCAAATATGATATTTTATGTGTGTTGGGGGTTTAATGTTTCCTAGTATGAAAGCCCTAGGTGTTTGGGTGTTTTCTACACATCATTCACATTGGCATTACTTGTTTCCCAATTGTTGATGTGGTATCCTTTTTATTTTTTAACCATGGGAATTAATAACTCATCGAGATTACCTAGGTTAGGCCTAGGTTCAAAGCCAACAATTGCCACTATAACCCAAGAGTATTTCCAACAACCTGCAAGTGAGATATACCAATACCGTATGACCTAGCAAGGGTTGAGACGTCCCGAGACACACCCAAGTGGAGGTCCAGATCCTGGGTGGCACCTACGTTTTTAGCCTCATCACAACATGCCAATGTCTCATTGGGAATTTGAACCTTGGCAAGGATAATGCAAATCACTGAAAGATAGTAAAAACCATTGAATGTGATGATTCAAAGAAATGAGATTGATTGCAATGTAATTTAAAAATATGGAATAAAAAAATGTAACTTGATAAACCACAACTCTTATTCAATTGTGGGGATTGCCAATAGAATATAGTACACCAAATTCAACAATCATTTGCAACGAAATAAAATCGTTAATTAACTAATGTGATGGACCCTTTATTGTTTGGTTAATAACATAAATTCCAACAACTTAGGTTTAATATGTTAAATGCAAAACTGATAAGGTGTGGTTTAGTTACTTATTATTTTATTTCAAATTTATAGTAGGTAACTGATTTGGCGTGTTAATGCTTTATTCTATGCCCTAAAACATTGTAGGAATAACTCAAATATGAATTAATGTATAAAATTGTTAAAGAGTGCCGAAAAATGATGTAAATTGCACTATGAACAACTCATAAAACAATTTATAATTTGATTCAATTTAAATGTTAAATGAAATAAACTTGAATGGGTTAAATTGAAGCAAAATATGGAAATAACTTAATTTTATGTGTTTATGTTAGGCAATGCGAATCTTTTGTGCTCAAGATAAAGATTCTTTTTTCAGATTAAAAGAACTTAAAAAAATGATTTTAAAAGATTTTAAAATGGCTACAAGAAGGAAATCATAAATCTGCTTGAATAATGCCTATATTTAGTAAGAAGGACGTGGAGTCATAGAGGAAAAATATCATATGAGTAAGAGTAAGTTGAAGAACCCACACCCTAGCCTTAATCTTTGATAGCCAAATGATTGTTTCTCTTCAAATATATGGAGAAGTTGAATGCTGAAAATTTCCACATAAACTTGCATGAAAGATCTATATATCCTAATAAGAAAGATATGGACTTACTTTTAAGAGCAATATGTCAAGTGTTGAAAGTAAAACTACTTAACAACTAAATAACACTAAATTTTGAAAATAAAATTATTTAAACCTTTTCCATGGATTAATAATTTGAAGAAGGAATAAACATTTAAACATCAAACACTTAGATCTTTTATCTACTTCGACAAAATTTCCTCAACACACACGTAACAAAAAGAAATAGACATGAGCAACAAAAAGAGTTCTATTATTTCGAATCCTAGCAAAGATTACAATGAGAGAGGCTCTCTTATATAAGAAGAAAGCTCACCAAACTCATCAATAAAATAATAATAAATTTCCCTCATGACATGATCAAAATAAACAACCATAACTCCTCTCGACATGGTAAAAAAACTTAATTTATGGTTGTTAGGCCACATACACATCCATTTTTTAATTGCGCAGTCTAAACGTCCAATGATTTTGAACGAAAATATTTGATCTTTTTGGCACGTTTTTTAAAAATTTCAGGATAAATTTTTAAAATTCTTGGTTACAACTATCAAACTCTAGATGCTCTAGATGTTTTTGATGGTGTTAATCTGTTTTTATCATCAAAATCGCCATTAAAACACAATTAAATTTATATTTTGCAAAATAAAAATTAGTAGATTCCAAAGAAAAACTTCATCTAAACCAAATCACCAAATCATCAAATATTTAGACGTCTCATTTTTTAACCAAATCCATATCTAAAAGTTAAAAAATATATATAAAATAAAATATTACTAAAATATGATCTACCTTTGAACATTGACCACCTTTCAATCTTATATCCATATCCTATGAAGAAGAATTGACTCCATTAATGCTTACATGTGAGAGATCATCCTATCTCTTAAAATTAAATAAATAATATAATGTTCTACGCACATTTGAGGAGACCATCCCATTTCTTAAACCTAAATAAATAATATAATGTTCTAACTTTCAAGCGACCCCTCCAAAGTCGAGTACTAAGCACCATCCAAGTTGTGGGTGACTTTCCACAATTGCCTCATATTCCATGTAGTTATACCTTATACTAAGGTATAACCATGTGAAATGTTCTTCATCCTATTTGCCCCCTTGAATTTGACTTTTAATTAACCTTGGGTCCTATGAGTGATATGAGCCAAGTCCCTTAAATTATTTTTTAATAATGCTTGGACGTCATGATAAAGAGGGGGGCATATTCATGTCATATGTCTTTTTAAGACTCCATTTTGACTTCTAACAGTGTTTAACCATACGTGACCCTCAAAAAGTGAAAAAGGAGTCCTACGTAATAAAATAATATATGCTTTCCTTCACATATGTGCCACTTAAAATGAGCCCCTTTAAGGTTCGTTATGTGAACAATAATAACATCAAAGGAATTAGGTTCACATTAGAACTTGGTAAACCATGTTCAACCTTTGTAATGTGTCAATAAATGTCAAATTGATTTCGAGTGTATAATGCCTCCACAGGTCAAGGTGTTCATTCCTGTCAAGGGGTCAAATCTGCGATGCAGAGGCAAATTTTCAGTAGAAAAAAAAAAACAAACATAATCTATAGAATATCAACGGATGTTAGATCGTAATAAAATATGACTTAAGAACATATTTTCATATAAGCAAACCTATAAGTGTATTTTTTTAATAACTTTGGAAATTTTTTATGGTCTAATTATAATTGATCTAGATTTTCATGTTTTACTTTTACAATTAAATATATTTCCTATGTTTCTAAGCAAGTTGAAGTTAATAAGTTAATGAAGTGAATGTGATGTTTAGGAGAGGGGCCTTGAAAATTGACCATCATAGAAAGTGACTAAGTACTAGGTCTACGTCTTAGTTTTCGAGAACTAAGGGTTAATGCTTTTTCTTCCACATGTGTACTTTAGAAGGGAGTATTTTTTTTATTGCGTTATCCTTTTGTTGCACCTCTCTTTTTGCCATCCCATTTTATTTTTTACTTTTTCAATTTTTTTATCATTAGCCCTTTTTTGGATTATTAAGTTCCTTTGCTTTAAAGTTGGCTTTGATAACCTGTGATGTAGGCAACCCAACTTTTGCAAGAGGGCATTGCTGATATATACACGATTTATCATTTTAGCTTCACTTTGGTTAGAGTACTTTGATTAGGCATTCATACATGAGCCCATAGTTTAAAGATCATGGTACATAACATATGATAAGTCCATTGCAAAAAGGGGACATGATGGAAATGGGTGAAATGGCTAGTGAAATGACATGATCTGAGAAAAATGGCCCAAGTGTGGGAAATTATTACTTCCCTTGCAGGTTTTAGGAAAGACAACATGTTAAGTGGGTGGTTAGCAAGTCGAGTACAAATGCTAAAGATATTAAAGAAATAACAACAAATATAATGATTACTTACAAGATAAAACCTGAATAAATGACATAATACACAACAAAGAGACAAGCTTCAACCAAATGTTTATGTCCAATGGAAAAGCGTGACTACAGTGGTGTCACCTAAGCCTGAATGTTTCTTGGAAATGGTAGACAACACTTATTTTTGGTGGTCCTTTGATCTCTCTCAAATTGCTAACTAACTTGGAATGATGAAGGAAAAATACTTACGTCTCGAGGAAGAAGCTAAGTGAGCTTGGAATGACAATTGATGGTGATAATGATGATGAAAGATGATTCTTGTAGCATAATATTTCTCTTGATTTCTTCTTATGAAATGCATTTTTATGGATTCTATTGTCACTTACTCTATAAACCCATTGGATTCAAAGAACTCCTCCAATAGAAGTGAAACAATAAGACTCCAGAACCATAGGGTTCTTGAATCATGATCATCTACTCACATGCATGGAAGTGGTAATGAAGATACTTGCGCCAAGGGTCAAGATGTATCGTGTGCATCTTCGTAACTTTTAATTTTGGTTGTTCACACTCAAGTACAAGCATGGGAAATAACAAAGGCCTTTCCCACGCCAATGGTCGAGATGTATCATTCATCTACATAAATTTTAATCTTGGTCAATCACTCTAAAGTACACGCATCGGAAATAACAAATGGGATACCCAAACCAATGGTTGGGATGTATTGTGCATCTCCATAACTTTTAAGCTTGGTCGTTTTGAGCTCAATTATATTTTTCCACTTTTACACTAATCTTGGGTCGAGAGTAGGATGGGGACATTGATGAGGGGATGGTAGCTTTGGTTGATTCCTACAATTCATGGCATACCCCTAATTTTAGATATGTAGAATCCATTACCACTGAAATTTGAACTTCATTGGCCAATTTCTTAACAACATGGTTATTCAAATACCCCTCATATCTAGTGTATCTCCTTGTGTATCACCAAGCTCATCATTTTGAATTTTTCGATTTATAAAAGACTAAATATTGTAGGAGCATTCAATGACATGCCATGTGCATGGACATCAAGTGCCATTTCAGACTTGGATAGGGATTTTTTGGGCATTATCATAGACAAGAAGTAAGAGTTTTGGGTGGCATTGCAGTTGTTTGCAGGTTTGGCGTAGTGTTATCCACCCAAATGGCACTTCTCCGTCCAAGTGCCGACATTTCCTATGTTGGCACACAAAAGGACATTTATGGATTGAAGGTTGCCTAAAACACTATAGATGGGCATGTTATGAAATACATTCATTATCCATCTAGCTTGCCATTTTTACCTTTGAATATGTCAATTGCTGTACGGGCCTTTGCCTATATGCAACTCGCATACATACACAACTTTTCCTACATCATGTCATGTATTGTACGCGAGTATTTGTAATTGCAACCCACGTATAGATCTGTACGCGGGCTTCCCTTAGAGAAACTCGCGTGTCATATGTGGGTTTCCAGTATCAATACCCGCGTACACTTTCCTTTGACATTAAAAATAATAAATCACGATTATTTGAGATTTGTTAAGTCCTTAACTATAACCATCTTAACTGTCTCAACCTCCTCAACCCTCGGAATTGCCTTATTTCACTAAGTATAAATAAAGGCCTTGGGGAGGGTATTGATGAATCATACTTGCAGAGCAAACTTATGCTGGTGGTGTCTATTCAGAAGTCTTTGGAGCAGCAGAACTCAGAATCCTTTGGTTGCAGAGGAGTCCTTGTCTCAGGCGTTGGGTTGTAATCTTAACTCATTCACTATTGTTAATAAAGAGAATCCTTCTTCCAAATGTGTTTTGAATGTCTTTCATGTATCATGGTTTGATGAATATTTATGATTAAGCACTTTATATATTATTTATCTAACCTGTTCTATATGCATGTATAAGATTGCACTTGGAGGATTTTCTCTTTACAGGTGAAGGAGAAACATCCCTGAAAGCTTTGGAGGAGAAGCAAAGTAGAAGAGGACAAAGCTAGGACCAACCGTCGTGAATCGGGTGAGTCTACTCTATCTTCTTGTTTCCTTTCTGTACTCTAAAGTTGATTGCCTGCAAGTTTTATGAGTATGTTGGTAACCCCAGACCTTCGGTTATAAGGTGTTTATTCCTGTACAATAGAACCGGCGACTCCGCTGGAGAGCCCAGACTGCTGTAGGTTATTTCTGTCACCCTTGACCAGTCTTTGCCTTGAATTTTGTGTGTGATATTTTATCCTGGTTCATGCTTACCATAGTGTTTGAAGGCCTTGTGGATTTTCCTTCCTTTTGAGAAAAATTTTGTACCTGTACACGGGTTGCTCTCATACACAGTCATGTATAGAGGCCTACATACGCGGGTTGCTCTCTTGGACAGTCACGTACAGTTCGCGAGTTTCCCTTATACACAGTCACGTACAAGCTTGGAAATAGGGATTTTTGGGCTAGGGCTTGTCCCTGTCCTTTTGTGATTCTTGTTTGTTAGTTAGCCCTCTTTATAAACACTGTGCAGTCAGTTTGATTACCATAGTGGCCACACCTTGTGCTTTCTTTTAAAGCCCTTGGGTTTCTTTTGTTTGGATTGTCTTCTGTTTGTATTTTGAAGTAGGCTGACCTGTTTGGGTTATAGGTTGAAGTGTTTTGTCCGAATCAGTGATCAAGGTTTTGGGCAATCTTTTTCCCAGTCTATCTTTAGATAGTGATTGGTTTGTCACTTACCTTTGTGTGGTTTCAATGATTTCTTGTCATTGTACCTGCACAAGCTAGGGTTCCAAGTCTTCCCTTGTTGGTTGATTTTTGGTCTTATTAATCTATTTGCTTCAATTTGCTTGTTTTATACAGTTTATTTGATCCGACTATACTCAAGTTTAGTGCATTTTAGGTGCATAGTAGGCTTTGAGCATTTTAAAAAGTGAAAAGAAAAACATTTTCAAGCTTTTGCATAAGTAGTTTTCATTTTAGTTTTAAAATATAATCTCAAAACTACAAAAATATAGTCTTAGTTTTCTTTTGCATTTATAAAAGAAAAAAAAAATACAGGTTTGCTTTATATGCATGTAGATTAGTTTGTTAGTCTAGATTGCATGGCATATCATTGTTTTAAAAATAAAAATAAAAAGTAAAAAGAATTTGTTCTTTTGTGGCTTTCAAGTTTCTATTTAAAAAAGAAGAAGAGAATAGTTTTTGCTTTTTGCATTTCATTTCTCTTTGTTTAGTCATTTTGTTTCAACTTTGAGTCAAAACACCACATAAGTTTCACGCCATTCACCGTTTGACTAAAAAAAAAATCCCTTAAAATAAACGATATAATTTAAAAATTACTAGCAAGTTTTATTTTATAGGGTCATACACCAACTAGCTTAGGCTAGACTTGTGGGATAGGGAGTTTAAACTCCCCACAAGTGTTAAAATTTAGATGTAGTTGGCCAATCACTAGGTAAACCATTTTTCTACGTTGATTGCATCTGGCAGGATCCTCTCAAACGGGAGCCAAGTATGAGGCCGCGTGGAGACTTGGACTGAGGAGATAACCCTCTGATTCCTTGTCGAAACGTAAACCAAGGTTTTTGCGCATCTATGGCTTCAGTCTTAGACAGGGTTTTGGGCTTTGCGACCCTGCCCATGCATATGAACCAGGCTTGCGGCTGTCCCCCCAGACTGTCAATATAGTTAAGGTAGCCTTTAGTCTCTTTGACATCTAAGGTTCATACACAAGTTCACCGGAAGGCTATTTTTGGTTGACCTTGGACAGGCTTGGAAGGTAACCCCGGTAGAAAGTGTGGGAGGGTGGTGGGTGATTCCTCCACTTATGCCTAAGAACATCTACAGGGACGCCAAGTAACTGTCTATCAGATTTCTTCTGAAAAGTATATCTTATACCTATTTGTTTATTTTGGCTTTAGGAATTTTTAGTGAGTGCTGTGTGGTTTGTCTGTACTTAGTGTGTCTTTAGGTGTATCGCTTGTAATTTTGGTTGCCTATAAACCTCAAACTTTGTCTCCTTGTTTGAAACTATGGCTAACACCCCTTTGAACACCAACCAAGAGATCCCCATGCTGGGAACCCCTTGTACTATTCCTCTCACGAGGAATGTTGGCGTTCCCTTAATGGACACCCTAAATCTACCTGGATTCACCCTAGGGCTACCGGTGTGGTTGTTTTCCACTCCAACTATTCTGAATGCTCATGATGCTTCCCAAGTAAGCTCTTTATTTCAAGGGCATCAAAACATCATTCCCCCTTCACCTGTAGTTAATTCTCCTACTCCTTCTACCTCATGCGGTGAAAGTTTTGATACTAGTAACCGACAGTCTAAAAGGAGTAAACGAAGGAGGAATAGGAAGAAGGCACATAAGCAAGGGGGCACCCGTTCAACCTCTGTAGGTCATGTTGGACCCAGTCTCTCAACCTTTGCAAGTCATGCTGGGGGCAGTCTCTCAGCCTTTGTACTTCATGCTGGGGGCAGTCTCTCAGCCTCTGTACTTCATGCTGAAGACAATTCGTCAGCCACTGCGAGTCATGTTGACACTGTTGAAAAGACTACCCATTCAAAACACAAGCCGAAGTTTCCTTGTAAGATTTATGAGGGAGACCACCTTACTTATAAATTCCCTTCTATTGAAGAGGTAAGAAGAGTTTGGCTTCATGGTCATCCTATTTTTGAACAACCTATAGTTTCTCAACACCCTACTCAACCTTTGGTTGATCAAGTGGTCAAACAAATCTCAAATTTGGTCAATCCCACTCTTCTTTCAGAGAGTGATCCTGATGTGATTGAACCAATGCCATCTTTGGTCAATCCCACTCTCCCTACAGAGAGTGACTTTGATGAAGTGGTTGAATCGATATCAATATCGATCAATCCCACTCTTCCTTTGGAGAGTGAAGTGTCTGCTAGTCACATTTTCTTCATTGCCAGTTCAGAACTTACTAAACAAGGGGGCACTAAACTTGCTTCAGATCAACCCCCACCAAGCTCTTGGATTGATTCATTTGATTGGGATAGCCTAGTTGAGCCATGCCTTCCTTCTGATGCACCTTTTCAAATAAAGGTCAAAGTTGAAACATACACGATCGCTTGTTGTATTGTTGATGAAGGAGCCTCAGTTAGTATTTTGTCTGCTTGTGCTTGGAGAGGCATGGGATCTCCCAGCCTTGTGTCGACTGCTAGTCAATTACTGATGTTTGATAGAAGAGTTTGTATAGCCTTGGGAATTCTTTCTCAAACACCTGTTACTTTGGGTGGGAATACCGTCTTAGTTGACTTCATGGTGATAGAAGACCCCTTGGACTTTAATATGCTCCTTGGATGTGATTATGTCTATGCCATGCAAGTTGTGGTGTCAACATTCTTTCGTGTGATGTACTTTAATCATGGCGAAGAAATTGTCACTATTGATTAGTTGGATTTTCTTGATCCATCTCCTGACCCAAATAGAGACCATGTCTTTCCTTTATCGATTCCCAGTGTTTTTATAGACACTCCCCTGCCACGGGTGAGCTATGTGGCCTCATGTCCTTTGAGTTCAATTGCTACTGAGAAGCAGCCTTTGTTTTCATGCTTACCTTCTCGGGACTTGGTCCCAGCAGTTGACCGGGTGAGTCATCTTATACAGACTGCGGAGCCTTCTCTCCACTCTGTTAATCCATTTGAAAGTTTAGACATGTGTCCTATCTCGGATGATCTCCTTCCTTTGGATGAAGTTTTCCTAGAGTATTTGATACAGTCTGACCTTCTTTTGGCTGTTGGTTTAGTTGTGAATAAGTCTAACCTTGATTTGCCTAGTAAGCCTAACCTTTTTTCTTATGTTGTTCTTGTTGAGTCTTTGGACTCTCCCTTCGAACAGCAAGTCAGTGATCCTGATGGGTTTGATTTTTCTAATTAATTTTTCAACTCCCATGATACTGAGTTTGTTCCTGCAGACTCTATCTCCCTTGTTGATTTTTGCTCTCTTTCTGAGGTTGATCTTACTGATTATAAATCCTTGAGCCTTGGTGCTATAAAATCTTCTTCGGTCGATTCTGCCTTGACTTTCCCTTTTGTAGAAGATATCAAAGTCACATGTGTTTCTGCCAAAGTGACCTGCATTAGATCTTTTCTTCTGAATATGATCCTGATGCTGTTGTTTCTTGGAGACGGGATTTGTCGTTGGATTCACAACTGTTTACTAGCCTCACCTTGTGTTTCAAGTTGTAATTGCATTTGCATGTGCCCTGCTCGCGCTTATGAGACTGATGCCGGATTCCATGCTTTTAGCTCATTGTATAAGCCCTCATCTTTTTTCTCATTGTCGTTAAGACTTGTATCATTTTTCCTTTGCAACTTGACACCTTTTACCTCGAGGAGATGTTCCCCGAGTGTCCTTATCTTGCTCACTTTCCTTGCATTATGCATAGGTCTATTCCTTGCGCTTGGAACTAGTTTCACTTGCCTATGACACTTGTCTCCTTGCATTTAGAGCATTCTTTTTGCTCTCCTTCGAGCTCGTTAAAAATAGTAAGGAGGCCGCAAGTTGAATTTTTTGGACTCGTTAAAAGTAGACTTGACTGCCGAGTAAACTTGTCCATTTAGGCTCGTTAAGAATATGTGAAAGGGCATCCACATTGGTGGTAGGTTATCGCTTACTCGGACCATGTGGAATAATACGAGAAATGAACACTCTCTTTTCTTCAGAATTGAGAAGAGTATTCTCAGGCATAGGTTTATCACTTTTCCGGACCTGAGGGACTCAACTTACAGAAAAGGAACCCCCAGTATGAGCTTAGTTTTCTCTTTTTCATGCTCTGGACCATAACATGAAAAGATTCCGGGTGTACTTTATGTCTTTGTCATGCTCGTTAAACCCTAAAGAACAAAGCATCGAGTTTATTGTTGTAAGCCCAATTTCTAGTAATCAAATGGATCTTTCCGAGTGATCTTGCCTTCCTTCACACTCGTAAAACTCAGGCTATATGCTGCTTTTGAAGGAGCGTTGGGTAGGTGGTAATTTAACCTTTTTCGGACCTTTCTGAATAAATACGAAAAAGGTGCGCCTTACTTCTTCTGAAGCTAAAAGAGTTATTCTGTGGCTTGTTTTATACTTTTTCGGCCTCAGGAGACTAAATTAAATGAAAAAGGACCTTCCTGGAGTCTTCTTTGGAGTTTTCAGACTCTCTAAACTATGAAAACACCTTCGAACATGTATTAGTTCAGGCTCGTTAAATCCACGAATCAGTGACACTATCAAGCATTGTTTTCCCTTCTCTTCAAGCCTGTTAAAAAATGAAGAGGGATCTGAGTTGACTTTCCTGGACTCGTTAAAATTTAACAAGGAAGGAAAGGAAGAAGTTTTCTCTTGTTTTCAATTAGTGGCAGCATGTCGTCCTTGAACATAGCACTCTCTGTTTTTTCCGATACCCATGTTTCGGTGTTCACTTTCAGTTCAGCTATTACTTTGAGTTTACTCCTCCTCCTATTGTCCATTATACTTGGGGAATCTGATCATGTCTCCTACATGACAGATAAGTCTAGTTGTTCTATCTATAAGTTAAAAGCTGCCTTGGGTCATCTCTGTGTCGTGCTCATTGTTCAAGGATTCAAACCAATGTTTGATCTTTATCCTGATCCCATAATTGTTATATATGTTATCTATTGTGTCTCCCTTCTTTTGCCCCGTTTCTAGTCACTCTTGTGATCCGTTGGAGGATCTATTTCCTTCCTTATCACAGCATGGTTCCGTTTCAGTACTTCCTGATGATGAAGACCTAGAGTTTTGACATTTGTACCTCAGGATTCACTTCTATCATTGGTGAATTCCTTTGCTTTAGTTGTCGATTATCACTTATTGATTGACAAACTATTGAATCCTTTCCATGTTCGACTTCAGCCTACATTTATTCACATGGCTTGGATTTTACTGGTTCTTTGGGATTGTTTATGAAGACCTTAGTTCCTCACCTATGGAATAAGTTGCAATATTATGTTCCATTTATGTCCACAGCTTCCAGATCTTTGAAGACTCATCATTATTGTATATTGTGGCTTCGATCCACCTTTGTAATATACGTGGTTTTGTACCCGTATCATATGATGTACTCGAATATTGTAAAGGAGCTAGTGTTCCAGTATATTGAACATAGCATCCTCAGATATGACTTTGTGTATGACATTATTATGTATTTGTTTCAGGTACTACCTCTGCTCCATTGGATTTCTGAGTTCTCCAAAGATAAAGATTATAATGTATTTCGACCATCGCTTCCCTTTGACCTCACACATTAGGGGGCATCTGTTATCCACCCAAATGGCACTTCTCTGTCCAAGTGCCGACATTTCCTATGTTGGAACACAAAAGGACATTTATGGATTGAAGGTTGCCTAAAACACTATAGATGGGCATGTTATGAAATACATTCATTATCCATCTAGCTTGCCATTTTTAACTTTGAATATGTCAATTGTTGTACGCGCCTTTGCCTATATGCAACTCACGTACATACGCGACTTCTCCTACAGCATGTCACGTACTGTACGTGAGTATTTGTAATTGCAACCCGCGTACAGATTTGTACGCGGGCTTCCCTTAGAGCAACTCATGTGTCATACGCGGGTTGCTAGTATCAATACCCGCGTACGCTTTCCTTTGACATTAAAAATAATAAATCACTATTATTTGAGATTTGTTAAGTCCTTAACTATAACCATCTTAACTATCCCAACCTCCTCAACCCTCAAAACTGCCTTATTTCACTAAGTATAAATAAAGGCCTTAGAGAGGGTATTGATGAATCATACTTGGAGAGAAAATTTATGTTGGTGGTGTCTATTCAAAAGTCTTTGGAGCAGCGGAACTCAGAATCCTTTGGTTGCAGAGAAGTCCTTGTCTTAGGCGTTGGGTTGTAATCTTAACTCATTCACTATTGTTAATAAAAAGAACCCTTCTTCCAAATGTGTTTTGAATGTCTTTCATGTATCATGGTTTGATGAATATTTATGATTAAGCACTCTATATATTATTTGTCTAACCTATTCTATATGCATGTATAAGCTTGCAATTGGAGGATTTTCTCTTTACAGGTGAAGGAGAAACATCCCTGAAAGCTTTGGAGGATAAGCAGAGCGGAAGAGGACAAAGCTAGGACCAACCGTCATGAATCAGGTGAATCTACTCTATCTTCTTGTTTCCTTTCTGTACTCTAAAGTTGATTTCCTACAAGTTTTATGAGTATGTTGGTAACCCTAGGCCTTCGATTATAAGGTGTTTATTTCTGTACAACACGTAGGGATTTGGATGCATTGTAGCTATCCACATGATTTTCATAAAAAAATCAATCTTGATTGTTTGCTAAGATATAGCCATCCAATGGATGGATCAGGAGCAATATATCAGAGACAACCTGTTGGAAGAGTCAAGCAAAAGAGCATGCATAAATTTTTGACATATCAGAATTCAGTGGATCAAAAAGATCCGATAGAGTATCGGGTCCAACATATCGACAACGCCCCATGTAAGGTGAGGAATCAGGAGAGATGTCAAAGGAAGTGGAATGGAATGCTTGAGGAGCATTGGAATGATGTTACCGAGAATGTTGTATCGGGAAATTTCTGTGGAGCATGCATGGAAAAAATTTGATAAGCGAAGTCCGATGGTGTATTGGATCGACAACATCAGTAGTGCCTCATCATAGGTAGATCATCAGAGAACAAATTTGAAGGGGAATCCAGGGAAAGACGATAGAGCAAAGTTTTATGGTATATCAAAACCTGACATTTCAAAAAAACATCACCGAAGGTTAGATCTCAGAAAACAACCCTGGAAGAGAATGGATGGAAACTTGATAGAGAGGATTCGATGGATTAGATCTGATAGCATGGGGAAAGTGCTAAGTAAAAGTGCTTATAGAGCAAGGAACGTTGATGAAGGAAAAAGACAATGGACCAGAAAGGCAATGGATTGGTGTAGGTGAGAATTCTTGATGGAACAAGGAATTCCAATCTTGATGGATCGTAGCCGATAAATTGACTTGCAGTAGAACAAAGGTTCTCATTAAAGCCTAGAATGCTGACAAGATGAGGTTTGATGAAGCATGACTCAATACCAAAGAATTTAATGATGGATTTATGTAGTCAGTTGATCCGAATTTTAGGGGGAATATGGTCTAAATTCGGATGTATAAGTCATAAATGCATTAAATGGAGAGTCCACCCTCTCCCTCTCATCATAAAAGCATTAAATGGAGAGGTCACCCTCTCGCATTCATGGGTTTGGAATATTCTAGACAATTATAGAAGCCCACAATTTAGAATATTTAATATTAAATGCCATGCATGTTGAGATATTCCATGCATAGGTAGTTTTGAGTATCAAATATAGAGGTGAATGTGATGTTATATAAAGGCCTTATGCCTTCTCAATAAAAATTTCTATTATTTATGCCACATCTTACATTGGGTCTTATCATTGTGTTTTAATACTGTGAGTTTTTCTTGGTTAATCGATTTAAGTTGTTGTTCTGAGAGGTGAGGCTCTCCAAGCCCATCTTCGATCTCGATTGTTATATTTTCATAATATTATAGCAGTATATATTAATTGCATTTACAAATAGGATCACTAGAAGATAGAAAAAGCACAGAACAATAACACGAGTATTTTTATCCTAGGAAACCCAAATGGGACAAAACCAAACAACCTTCGTCTAGAGATAATTATTCTGAGATCAGTGTACAATGAAGAAAGATAAAAGATGGAAGTATCTTCCAAATATAGAAACCCCAAAAATAGTATTATCCTTCAGTAGGTGCGAACTTCTCTCTCCAAGAAAACTGTGAACTTCTTTGTGTAGCTGCGTGGAATAATGAGGAGGGGTGCCTCCTATTTATACTGATTTTCCATTAGGAAAATTAACTGAGGCTGACTTCTCTTGGGGGAGAAATATACATTTATATTTTATAATTTTATTTTCTTTCTTTTATTGTTGGTTTTTCACCCCAAGGTTTACATTGTTCTTTCTAGGGTTTGTACAACAAGTTCAACTCCTGTAGGAGCTACAATACAAGTACAATAGAATAGCTTCTGAAGTTGCACAAATTCTAACACTCCCTCTCAACAAGGAAGGTATTCTTCAGTATTCATCAACATCACAATCATCTGGGTTTCATATGTACATCTATAATGTCTCTATCATCTCTAAATGTACTGACAGTTGTCTTTAAGAAGTTTTATTATGAATTTGTTCTATCTGGATGTCTGAGAGAAAATCTTCTTCTACCTGTCCATCTCTACTACCAATGGAATACTTCCATCCCTGGATAGAGATCCTGGATGAGCACACGTGCACAACCATTTGCTATATGTTCGTCTCATCTGTCGATGGGGTACTCCCATACCTGGATGAGAACCTGAATGAGTAGAGGTACCTCTGCAATCACACAACCATCTGCTACATGTGCTACTCATCTCCCATACCTAGCTGATCACCTGGATGAGTAGAGGCACTTGTGTGAACTCGACCATACTACCTTTCTGTCTCATCTTCCGTTGGGATTTATCCCATACTTGCCTGAGAACTTGGACGAGTAGAGGTACCTAGGAAAACATATTATAAACATTTCTCAGTCATCTCTCCCTCTCAAGGAGGGATGTGTTATCTTCTATTCCAAGTATTCCATGAAAGTATTCAAACTTCACCTTGGGAAGAGGCTTGGTGAGAACATATAGAGTTTGGTCATCTGTCAAAATAAACTGTAGCTCGACTGTACCTATCTGCACCATATCACGTATGAAGTGATACTGGATTTCTATGTGCTTTAACTTGTTGTAGAAAATAGGGTTCACTAACATATGCACACAACTAGGGTTATCACACTGAATCACGGCTGGCTCTAGAATCTGACCAAAAAATCATGTAAGAAGTTTACAAATCCAAATTGCTTCTTGGATTGTTGAACTAGCATCCATATACTTGACCTTTGCATCACTAAGAGCTACTGAGTTCTGCTTTCTATTGCACCAGGAAAGTACTGCATAACCCATATTGAAACAACATCTTGAAGTACTCTTCCTATTTGTAGTGCATTCGGCCCAATCTGAGTCTGTAAACCCTTGGAATTTCAAGTCACATTCTAAATCATGTTCTAGACCATATCCCATAGTTCCACGTAAGTATCTAAGCACATGTTTTGCAATAGTCCAGTAAATCTACCTCAGTTCACACATGAACTGACCGAGGGCATTCACAACAAAACAAATATCTAGTTTGGTGTTCATCAGATACATCAAGGACCCAATCAACTGGTGATACATAGTGGGATCGATCAAATTCGAATCTGAAGCAAAATCTCCCAGCTTCTTCAATTTTGCATCCATAGGAGTAGCTATGGACTTGCAGTCCAACATTCTGAATCTTTTCAGTATATCTATGGTGTATTTTCCTTGACTTAGGAAAATATCCTTCTGCCTCTACCATACTTCTAAGCCCAAGAAGTAATGCATCAATTCAAGATCCTTTATTTTGAACTCAAAGAAGAGTTTTTTCTTACACCATATGATAAGTTTTTCATTTCCAGTGAGAAATAGGCCATCAACATATAGTACCAAAATCAGTGGCTCGTCATTCACAAGCTTGTAGCAAAGGTTGGGGTCTGCATTACTCTTGGTGAATTCTAGATTCACCAGGAATCTATCCAGTCGTCCATACTAAGCACAGGGTGCTTGCTTGAGTCCATATAAAGTCGTTTTTAGCTTTCACACATGAGACTCCTTTCCATGGACAACAAACCCTTCTGGTTTTTCAATATATACTTCTTCCTCAATAATACCATTGAGAAAGGTTGTCTTGACATCCATCTTATGCAACTTCCATCCCATAACTAAATCAATAGAAATGATCAATCTGATGGAAGTATATCGAGCCACAGGAGAAAATGTCTCATCATAATCGACTCCCTCTTTCAGAGAAAACCATTTGGCAACAAATCTAGCCTTGTATTTGCTCCATGTGGACTTTCATGCTCCTCTGCATTCTGCAAAATCTGTTGTTCCTATCTAGGTATTTTCTGGCTTACTACCATATCTGTGGGAGCATCATCTGGCTCAATTGGATCAATGGGATCGATCAGTTTATTCCTTTCTTCAGATTCCCTCTTAATTTCTAGGGGGGGAGATGATGTCATCTATTCATCATCATCGATCTCCATATCTGATCCTCTTCCTTTTCAGATAGCCATTTCTTCTTCAAAGGTTAAATCCTGTCTGACTTCAATTTGCCTCGCTCCTGGGATGTATATTCTGTAAGCCTTTGAATACTTGTGGTATCCCACGAATGTTCCCTTCTTTCCTAAAGGTTCTAACTTGGGATCATGAATGTAGGCTGGAAAGTAATTATCCATCTTGGTGATGACTAGGTTCATCAAGGATCCTTCAATTGTCTTATTCGAATCAGGACAACAATGTCGTCAGGTTTCTATCATATGTAATAGACTAGAATCCTTATCTTTGAAGGATAACTCGCTCTGCCTCTCATAATTCGGTTGAGTAAATCTCGTCGAAGCAACAAATAGACCAACATTTGTAGAATCCTTTCACTTCTGATCACCAAATCTTTGCATGAGATCATTCTGGGTATGAGAGTCATAATTCATGCTTCTAGAGGCTTTTTGCTTCCATTCCATACATATATCAATGGGATCACTTGTCCTTGTAGATCATGGCATTCCCTGGAAGTCAAATCCCGTCAAATGGTTAGCAATATTTCATAATCAATGTATTAACAAAATAATGTAGGAAATTTTTAGTCAATGCTTTGACACAACACACATAAGGTCATTATTTGTATGCTTATGGTCTCCATTATAGCATACCAGTAAGAGTGTGTACTACTCCAAGTATGTTATAAAGGAGTTGTCATCCTAGATGGGTTGTGCAACATGACATGCTATTTAAACAATCATGTGTATCTAGAAAATACTACATAAGCCTACTTGTTAACTACTTGAATTTAGAAATGTAGATATGTGTAGAACATATTAAAAAACAACTAGATCTAATCTTCTAGAGCATGTAAAATCAAATACTTATCTTTTGTAGTTTTGTGGGTGGGCTCCCATTGTCAAAGTCCATTGATATTCATATGCTTGCTTGAAGACCGTCACAGTCTGGATCTGTATATAATTTCTTAGAAGAAGAACTTTGAACAATCATCATTCCTTGGCTCCTTGCAAGGAGTATCTTCTTCTACATTAGCAGTTGAAGGTTCATGCTTCCTTTTGTTTGAACTTTGACATCTATTGACATCATTCTTCCTTCAGTGAGGTTTGTCTTCTTCAGCTTCTGGTTCTGGGACCTTTTCATTTACAAACTGTAATAGGTCATTTTATTCTAGTATAAGAAGAACCCTAGGCTTCTGGAAGATGAAGTTAGAGGCTCCTTCCAGACGATCTTCATACTGATCATCTTGACTGTAGATCTGGATATGAAACCCTCGCAAAGACTAGGTCAAAAGTGAAGGTTGTAATTTTGGAAAACTGAATCCACAGATAAATGCCCCCTAGAGAGGCGATTTGAGAAGAGGTAGAGTTGATCCAAAATTGTGGAGGAAGTCGGTAAAAAACTGAAACCCTAATTTTTGTTGTAGCTGTAGAATTAGGTTAAAATTTAAAAATTCTCAGAATTGAATTCTGCCTTCACCAAGAAATGTACCCTCATTAGAGCGAAATTACCAAGGCTCTTTTATGCCAACAGGTTTAGTGAAGATCTTGAAAGATTAAACCCTAGTTTCAACAGAGTTCTGACAATGGCTTCTTCTAACACTACTATGATACCATGTTGGATTTTCATAAGATTATAGAAAAATATCTTAATTTTATTTACCAATAGGATCACTATAAGATAGACAAAGCACAAAACAATAACACGAGTATTTTTAACCTAGGAAACCTAAATGGGAAAACCCAGCAACCTTCGTCTAGAGATAAAAATTCCGAGATTAGTGTACAATGAATAAAGAGAAAATATGGAAGTATCTTCTAGAGATAGAAACCCCCAAAATAGTCTTCTCCTTCAGTAGGTGCTAACTTCTCTCTCCTAGAAAACCGTGAACTTCTCTGTGTAGCTGTGTGAAATAATGAGGAGAGGCGCCTCCTATTTATACTGATTTTCCACTAGGAAAATTAATCGGAGCCGACTTCTCTTGGGGGACCAATATAAATTTATATTTTATAATTTTATTTTCTTTCTTTTATTGTTGGATTTTCAACCCAAGGTTTATATTTTTCTTTCTAGGGCTTATACAACAAGGTCAACTCCTGTAGGAGGTACAATACAAGTGCAATAGAATAGCTTCTGAAGTTCCACAAATTGCAACATCGATTATGTATCAAATGGTCACAATTTGTAACGTTTAATCTCCTCCTCTCTCAACATTCAGACCTTCTGGATATTAACCCCCAAGATTTGAATTAATGGTATTAGAGTAAGTAATCACTCCATGGAAATGAGGGTTTGAGCATAGTTCAGGTTCAAAGATCTACAAGAATTTCCAACCTCCTTTTGGCACTCTTGGAGTCCATATGTTGGGACATACATTGCAAGAATTACAATTGTTCCTCAGGAACTACAGGGTTTTTCTATCCTCGTATCTCTGTTCACCGTTGCAGGAGAATCATACATGGATTTCACTACATCCATTGATGTATCATTTTTAGAAAATTCTCAAGGTCTCTAGCAATAGAATTTTCAGATGCCGACACATAGAGGATGAAATCCTTGTGGAAGTCGGGAGGAGACAACAACAGAGCGAAAGTCAAAGCTTGTTTCAATGTGTCAAAATAGGCTTGTGCATGCTCATCCCATACAAAAGGAATGTTGGTATGGAGCAGGTGTAAGAACCCATGGAATTTCATCGCATATTCTGGAATAAAACAACGAAGAAAATTGGCCTTGCCTTGAAGACTTTTTTATTGGCGTAGAGTACGTGGAGGGGGAAGATTTAGGATGGTTTGAAGGTTCAAAGGGTCCATGGTAATCCTTTTGTGGGACACGATGAATCCTAGTAACCAACCGATGGGGACACAAAACACACACTTGAGGGGGTTCAAGTGGACGTTACATTTTCAACATCGTAGGAAGACCTGTCGTAAGTCATCCTAATGTTGTGAATGCTTCCTAGATTGAGCAGTGGGGTCGTCCAAATAGAATAAGATAATGTGATGAGGTCATGGAAGCAAAAGGTCATGTCCCGCTGAAAAGTGGCACCAACATTTTTAAGGCCAACGGCATAACACGATACTCAAACATGCCCCAGGGAGTAGTGAAAGTGGTCTTGTACTGATCCTCTTTGCAGATCTAAATTTGGTTATAATCGGAAAAACCATCCATGAGGGAAAAGAATTCATGGTCAGCACAGGAATCAATGATCTAATCAATAAATGCAGTGAGAAAATTGTCTTTTGTACAATTCAAATTCAATTCACGAAAGTCGGTGCAAACGTGAATGGTACCTTCTTTTTTGTTGATAAGAACAAGATTGGAAACCCAAGTGGTATACATAATGGGGTATCTGAAACCCGCTTTACACAGTTTCTCGATCTCATCTTTGACGATGAGAACCTTTGACGGGTGAATGGGTCGTTGCTTTTGGCAAATAGGGGAAAAATAAATCCATGTGTTGATACGATGTTCAACGATAGATGGATCAAGCCCAGGCATCTCGGTATATGACCAAGCGAAAATATCACGAAACTCTTGAAAAAGTGCTTTGTATGAAACAACTTCTTTAGAGGAGAAAGACGCTCTGAGTGTAATATCTTCAATTACCCCAGGTGTGATTGATATATTGACCTTTATGGGTGGTGAAATGTTTTCCATGTTACCCTCTTCAAAGGCGCCAGGTGCCGAAATCGAGTTTTTAAACCAGTCGACACTTCCATGGATGAAGTCTTTCACTTCGACAGAGTATTAGTCCAACGATGAAGAAGTCTCATTGGGGATGAAAAAGGAGTGATGGTGCATATCATCCCAAGGATACTCAGGAGTCGAAAGTGGTTCAAGAATTTCCTCATCGTTGTGAAAGCAGGACACTGATAGATCAAATGGATTTTCCACGACTGAGGAATGGGAAGGACTACTAAAGCTAGAGACCCTGTAGATGGTGTTGGTGATTTCTAAGGAAGATTCCAAAGGGTGGATCGCCTCGAGGACAATAATGTTGTTGATGTAATTGTAACTTCGGAATGTATTCACTTATGTATCTTATGTATTGTACCCCAATGTTTATTCCAGGAAGTGTTTGTAATGTAATTGAGTCATGTCATGCCCCGATGTTTCGATCGAGATTTTCTATAATGTAAACAAGTCATGTCAAGTCATTGTGGGTAACCCTCGTATTGATCAAGGGTTAAAGTCCCTACAGTTTCGGGGCACTAGAGTTATTAGACTCTCCTAGAAAATTCAGCCCTAGTATGTTATTGTCAAGTCAGGAATTAGTATAAATAGAGAGTGAGCCTCTCTATTTATCACACACTCACTCACACTCAGTTGCAGTGCATAGCTGAGGAAGAAGAAGACACCGGGCTAGGAAGAAAGAGGCTACTGCTGTCAGGAGATCATCTTACTGTTTTTTGGGGTTTTACTTTTGGTGTTGATTCTATCTCTGAGGAAGTTGCGGGGTTTTCTCCATTTATGGTTTCCCCGAGGAAAAACACTTTGTTCATTGTCTCTTGTGTTTGATTGTTGTGCTTGTTATTCTCTTAGTTAAAAGATCCTAATATAATGCTATCTTAATGTTAAAAATCTAACATGGTATCAGAGCTAACCTGAGAATAAGACACTATGCAGCTGTGGAAACTAGGGCTTCCTACTTTATGGATCTCTCTCCATAGATTTTCAGCAAAAGAAGGTTGGACTAACTCTTCTCTCTAGGGCGCATCTTTCTGTCGAAGAATAATCCAATTTTGAGCTTTTTCAGTTTTGGACCCGACACTACTGTCGAAAATTAGGGCTTTCCACAGAAGTGGAATTTTTCAGTGATCCCAGGCATGGATTGATCTCCTCCTCAAAATCGAAGTTTAGAGATCAAGATCAAAGCATTTGGTTGGACAGAACTCTGGAAAATCCAAACCCTAATATGCTCCTGAACCAGCACTGCAAAATTTCAGCTCCAAATCCAGATACGACATCTTGACCTGGTAAGATCTAAATCTTTTGTATTTCCATTTGAGGTTATCAGTTAAGATGTCTCATCATACGAAGCTTGATGAAAAGCTTGAGGGTGATGATAAATTCTGAGCCTGGAAGTATAGGATCTCCCTGGTCTTGGAAGAAAATGAGTTGGACTTCTATATCAATGAGGAGGTTCTAGTTCCAGAGGGAGATGAGGCTAACGCCTTACACAAGAAGAAGTTGGTTATGGCAAAGTAGATTATTGCTGATTCAATCAAGGATCACCTCATACCATAGTTTTCCTCTCTAAAGACACCTAAAGCTATGTTTGATGCCCTAACCAAACTGTTTGAAGGAAAGAACATAAACATGAAAATGACTTTGAGGAACCAGTTGAAGAATGTGAAGATTCAGAATGTAGAGACCATCCAGTATTACTTTACAAGAGTATCTAAGATCAAGGAACAGCTGGAGGCAGTAGATGAGGAAGTAGAGAATGCAGAGATTGTAATGACCACCTTGAATGGTCTCCCTAGGACATGGGACTCTTTCATTCAAGGGATCTGTGCCAGAAAGAAGTTAGTCAAGTTCAGGAGACTTTGGGAAGAATTATCACAAGAAGAATCTTGGATAGCAGCTCGAGAAGAAAAGATGGGAAGTGAAGATCAATCTCTCACAGTTCAATCCAAGAAACTTAGAAGGGACCATCATCATCATCATCATCATTCTAAAGGTAAGCACTCTTCCTACAAGAAAACTCAACTCAGATGTTATACTTGTGATGAAATAGGGCACTTTGCCAGAGATTGTCCTAGAAATAAAATAAACTCTCACAAGAAGAAAAACACCAAGAGAAGACATCATGCTCATGTTGCAGAAGATGATGAAACTTCCTCAAAGAGAAACACACAAGAAAGTGATGATTCTTCAAGTGATGAAGAATACGTTTTGATTTCTACTCTCATAGGAAACATCACACATGGAAGCAATGATTGGATTATAGACAGTGGGGCTTTCAAACATATGACGACATTCAAAGAGTCTTTTGTGAGACTATCAGAACATGAATCACCTCACAAGGTGAAGCTCGAAGATGACTACCAGTATCCAATAAAAGGTAGTGGGGAGTCCTCCTATAAGCTAGACTCTGGAAATTCCATGAAGAGAAGGGTGTATTGTTTGTACTGGGACTCAAGAAGAACCTCCTCTCCATATCTGCATTAGATGCAAAAGGCATGAGGGTTTCATTTGTAGATGGCCAAGTTATCATATGGCCAAAAGGAAAGACCTTCGATGATGCAGTAGTGATTGGGAACAAGAGGGAGGTCTATACAAATTGAAGGGCCATCCAGAGCAAGCCTTGGTCCATGACACAGTAGAGCCAAATGAACTTTGGCATAGAAGGCTTGCACATGTGCATTACAGAGCACTACCACTTGCAAGCAAAGTTCTTGAAGGTCTTCCAGAAATTCAAGCAAACCTGATGGAGTCTGCAAAGGATGTGCGAAAGGAAAGAATACAAAGAGGACATTTCCAAGTAGCGAGAGCAAGGCAAAAGGAATCTTGGAAATCATCCACTTCGATGTATGTGGACCAATGTCATGATCAAGTTCACTAAGTGGGTATGTATACTATGTTTCTTTCATAGATGATTTTTCTAGGAAGACATGGATTTACTTCATGAATAACAAAGATGAAGTTTTCAGCAAGTTCAAGGAATTCAAAGCCTTGAATGAGAATCAAACTGAAAAGAAGATCAAGACCTTTCAATCAGATAATGGTGGAGAATTCACATCAAATGAATTCAAAGAGTTATGCAAAGATTCAGGGATTAAGAGGGAGTTGTCCACTCCATATAATCCACAACAAAATGGAATTGCAGAAAGGAAGAACAGAACTATCATGGAAGCTGCAAGAGCTATGCTTCATGATTAAGATCTTCCCATGCATTTATGGGCAGAAGCTGCCAGAACAACGGTGTATGTATAGAACCGTACTCCACACAGAGTACTCGAGAATAAGACACATGAAGAAGTATTTTCCAATAAGAAACCACAAGTTATCCATCTCGGAATATTTGGCTATCTAGTGTACATACACATTCCAAAAGAGAAGAGGACAAAATTAGATCCTTCAAGAAAGAAGGGTATATTTGTGGGATACTCTGAAAGCTCAAAGGCTTACAGAATATACTTCCCAGGATTCAAGAATATCGACATCTGCAGGGATGTGACATTTGATGAAGGCTCAGCTTACAACAAATCTAGAAAGAGACCTGCTGAAGAACTTGAAGAAGCAGAAGCACCCAAAATTCATGATACAACCATGAACAAAGAAAATCAAGAGGAAGATTAAGAACTTCAAGAACCTCAAGAACCTGTAGATCCACCTTAGGAGAAGAATCCTCATAAGAGGAAACCTGCTTGGGTACGAGAAGCTATCCAAGGTGCGGAAGGATATGGGGCTCCAGAAGAGAATCACAGAGAAAGAAAGAGGACCAGATCCTACTTCGGGTATGTAGCATTATTATGTGATTTCATCGATAAGAACCTTCCAATTATGAAGAAGCGGCATAACGAAAAAAAATGGAAGGATGCTATGATTGAAGAGTAATAATCGATCATGAAGAATGATGTTTGGGATGTTGTCCAAAGACCAGAAAGGAAGTCTTTTGTAACTTCTAAATGGATCTACAAGATCAAGCATGCTACGGATGGTAGCATAGAAAAATATAAAGCGAGATTTGTTGCTCGTGGTTTCTCCGAGAAAGAAGGAATAGATTATGAAGAAACTTTTGCACCTGTAGCCAGATACACTTCCATCGGATCAGTACTTGCTCTGGCTGCAGTAATGAAATGGAAGATACACCAAATGGATGTCAAGACTATTTTCTTAAATGGTGCAGTGGAAGAGGAAGTGTATGTGGAGCAGCCACTCGGTTTTGAGACACATGACAGGAAGCCTCATGTATGTAGATTGAAGAAATCTCTGTACGGTTTGAAATAGGAACCCAAGACATGCTACGGTAGAATTGACAGCTTTCTATCCAGATTGGGCTTTACCAAGAGTAAAGAAAATTCCAACCTTTACTACAAGGTTGAAGATGGCAACCCAGTGATACTCCTGCTGTATGTAGATGATCTGTTTGTAACAGGTATGGATGGGTTGATTGCTGATACGAAGAGGAAGCTTGCTGCCGAGTTTGAAATGAAGGACTTGGGTATGATGCATTATTTTCTAGGCATGGAGGTGTGGTAGAATGCAAATGGAATTTCCCTAGGACAAGGGAAATATATGGTAGAGATCCTAAAGAGATTCGGGATGATGGACTGCAAGGCCATGACCAAACCTATGGCATCAAACCTAAAGCTATTGAGTGATGCTTCATCAGAAGTAGTTGATGCTACAATGTATCATCAGATGATTGGGTCCTTGATGTACCTGACAAACACGAGACCATATATTTTCTTTGCTGTGAACACCTTGAGCCAGTTCCTGATAGATCTGAGACATGTTCACATGATTGCTGCAAAGCATATTCTGAGGCACCTGAGGGGTATAGTTGATTATGGGCTCAAGTATGAGGCGAGTCAAAAGATTAACCTGGAGGGTTATGTTGATTCAGATTGGGCAGGTAGTGCCATCGATAGGAAGAGAACTTTAGGGTGTTGCTTCAGTATGGGATTAGGTGTGATCTCTTGGTTTAGATGGAAACAATCCTCTGTGGCACCGAGTACAGCTGAAGCAGAGTATGTCGCAGCTTGTTCAACTAGTTGTGAGGTAGTATGGCTAAGGAAGCTACCGTCTAATTTATTTGATCTCCAGTTGGATGCTACTTGTATATATTGCGATAACCAGAGTTGTGTGAAGTTGTTGGAGAACCTAGTGTTCCATGACAAGTCGAAGCATATCGAGATCAAGTATCACTATATCAGGGATATGATGAAGAGAGGAGAAGTGAAGCTCCAATATGTTGCGAAGGACGAACAGATAGCTGATGTGTTGACAAATCCATTGGCTAGAGTGAAGTTTGAGTACTTCAGGGAGAAGCTTGGTGTTCTCTAGATCGAGGTTCTCTCCAAGGGGAAGTGACAAGTCCGTGAGCCATTCTGACATGGTGAGAGGATTAAGTTCTTTCCATGGTCAGATGTAAGGGTTGATCCATTCTGTCATGGTGAGAGGATTGGTTCCTTCCATGTCAGATATGAGTGATGAGCCATTCTGATATGACTGTAGGATTGGTTCCTACATGATCATATATAAGGGTTGTTTCCATACTTGGAATGGAGGTGCCTAGTTAGTTACCAGGAATACTCGGTCTAGGACTGAGGGCCATTCTGATATGACTGTGAGATGTAGTCTTACATGATCAGATGTGAGTGCATGTCCATTCTGATGTGATTGAGGGATTGGTTCCCACTTGATCAGATATAAGGGTTGATGCCATTCTATGGGAAAATGGACGCATCTGGTCAGTTACCAGGAAATCTCAGTCTGGGACTGAGGGCCATTCTGATATGACTATGGGATGTGTTCTCACATGATCAGATATGAATGCTGGGCCATTCTGACTAGTCAAGGTCATATGTAAGGGCTGGGCCATTCTGACGAGTCAAGGTCAGATGTAAAGGCTGGGCCATTCTGATGAGTCAAGGTCAAATGTAAGGGCTGGGCCATTTTGACATGGTGAGAGGATGAAGTTCCTTCCATGGTCAGATGTGAGGGCTGGGCCATTCTGACATGGTGAGGGGATTAAGTTCCTCTCATGGTCAGATGTGAGTGCTGGGCATGCCTTTCTGACGAGTCAAGGTTAGATGTAAGTGTTGGACGGGCCATTTTGACTTAGGGTCAAATATAAGAACTGAAGAATACCTACATGGAGGTTAGGTCTACACCTAGCATGAAAAAGGGTTGGCTCTATAGAACTTCCTGTGATGAGAAGAATCATTAGATAGCACCCGCGATGATACAGTGATGATGATCCAGTAGTGATGATCCAGATCAAGTGATGATCCAGATCCAATGATGATGCTTCAGTGATGATCTAGATCTAGTGATGATCTAGATCGAGTGATGATCCAGATCCAGATGAAGATGACTTGAATATGACAAGAACTCGAGGATGATCCTGATGATACAGAGAAGAAGACTTGTGTTGATAAATTGTGTTGAGAGAATACCTTCCTAGTTAAGAAGGAGTGTTGATGTAATTGTAACTTTGGAATGTATTCACTTATGTATCTTAGGTATTGTACCTCGATGTTTATTCCAGGAAGTGTTTGTAATGTAATTGAGTCATGTCATGCCCCGATGTTCTGATCGAAAGTTTCTATAATGTAAACAAGTTATGTCAAGTCATTGTGGGTAACCCTCCTATTGATCAAGGGTTAAAGTCCCCACAGTTTTGGGTCACTAGGGTTATTAGACTCCCCTAGAGAAGTTGGCCCTAGTAGGTTATTGTCAAGTCGGGAATTAGTATAAATAGAGAGTGAGCCTCTCTATTTATCACACACTCACTCACACTCAGTTGTAGCGCATAGCTGAGGAAGAAGAAGACACTAGGGAAAGGAAGAAAGAGGCTACTGCTGTCGGGAGATCATCTTACTATTTTTGGGGGTTTTACTTTTGGTGTTGATTCTATCTCTGAGGAAGTAGTGAGGTTTTCTCCATTTATGGTTTCCCCGAGGAAAAACACTGTGTTCATTGTCTCTTGTGTTTGATTGTTGTGCTTGTTATTCTCTCAGTTAAAAGATCCTAATATAATGCTAGATTAATGTTAAAAATCTAACAAATGTCGTACTTGTTGGAGTGCGTGCGAAGGTCACTAAGGAGCGACCTATACTAGGGAAAGTTTGGGAAATGGTGTGAATAATGACCATATAGGCCACAAAATGCACATGGATGGTTGGTTTGCAACAACTTGTTCTTAACTGCAGGGATAGTTGGCACATTGACTAATGCAGCATCGTCGATCTTGACTACAGTGGGCATGTGGGAGTGAAGGATAGGAAAATTGGGACAATTCTGTGTCGCATGGCCTTAAACATCGCATAATGCACATGTAGGAGGAGGACATGCTTCTGTCGTCACTTTGGGCATCTTTCCCTAGGTCTTCTTAGGAGGATGGGGGGAAGGAACAAAGACAGGAGCAATCATTAATGTACCAAGAGGTGGGTGTGACATCGTCTCAATAGGTTGGACGTGAGTCAACACAATCAAGGGAGTCGGGGGCGGGGTAGGTAGATCGAGGTACCACACAGGAATACCCAAAGTGAAACCAAGCAGGTTGAGAGTAACCATAACGAGCTTACTCACGATGTCGGATGGTGGAAAGAGGAAGGGGATCGTGTGGACAAGGAATGAACCCCAATAACTCCTCAAGGTCTGCGGTTGAGGTTGCAACTGAGGTTGTGAGGAGGTCAAAACACTACTAGATGTGATAGTGCATAGATCTGATATATCAATCAACGAAGGAGAAGGTGGTAAGGACAAAAAGGTGTCCATAATAGGAGCATTGGAAAATCATCATGGGCCAATGTTAGATAGGGATGGTATGGACACACTGTTGATGGTAGTGTTGATAGTAGGAAAGAAGTGTTTCGGTGTGGCCGGTCCCTTTGGATCATGGTACATATTCTGGTCAATGGTCACGATATTCCCATCATGGAGGAACATCAAGAGTCGAAAGACGGTAGATGCAACAACTCACATTGCATACATATAACTACATCCTAGGAGGAGGTTGTAATCGAGTTGGGTGTTGACAACCTCAATGTCAATCAATACAGTTTTTCTGGCTAACTCAATAGGGACATTCGTAAGGATGCGCTAGGGTTGAGAAGCACGACCATCATAGGCATGAAGGGCAGTGGTGGAAGGTTGAAGGGATGGAGATCCAAGTTTATGCCAAACAAAGGTGGATGCTCCCTCATTAATGATGCATCGATGAATGACCAAATTCTGAACCATGACCAGAACTTGGAAGGAAACAAATGATGGCATCTGAGGTTCTCCTTGATCTAGGTTGAAGGTGATCAACCTAGAGTCAAAGGGATCGATGACACCTAACGCTGATAAAAACACTTTACGTTGCGAAGGACAAGTTTTGAGCAATTCCAAAGTGGACATTGTCGAGAGAGATTGAGCCAATTCATCAAATATACTGTAGTTGAGTGCATCTTTGGCAGTGGCATTGTTCGCAACGCGATACAAAGGGAACCGCGGGACTTTATTGGTCCCGTCCATGGGGGGTCTTGGCAGATGCAAAGACATATCTGGAACAGTGGAGGTAGATTTCATGGAGGGGTTAATGGTTTTCGTGGTGGAGCCATACTGGTTTCATCGAGTCTAGAGGTTGACATCAGACGATAACGTCATGAGGTAATGGACACCAGGATCAATGGGTTGACTTGCATAAGTGGTTGCGGTGTTTTGTGGCTCCAAGGGTTGGGTTAAAACCATACCTTGGTTTGGTAATGGGTTTTGGAGCACCATAGGTGGAGGACCTAGTGGTGCTGGATTTGGTTGAGCTAGAGCAGCCCCATTGGGGTCACGTTCGTTATCCATTTGGAGTAAATGATGGATGCAGTTGATATGAGGACACTGATGTGTGTAATGATCATAAGTGTTACAAATGGCACACGGATGGTTAGTCTGTAACTGTGGGTTCTTCCAAGGTCTATCAAGATGCAAGGGGTTTTGTGTAGGGGGTTCGGATCCATTATTGTTCAGAGGGTTGGGTTGTTGGCCACCTCCCTGAGGCTAGTTGTTACCTCGATTCCTACCTCTCTGTCGTATTCCATTTGCTTGTTGGTTATTGGGGGAGGGTTGATTAGGGAGGTTCTACTGTGCGTAGACTCTTCCTAGAGGATCAGAAGGAGTCGGGGTCAGAGCCAAAGTAGGTTGCATTAATGGTGGATAATAGGAAGGAGCAGCTGATGGGGATGCAAAGCCAGCTGTTTTTCCATTACATGAGTGCACTGAACAATTCGGTCCATGAACGTGATGAGTCAGTGTAGGAGGTGCATAGGAAGGTGTAGCTCTGGACTGAGTTGTTACACGTGAAAGATCAAGGGCGTAAATTGGTTGGGAAACACTTTGGTGTTACTGGAATGGGGTGGAATCGAAGGAGAAACTGTGTAAATGTGAGGATGTTGGGTGATAGATCCGATGAATCCATCATCATCATGAGATGCCCCTGGCGTATCACGACGTGAGGATCCAGAACGAGGAGCATCAGGGATAATGGTATACAAGTTACCTGATTGGGCGTATACGAGATCGAACTGGTGTGCCTTTAGGATGGCTTCCTCCTCAGTTTGTGGGTGCTCAGACACAACGTCTTTGGCGATGGGGGGGAGTAAGGTTTTGAGGAACCGATCTAGGAAAATCCTATCATCTAATTGGATCTTACACTGGCTACGACGCCATTCATGAATATGATCTGTGATATGGGTAGATGTTCTTTTATACAGGATAATAAGATTTCCACCCCCTCATCATAAAAAAATGGGCGACTAGAAGTATTGAAGGAACATCAAGGCTAACAAGGAAAGTCCAGGTAGAAGGCATAAGGCAGCTCAATATACCACTCGGCCACAACACTGGTAAGTGTGCACTGGAATAACCACAATCAGATAGAATCATCCACTATGTTGTTAGATGAACACCATAAGTGGAAGGACATAATATAGTTTTGGCGGTCCTCTCTCGCATTACCCTCAAACTTAGGGATGTTTAAGGGAAGTTTGGTAGGCATAGGAGGCCATAGTGGGTTATGATGAATGGGGTCATTGGTTAATCGTGCCAAATCATGCAGGTTGAGACTAGCCATAAAAGGTAGACTAGAAATGAGAGTGGATCGGTAAGGGATAACAATGTTGTCGGAACTAGCTGGAATGTAGTTCCCATGGATGACTAGGGGTGGGTATGGTTGACCTTCGGAAATAGGAGTACTCCTGGGATGGTAGGAATATTCGAAATGGATGTGGAAGGACCACTGCCCCCAGGAATAAAAGGTGGTATGGTAGGAACCACAATGGATAGAGTGGAGCCACCACCAGTGAGTAGTGGACCAACAGTAGTGTGTGCGGTGGAAAAGGGCCCACTAGGACCAGGACATGTCGATCTAGTGGAAGGGATACCCGTAATGATGGGTGGAATGGAGACAATCCCATTGCCAACCACCCCCCTTGAAAGGGATAAGGATGTGCACCAACCATGGGGCTAGATGGAGCAGTGAACAAGGCAGGTTCGGATTGGTAGGAATCTGAATCAGACTCAGATGATGTGTATGGATCTGAAGGTGGTGAACAATGTCGAATATGGATTCGACGGTGATGGTTCAATCAATTGAACTGGGGGGTGTGCCCCCTAATCCTATGTGAGTAGCGTGGCAAAGAAATGATCACATGATGGAGTGTTGTGTAATGGATGGAAACTCAAGAGTACCAATCGCGGGCTCAAAAACTCAACTACAACCAAGTGTGTAGAAGGAGAGCGTATAAATCGTGGCTCGTAGGCCAACAACAATCTCTAAAACCGAACTACAACAGCAGGTTACAACAAGGTGAGTCTACAATAAAGTGGTCAGAAAGCCAACAAGCAACACTACCTAAAAAATAAAATGACGCACTAATCTATGGGGTAAAAGTGCAAGAAAACTACTAACTACAAGCTGGAATCCCCTCACAAATTGTATCCTCAGCAGGGTGATGAAATCCCAGTCAGACAATATGAAATGGAAGAAAAATAGGCTAAGAGAATCACACTTGTGAGAAGGACCTCCGGGTAAAAGAGCCCTAGCAAGAATAGAAACTAGGCTACCTCGTTCATGACACATCCGGGATGGTTTCTTGGTGCTTCAACCCTTTGGCCCTTGACGCCCAGTATACTCTGGTATGCACGAGGAGGACTATGAAAGGTTAGCCTTCGGTACAAGATAGAGTGTGATATTCCACCCTCACTTATGGAACCCCTTCATTGCGGCTTACTTTTGCAGAGCATCCCCCCGATAGACTGGTCGTAAACATGTCAACTAGTACATGAGGATTTTGGTCCCCTAATGGACAACAACTATGTCTCAAGATGTGAGTGAAAAAGGGGCGTTCTTTAGATTCCTATCCCCAATGTCATAACTTAGCTATAAGATTGTTTTATCCTCAAATAAGGTTACAATATTGGTTGTATTAAGTTAATTTTGAAGGTTAGCTTGGGGTCATAAACCAAGCTTTTTTGCTTAAGGGTGTGAGATGTGTGCAAATGATCTGTATAAACCCCAGCAATCCTATGGTCAAGATGCAACGATCTCACTACCGGGATGCAATAAAATAAAATGTAGATAAATAACAGTAAATATTATGCAAAATCACAATTAATTCTTCCAAAACATAATAATAGAAACAAGTAAATGAATGCATAAGGAACATACCAAGGTGTAGGAAACACACAGGGGGTGTCATCTACAAAGTTCAACTCAAGGGGCTCACATACAAGGCAACTAGGACCACAAAACAAACCAAGGGGTTTTAATGGATCAGATTTGGACAGAAACATGTCAGGAAGGGGTAAAACACATACAAGGGGTCTGGAACAAGGATCCCAAGCACCGAAAAGGACTAAAAAACTGCAGACTGCACCTTTTGGTGGAACAGGCATGACCAAGGTTGCACAAAACTGAGAAACAATTGCAATCAAGGAAGAAAAATAGTCGAGAGACTCAGGTCACATAAAATTAGAGGATTAAGCGAGATAGGTTGCACAAAACCAAGCCACAGTAGCGACCGGGGTCACTTCGAAAGTCAAGACAGGCGTGATTTAGATTTTTGGTCCAGGTCACACTTATTGGAGAAAAAGGCGCTACCTGGGTCACGCTTATCTAGAAAAAAGGTGCAACTAGGTCGTAGCTTTTGGTCGAATAAGTGTGACTTGGCTGGAACATAAAATTTTTTGGAAAAAGACTACCAACTGAGGTCGATGGGAAGGCACTGAGGTAATCACTAGTTCGAATCTGCCGTGAGGGGGTAATATCTGTGACAACTGAAGGCAACAAAGGAGAGAAAACCAATAGAAATACCTGCAAAAATGAAGATCCATATGGATCGACCGAGTGGAGTCACCAAAACTATAGTGGGGATTTCTCCCCTACTTCGTGAAAAAGAACCAACCCTAGATAGTGCATATCATAGGGTAGAGTTTAACAATAATAACATGAAGAAAAACACCAATAACAATATTTTTATGTTTTTCCATATATATAATACTAACTAACAAATATAACAACGTTCATACCTTTTTTCGGAAATGTGGGCCACCTAGCTGTACCGAGGAAATGGTCCTACAACTCCACGGTTTGGTTTTCTAACCTCTTCCACGAATAGTTGTCAAATGGATAATGGATCCAAATGGGTACAGAGCTAGCTCAACGTACACCGTGGGAGATAAGATGGAAAGATAATGACAGAAAAGTGAATGAGAGCAAATGGAAAAACGTGTTTTGGGGGAGTCCTTCACAATGTATTTATAGGATGGTATGAGGGTTTTTGACCCATGGTAATGACCCATAGTATTTTATTATCCATGGTATTTATCTATGGTTTTTTTACCCATTCTCATTTTTAGGGTTTTTTTCCCCTTTTTGGAGAGAGTGGGGATAAATCACAATAAATGCTCAACTTCCCTTCATTTATGGGGAAGGAATAATAATGTATTGGACCATATTTAGTGGAAATGTAGTTGTGAAGGTCAAAAAGGAGGAAATAATGGTGGGATTATGATGTGTAACTATGGTTTAGACCATGGAGAGCTAAGTGAACATTTTTTGGTGTTGACAAATCTTATGTGTTTATCTTTGCTTTATATATATATATATAAAGATTTTTATTTTGAGGGTGATCTCACTTTAAAATGTTATTTCTTAATGTATAAGTTTACTCTTAAATGATAAAATAAAATGTTTATTTAGTGGTTTTAAAGTTCTACTTGAAAATGAGTAACACATAAAACTATCATTAATGAATGGTGACTAGTAGGTGATATTCACTATATGTGTGTGTGTGTGTGTGTGATGATATAGTGATCCATGAAATATTATCTCCTAGAAAATATGTAGTGAAAAGCTAACATTCTTTTATACTTGGAAGATATTAAAAAAAATACCCATATCCCGAATTAGTAAGGTGGAAATTGGGTATGTTACAAATGGTATCAAAGCAGGTTTACAACAATGATACCTAATGGACTCATCTTCATGTAGGTATGTTTAGAACATTGTGATTTGAATACGAGAATTGATGTTTTCTTATAGGAATTCATGCTATAGAAAGAATAATGTTTTAATGATATGGCCATCCAAGTATACAAACTAGTTCGCGTCAAGTCACGAGCTTGAATATATGAAACTAGTTGTATAACTTAAATGCAAAAATACATGCAAGAATAATGAAGTTTTGTTTAAAGGTCAACAATGTGATGTGTTTGATTTCATTAGATTGTAAAGGTTTGTAATAAGGAAATGAATGCATTGTCATGTTAACGATAACTTTAATTTGGATACCCATGCAAAGTTATGCTTATGCTATTTTACATGCATCATGTTGATTCAAATGCTAGTCTATGCATAACTTATTGAGACAATGCCAAAAGAGTTTTGGGACATAGTTAGTTCATATATGATAAATGACTAATGTATATATGATATAGTTAATCTAGTAAATAGCTTAATAATTTAATAGGTATTTAAGCTTACAACAAATAAGGTAAAAGTTATGATTAGTACACTAAGAAAACAACTTAATGAGTAATGTATGCAAGTAGAAGCAATGAATTTAAAAATGTAGGAATGACTAGTTGGACTATAAGGACATGATTTTGATTATATGGAAGATTACATGTGATAAATGCATAGGGATTGTGCATAACGATAGAAATTGTTGCATCTAGGTTGTGCATTCTTTATAACTTTGGTGTTTAAATGCATCAGAGAATAAACTTGTTGATATATATAGTATTATGCCTTGCTCAAAAACACATCGACAAGAGAATATGATGTAAATAAACCTTGCAAAAGTTGTTAGTGTGATGTACATGTACACTTTTTAACAAGAAACTTTTCCAAACTGAAGCAAGGTTAATGTCATATGGTAATGTCAATTCAAGCTTATATAAGTAAGGTATGAATTTTGGTTAATGTGTAAGTTTGTGAAAAAAAATTACAACTAAGTTGTTGAGAAAGTAATGAATTGAAATTAAATAAAAGAAAATTTTGTTATATTGAAAGTTTATAAGCATTCAAAATAGAAATTTTCTATTGTGTTTTGTAGTTTCCTTATGATATTATGATGCAATCATTTCTGACAAGAAATTGTGAGTAAGGAGTGTAGGTACACATGGCTGCAAGAAAACACCGTCGAATGAGAACCGGTAAGGTGGTTGAAAGCAAAAGATAAATTTCTCAATGGAAAAAGGTAACATCTAGAATCAATATGATTCATTGATTATTACAAAAGTTTAGCAATATGTTTTATTTTATTAAAACAAACACATTTATAACAAAATATAGCTTAGATAACTTGATATATCGAGAATATACTCTGTTAGCAATTTCGAAATTTTCATTTGAAATAATTGAGTATGGTAACTGTAATATTTTGAGAATGATCAGTTGTGTATATGGCATATCTATGATAAAGCAATTGCTTTATGCAAGTGATAAAGTGTTGTTAAATATGTTGTTGTAATTGACAGTTCTTTGATATTATTGCACGCAATGAACTATGGTAGTACCAAAATACCATAACTAAATAACTGAATATTTATATATATATAACTTGCAATAAGAAGACTGAACTTAATACAACTAAAGACTAATTAGATAAATATTTACGAAACTTTTGAGTTGATCACATACATCTTTTGTTGGATGTAAAACTCATCTGTAAAGAGTTGTAGTGAAAATAAGGAACAATATGTTCCAAAAGAAGTTGTTATTCATGTATCTCTTTATTTTAAAAGAATCATATTTATGGATATATTTTATGATAAATCATGGAAATAGCTTGTAGTGTTTGTGTAAACCACACGTTGTGAAAGGCAAAGAGTATTACGGACATTTCGAAGAAATTCCAAACAAGAAAAGAAAAGTGGAGCTTGAGGTTTACAAGGAAAAACGTATGTTGAAGATAAATATTTGAAGATACCAACACCAAAGACGGTGTACTTTTAAGGAGGATGATGTAACAACCCCTCTATACAACGTAAATATAAAATTGCAACACAATGAAAATAAATAATTAGATTATTAATTTCCAAATGAAAACTTATTATTTATACTAGTTAAGTTCTTTGAAGTACGTGTTATTTGAAGTTTTGAAAGATAAATATATGATGCAATCTTTTTTGAGGTTTTTAAATAATAAAATTATGAATAGAAAAATGAAGCGTTGAACTTCATTTAAGAGTAAATACAGATGGAAGTTAGGATTCCAATTAGGCGAGTTATATACAAAAGTAAGTTAGGGTTCGGTGCAATTTTACTTTTTGGTTTGAAGTTCTTGGAGGGTGGCGAGTAGTTGGAAGAAGGTAGAGCCTTATAAACAAAAAATTAATGCTAGCGGAAGGTGGATAGCTCTGCATTATTTTGGAGAATAGATTCTTACGTTTTATTTTTTGGATGGGAAGTAACTGGCTTAGCTTGGAAGGAATGACATCAACAAGGGAATCAATGTCAATAGATCGTTTGCCGGTAGATGGTACTTCTCCATAATCCATAACTATGGTTCCAAGCTAAGGGATTAATGAGTCAACTCTACATAAGGAGTAAACTCCCTTAACCTCTCTCAGGTATGAGTAATTGGGCAGTCAACATTTAATTTAATTTATTGTGTTACAGTAGTTAAAAGGAACCACTTTTGGAATTCCAATAGAGATAATGCTTTTATAATAAATTAGAGAACTTGTAAGTCAATGTAAAAGAGGAGAAGTTTTAGTTCATATTCTATCCTTATGTAATGCATCTAATGGATAAAAACTAAATGGAGGCTTGGAATTTCAATAGAGATAATGATTTTATAATATATCAATAATTTATATTATATATATAATTATTTTAGTTAATGTGACTTGGACGGGTTGTCTCCTAAAAGAGAGCTTAAAAAGAAGGAATAGTATGTTAACTTGTGTAATTAATTATTGTTATAGAAGTGAAAATATAATTTACTTAAGAGCTAGTTAGATGGATCAGCTAGTTTTGTTGGAGGATTTAAGGCAATGTTTAACTTTTAGTAGGAGAATAAAAGTTAAAGATAATATTTAATATTATTGAAGAAGTGTGTTTATTACCTATGAATTAAGCTCCAACTCTATCTTAAGATTGATGGGAGCAAATTCTAGTTAGTTATAGATTTGTTTTCTTTAAACTAAGAAGCGACCCTTTAATGATCGAAAGTCTAATTAAATGGCTAGTGATTAAGCCTATATATTCTAATTAAGAGGTAGAGGAAGCCTAGTAAACTTGTATATGTAATCTTTTGTAATATTCACTTGAATAGTTAAAGTGAAAAGAATTCAGGTTATTCTAGAAGATAATGCCTATGCCTAAAGGGCAGCTAACTAGTGATGTGAAGGTGTTCTTGGTGAACGAAACCTTGAAGAAAAGGAAAAATAAATATTGCACTTGATGTGCTACACAATTGTAATTCTCCGTGCTGGATTAAATAATAAAAGATAAACAATTTTGGTGGACGAAGTGCCTAATTGTGGTGAACCACGTATATTGGTATCTCCCTCTTATATTTGCATCTTATGTGTTTATGTTTTCTTTATTAATACTTTATAT
>LPNX010453896.1:467411-570507 GCA_001517045.1 Pseudotsuga menziesii
AGTAATGATGTGTGGAAACTTACTTGGAAGTTTAAATGGTCCAATACCCTTGTTTAATATTTTGATTTAGAGGGAAAGAACTAAGAAAAGCTAACATTCTTGGATACTCGGAAGATATTTAAAAAAAAAACACATATCCCGAATTAGTAAGGTGGAAATTTGGTATGTTACAATGATCAAACTTGGAGGCCAAAGATTATGTATTATGGACATGTGTGATGCTCCAAGCAATGAAACATGGCATGTGAGTCACACATTAATATATGTTATGTCATAGTGCCTTTCCTTTTATCCCTAGATCATGGCATGGGCATCAAGAACCATCCTTGGTATGGTAATTCCCAAAATGATGGGCATATTTCACTCATACGCTAAATATTTCCTATGTAGGGCATGTGCAGTTGTTTGGGGCACTACACCTGACCCATGAAACCTAGAGGAAACTATATGAACTTAGGTGCTAGACGTTAATCCAAAATCATGGCCTAGATATAACAAATTATTCATGGTGTTATGCCTCCCAAAATGGCCACCAATTCCTAGAGTAATTCCTTTCGAAATTTCTGGCATTATACTTGGCACTATGTTGTATTTTTTCCAGGTGCAATTCCTGGATTTATACTTGGATCTATAATTGGTGCTATGTCGGAGGTTTTTCATGGCATAATTCATGGCGCAATCCCTAGCTCTATAGATAATGCAATGCTTGGTGCTATTTTGGATGTTGTTTTGGAGGCTATTATGGGCGTTACATGGGATGCTATTATGGAAGCTAATTGGGACGACCGTTGGGAAACTAATTGAGACGCTAATTGGGATTCTAATTAGGGCATTAATTGGGAAGCTAATTGGGACGCTAATTGGGACACTAAATAACATCCAAAATAGTGCCTACTTTCATAAAAGGACGCAAATAACACCATTAAAAGTGCCATCCTGTGGAAAAGCATCAACTTTGTCCAAAAAATGATGAAAAATACACTAAAAGTGTTTGTGGAGGCTAAAAAGGGGGCTAAAATAGACCCTAATCATAGGGTTTTGTTGTAGTGAATTTTAGAGTGAAAAATGTGATTTCCATCAATTCCCACTGGTTCAACGATTATGACATCCAATCAGGATCCACTGATCCACAATTCATTCCCAAGTCCATCACAATTTGATGATAGAGATGGTCAGGAATACAATAATTTGTTATTTGTAGCGATTCATGGGGAGGTTACCAGCACTAATACACCATTTCTTAAACATATTGGTGAAAAGATTAATGATTTTATTTTTCATGCTACTTTCCAACAACCATCCCCGGGAGGTACAATCTCCAAATCAAACTATCCAAGATATAGTATATCAGTGTCACTCCACCTGTTGAAAGACAATGAACCTCTCCTGTAGGTAAAAGAAAACTCCAAAATGCATACAATTGTACGAGAGCGCATTGTATTCAGTGGAAGATAAGTTACCTATACACACTATCAATTTCCATTCTTCACAAATTTTGCAACAATATTTCCAACCTAAATATGATGCTCGTAAATGTAATTAATTTTTATATGTGCTAAAATCTATGATTCTGGCAATAGTTAGAAGAAAATTAGGAGTAAAAGCATTAAAAAATACAAAATCAAGTAAACACATTGTAAAATCACTTGTTGGTGCATTCAGATCCATTGGTAAAAAAAATTGGTCGCGTGACAAGAATGCGGCTCGATGTGTATTGATTGAATCAATCGCAACTAGAAGCATAAGATAACATCGCTTACTGAAATGCACATCATATATTGTTAAAATGCATAAAAAACTCTTAAAAGATAATCCATCAAAAGAGACAGTATTGACACAAAGGAAGAAACAAATAAATTATAGGCATTAAGTGGTAGGTTCCATGTAAAGACATGAAGTTAGTTGAAGCAGTGAAGGGACTATTGCATGCATGAAGTTAGCTGAAGCAATGAAGGGACTAGTGCATGCATTTTGTCATGATAACACTAGGACTTCTTCAAACACAAAGGATGTGTTAAAATGATATAGGGGCTCCAAGGATCATGAACCCCACATTAAACACTATCTTGACATGACACAAACTTAGCTTTATGAGATATTTAAATCCACCCATGCAAATTTGAGGATTGGTCAATGATTTATTGAAAAATGCAAACCTTGGTATGTTATGATCAACACCATCCGTTACACATGATATTATATATATATCATAGATTTTGATTATTATTATATTAATTTTATACGTCTGCATTTTTTTGCACTCTAACTATGTAGATGAATGCTCCAGTACAATACCGCCAATGTCATCTAGAGTTTTCATCCATACCATCATGTGTCCAAGACGAGATGGATAGACATATTATGCAAAATCTTGTGTAGATGGTACTTGCAACAATTGTGTTGGAATAGCACGATGGAGTGAGTGCATCCATGAGAGTGAATATTATCCATTTGGGAATACAATTGTTGAGAAATAGATCTTTCAATATGAGACCTATCAGTTATATGATGGTAAAGAAAGTCAAAAGATTAAATTAGTGAATTCCTAGGTAGCAATGTCTTTGTGAAAATTTGGTTAAAATTAGCTTATTGTATTTTTAATTATTCCATATAGTTATCAAATTCCTTATTTTTATTTCCCCAACAGGTGTAAGTATGTGATTTTATTCCAGATATCCATAGAAATATTCAACATTAATCTATAGACAGATGCATAGAGTTATGTGGGTTTGTTACATCTAAGTCCACCTATATGCATTTCAAGCAATTTTGCACTTGGTAGCTCCAAAAATACAAGTGTAAGAAGAAATTCAAAAGACACAATGAAAATAGTGCATCACTTGCACAATATAGTAAAATTGAGCTTGATTGGTGCATGAGCAGGTGATACCCATGCAATAATGCCCATCTGCAAAGAAAATTGTTGGCATCTTCACCAAGAGCTTCACAGAGAAGACAAGCAACTCAAAGAATTGGAGGAAAATAAAAGGAAGTTATTGGATTGGGAAGACTCTAAGTGAGGATCAAGAGTTGAGCTTTGCGAACAGTTTCAATAAGAAGATCAAGTCAATAAGATACGATAAGGGAGGAGAGTACATCAAAGGATATTTCCAGAGTTTCTGTGAATTAGAGGGGATTCAAATGGAACACTCAGTTCTTTTGGGAGGACGTCTTTTATACCCAACATTTGGAATATACTTAACTAGTCTTCAATTTGAGGAAAAACCTTTCTTTCATTATGAGATATATTGAGACCAACGACAGTGTATCATTAAGTAGGGTAATTATAATTAGGGTTAGGGTGAGGCATATTCAAATTATACATCCACTTGTGCTAAAAGTGGATGTGAGGACACAGATGTTAGGGTTAACCTTGACTTGAAATTGAGTTAAAGGTGGTTGAGGTCTAGCACATAGTTTTTGGGCAGATGGTTTTTTGTAGCCCATGGTATTAGTGGCTAATGTATTTGGTGGCCCATGGTATTGTCCCATGGTAATGCATGTAAATAAGCCTTTATAAGGATTGAGGATGATCCATTGTAAAGTGGCCTAGAGGTGAGTGGTGGCTAGCTCACGTATCCTGGCTTGGACGACTTAAGTTAAGGGAGATAATAGATTTATTATGTTAGTTTTTATTGGTTTTGAGTTTTCCACGTAAACATTGTGTGCCTGTATTAAATGTGTTCCTATGTGGTAATTGCGTTCTCTCGTTGTTAATTATATGCATGCTCGTTTAAATCCTAAGAACTGGTATTAGAGTTATGGTTTGCCATATAGTTGTGCTCATTGTGTTGTACCTAGTTTTTGAACTAATTGTGGGGTGCATGTTTGGTGGTACTTGACACCTTAGGTGCTAGAAGCACAAGGCACCCCTCTTATGTGCAGAGAAGGGATGTTGCATCAAGTGTGGAATGAACCACTAGGTAGGTATGAGGGTGGCAGGTCTACTCATAGCCTAGGTTGATGTGGATCATAGAGGTTGAGTATTTGATTGCGGGAGGAATGTGAGATGGTTTAATATAAGTTGTGGGACCAATATTGATGAACAATGTATATGAAGAAAATTCTTAGAGAACTAGTGGTTATAGCATTCGAGGACCCATGTAATCTGGTAGATGGATATTTTTATATGGATGTCAATGACAAGGTTGGATGCGGGTACACAAGGAGCATCGAAAAAAACAAGTAAGAAAGAAATTATGGAAAATCGAGAGGATGCAACAACAAGTAGTGATGGTGTAGTCACCATGAAGACACATGAAAACCATCTAATGGAACAGTTTGCATGTCAAAGGGAATATGGCTGTAAGACGTGGTAAGACATGCATACCCCTGGTAACTCATCGGTAAGTCAGGAGATAGGCCTAGGTGATAGGGGGTGTATGTGAGAAGGCTAATTCAAGCTTAAAGGATGGATTGTTAACAGTTAACCTTGACTTGGAAATGAGTCAAAGGTGGTTGAGGTCTAGCACATATTATGGTGGTTTTTCTCGGTTTTGGGTTTTCCATGTAAACATTGTGTTCCTATCTTAAATGTGTCGCTATGTGGGATTTGTGTTCTCTCATTAGTAAGTTTATGCATGCTTGTTTAAATCCTAAGAAATGGTATCGTAGTTATGGTTTGGAAAATAGTTGTGCTCATTGTGTTGTCCTTGGTTTTTGAATTAATTGTGGGGTGCATGTTGTGTGGTACCCGACACCCTAACAAAATTTTTGGGTTCTCGATTAGAATGTAATTTCCCCAAGTGCTAGAAGCACAAGGTATACCTCTTATGCATAGATAAGGGATGGGTGGCAGGTGTACTCGTATCCTAACTTGATGTGGATCAGAGAGGTTGAGTTTTTTTATTGCGGGAGGAATGTGAGATGGAGATTTGTGTTCTCTCATCATTAAGTATATGCATGATTGTTTATGTAACACAATCAAACTCTGTTCCAAACTCCTTTATTCTTATTTCGAAGATGGGGTAATTTTCTTTTTTCTTTTTAACTTAGTTTCTTCAAGCATAAATATTAGTGTCATTGATAAAATAATATTACTAGCAAATAATGAAGTACTAGCTTCTCATACAAATTGACATGTAACGGTTCCAAGAATTGTGTCCATATAAAGAATGATTCACTTCATCTATTTACCATACATACCTTGGGCATTTTCTTTAATAAGTTAAATCAACACAACCAACTACTTGGGCATGACAAAAATGATGCAAATATATTTCGAGTAGGTTCCCCACACCTTATTTCATTGTACATCTTAAAAGGATTTAGACAAAATAAGTGATGGTATCTTTGTAACAAACTTAGTTGTTAGTAAGACCATATTCCTTCTTAATGTAAAGACCCTAACCATCTTGTAAATAAATATGAGAGTATATTTATGACACTGTTTTTGTTAGAGCAAACAATATTTAGCATGCTGCAGAGCATTTAAAAAAAAATGGAAATGATCTTCCCTCTCAATCCTAGCGTAATGCTCTTTTCTCATTTTTAACAACTCTAAGGGTTTTTTAAAACCAGAGCCATGAGGTGGCATTGTCTCTACTCTTTGAGTTTTGATAGATATCTTGTAAATAAATATGAGAGTATAATTATGACAATGTATTTATTACGACAAACAATATTTAGCATGCAGTAGAGCATTTAATGCAGCTGCAACAGGCTTGGTGATCATTGGATCTTGAACTGCTCGAGATCCAACGGTCGTCAAGCCTGTCGTAGCGGCATTAAATGCTCTGTAGCATGCTTAATATTGTTTTCCCTTTATTACATTCTTGTGACAAGTCAGAGTTACATTTGATTGATAGGAATTTAGCACATGACACTTTGCTTTTAATAATTTTACCTCAATTGCACACTTAACTTACTTTAGTTATTTGATTAAGGTATTGAAAACAATTAGTTGACTACACAATTCTCTACAACTATTCTCTGAATCCTTTAGTTATTTCATTAAGGTATTAAAACATTTATTTTACTACACAATTTTCATAATTTTACCCCAACTGCACACTTAATGTACTTTAGTTATTTGATTAAGGTATTGAAAACAATTAGTTGACTACACAATTCTCTACAACTATTCTCTAAATCCTTTAGTTTTTTGATTAAAGTATTAAAACATTTGTTTTACTACACAATTTTCACAAGATCTTCTCTCAAACCTTTGTTATTTCACTAAGGTATGAAAATTAAAAAAAATGTGAACCATTATTGTATTACAAATGGGGCATGAATAGCTATCATTTTTTCACTTGTCTTATTAAATTAGAAAAAATATCCTTCAGTATGAGTGTGATTGTTCCTTTTTTATTTTAACATTAATAATAATCAACAAGTTGATTATTATCAATAAAATATACTATAATTATAATAAGACTTTTTTTCTTTTCAGAAATCTATTTAATTTTAATAAGGTTTTGTAACATGTTAAGTTGTGAAAATAATTTTTTTTCTTGATATTATAAAATAGTACACATTGGTATACATATACAAAGTACAAACTTATAAATATTTTATGAAAAATTAAAATTAAAATTAATTAGTATATGAATATATTATTGATTTTCACAATAAATTTTACAATAAAAAATATTATTTTCTTATTCATATTTTCACATTGTGCTATTTAAAATATACATTTTGAATATGTCTAGCCTACTTAAAGTTTAAAGAAATAAAATTAATTATATAACTTAAATAACTCTTATTTTGCAAGAAAAAAATAAAAAAAGTCAAACAAATTTTTTTAAAAGTCAAACTACATTGATATAGATTTTCACATTTAGAATGAAACAAAAATCTAATTTCATATTTGGGATGAAAAGTAGTTTAAATAAATTTTTTATTATATAATCTTTAGTTAAATTGTAAATTTTTTATTTTTTGAAATTGTTTTTTTAATATATAAATGGATTCAATTTCTTCAAAATCATTTTTTTATTATGAAATTTTGAGAAAAAGAAAAGATCAGAATATTTTGACAATATTAGGACAAAACCCATATTTCATCAACAATTATTGATCTAAGATCAAGTCATCTAAGCTGGAACTAAATACTTAGTGAATGTTGTATCACTACTTCATAGCATCAACATGGTACTGCAAAATGGTTGCATATTGTAGCTAAAAAATGAAGTTTGTGGCAAATGGTCTACAACATGAAAATTTGTATACTGTTATAAGAATGTGAATTGATCATAACACATCAAATAACATTTGATATCTTCCAAAAATAAAATTTAAACTTGGAGTCATGTTTCAATGATGTAAATATTTTTTGGTATTCTAACGATCGACAATAAGCTATACCTTACATCAGAAGGCCTAACTGTCCAACTTGGGTATTTGTCCATTTTGCTTTCTTCTAAGATGTCATAGGAAATGTTTGTTCACTGGTGAATTCTACACATTGAAAAAAGTGATTATCTTGGGTTCCATTGAGTTGATTCCTTTTTAACTAAGGTGTGCCTTATTTCTAGAATTTGACCAACGGATTTACATTTTTTTGCAAGCGATTGTATTCATATACTTCCCTAGTACCACAACGTGACTAGTTTCAAGAAAACTCCACATCATTGGAAGAGTGAGATGTTACTTGTCAGCCTTGATACTTATGCATATCACCCAAGCCACAGTAGAACATGGGCATCTAAAATGTACGAGGCATCCATTGATCCCTAACTCTATCAATTTAAAAGCAAATCAACCAAGGATAAAGAAGAGGAATTCGGAGCAAAATATAATCAATGACCATTGATGTTGGTTATTAGCTAGAATAACCAAGGAATGTAATATAATATCAATAAAATTGTAGCATGCCCAGTCATTCTAGAACACTTGCACTTCTAATAAAAGTAAAAACTCCTCATTTAGTGTTCTCAATAACTTTAAGGTCTCTCGGGAATTTAAGATGATAGATACAACATTGTGACAATCATTAAAATCAGCCTTAACCTGCCCCTTGACTGTTTCCCTGTCTAATATTCACAACTTAGGTACAATATCCTATCTATAACACTAGCTAGATTACCAATAATAGTCGTTATAAAGAAAAACATCTGAACCTCAGCGTCCTGATTGACAGAGGTCCCAACACAGTAAAATCCACTTAGAAGTCCATGGACAAACCTAAAAGTATGCCACCCTAGAACATGATACTTGGACCTAATGTGTTCAAAAAAAATCTTTGAACATGAATAGGGTATCCTGGACAACAGAAGAAATAAGAAATAAACATTACAGAAAAAAACAATGGGAAAACATCAAACTTAAAAGCACTTTATCCATTTGAGGACTAAGCCAAGGGAAAAAATCCTTTCATTCATTAAAAAAGCACTACCAATTCCCGTGAAGTGAAAGAAGAGAAGTAATGTGCATACCTTGGAAGCTTCAACCCATTTGTTATCTATGAATCCGAGATGGGGGCCTAGTTTGGAATGATTAAATGTCATCTCTTATTTTGTCTGCAAGAAGTATGTTATATACTCGTGGATTTTTTTTTTCACAAGGAAAGTTTGGTCCTTGAACTTATTTTTATGTCAAGGCCCATCAGGAATTGAACATGGGTCTTCTCTATTACAAAGATTTCATAAATCTGGACTAACCAGTACACTGTCCCCATCGAGACTACACATGTGATTGTTAAGGACCTTCATGACCACACCCATCATTCTCATAAGAATCAACTTCCTCATACAAAATAAATTGATCTTTACTTTGCTCCGCAGGGATTGGCCATATGTGAAGCTCATCTACTCTCTCCCTCAGTTGTTTTGTGTCATGCTCATCGTTCACAAGGTCTCTACACTCCACCAAGTACCCTTCCCCCTGTTTTTTTACAAGTCGTGCACAAAACCAGGCCCCTCTGAACCCCTCTTCATTGCTGGACACCTCCAATAGGTCACCATTGCTCAACTTCAATTTCTCCTCCTCACTCAACACTACAAAATCAAGGTATGTTCCCACTCTTGCACAAATTTCTCACTCAAACCTTCACCAGCTTACAAAACCCATGTCTACTCTGATCAAATACTAGTCTTCCATTCCTCCATACAAAAGTGAATTAAGCCATCATTCACTGAAACACAGTTAAAACAACAATAATTCAATGATGGGTATCATGATACGATGAATTAGAATTCATGGAGGAAGGAAGAAAATTCTTTTCGATCGTGAGGCTGCAATGTGTTGTACTTGGATTTTGAATTATTTGTGGGGTGCATGTTCGGTGGTACCCAACACCCTAGCAATATTTTTTGGTTCTAGTTAGAATGTAATTTTCCCCGATGCTAGAAGCACAAGGTATCCTTCTTATGTGTAGAGAAAGGATGATGCATCAAGTGTGGAATGAACCACTAGGTAGGTATGAGGGTGGTAGGTGTACTTGTAACCTAGATTGATGTGGATTAAAGACTTTGAGTCTTTGATTGTGGGAGGAATGTGAGATGGTTTAATCTTAGTTGTGGGATCAAGATTGGTGAACCATGTATGTGAAGAGAAATCCGAGAGAACTTGTAGAAATTTGTTTCATGTATGTGAAGAGAATTCATAGAGAACTTGTAGAAATTTGTTCTCTCTTGTATTATTTATTGATTCTCATTATAATCCAAAGAACTAGTATGAGATCCATGTTGGCACATAGTTGTGCTCATTGTGTTGTACCTGTTTTTTAAAATTAATTGCGGGGTGCATATTCAGTGGTATCCAATGCCCTCGTAGTGATTTTGGGTTCCTTGTTAGAATGTAAGTTACTTTGGTGCTAGAAGCACAAGGTATCCCTCTTATTTGCAGAGAAAGGATGTTGCATAAAGGGTGGAATGAACCACTGGGATAGGTACGAGGGTGGCAGGTGTACTCGTAGCCTAGCTTGATGTGGAATTGGAGAAGTTGATTCTTCGATTGCAAGAGGAATGTGATATGGTTTAATATCAGTTGTGGAACCAAGATTGATGAACCATGTATGTGAAGATAATTCCTAGAGAACTGACAGTTACAATGGCTGAAGACCCATGCAATTTGGTAGATGGATTCCTTTTATATGGACGTCAATGAAAAGGTTGGATGCAGGTACAAAAGGAGCATGGCAGAAAATGAGGATGCTAAAGAGAGAGGATGAAGCAACATATGGTGATGGTGTAGTCACCATGAAGAAAAATGAAAATAAAATAAAATTAATGGAGCAGTTTGCATGCAAATGGGAATATGGTTGTAAGACATGGTAAGGTATCCGTACCCTTGGTAACTCACCAGTAAAGTTGGGAGATAGACCTAGGTGATAGGGGTGTATGTGAGATCCCCAAGTCAATATTAAATGGGGGATTGTTAGGGTTAACCTTGATTCACGAACGAATAAAAGGTGGTTGAGGTCTAACACATAGTTTTTTGTATCCCATAGTATTTCCATGGTATTGGTGGTCAATGGTATTTGGTGGCCCATGATATTGTCCCATGGTATTTCATGTAATGAATCCTATGAAGGGATTGGCATACTCCATTCTAATGTGGCCTAGAGGTGAGAAATGGATAGCTCACTTCACCCATATTTATTGGTTTAGGTTAAGGGAGATAATAGATATATTATGGTGGTTTTTATCAGTTTTGGGTTTTCCAGGTAAACATTGTGTGCCTATATTAAATGTGTTTCTATGTGGGATTTGTGTTCTCTCATTTTTTTTGTAAGTTAGAGCCTTGAATTAAAAGAAAATAATGATACAATCCATTTTTCGCTTCCTGCTAGAAGGGCGAGGGAAGCGGAAAGAGAGGCTAACATCCGAAAAAAAGTTTCAGATTGCTATGTCGAAAATCCCAGCGAGATAACAAAGCCAGATCTAGAGTAGGATCAATGCAAAGAGAATTTGAGAAGAGAGAAGAAACTTGGAGATGATAGTGAAGAAAACCACCCTTGAGTGGGCTGATTCTCAAGTCTTTCCTTTCTTTCTTGGTTTTTTCTTAACTTGAATCCATTCCCCTAAAGTAGAGGACATTACGGCCAGTTGCGAAGAAGCAATGGAATCATGGAGGGGTTCCTTGTCAAAGTCTGAAGAGGAAGATTCATGGTATCTTTTGTGCCCCTGAGGATGATCGTTTTTCGTGCTTTCATCTTCTTGAAGAGGCATATGCACCTCAAGCGGAGATGGAGTGGATCTTTGAACCTATTCTGCTGGGGGCGTATCTTCGTCAAGCTAGTCATCTTGCTAGTTTTCTTCCTGCGATTGCATCCTGGGTCGCCAACTTTTGGCTCTGTGTGTTTTCGTGGTATGATGCTGCTGAGTCTTCCGTTGCAGACAAGCATTGAGAAGGTGTCCTGTTTGATGACAGATCATGCACCTGAAGGATGTGTTTTCATAATCCAAGGCTTGACTCCAAATGGACAAGCCTGATTTCAGGTTCATCTTGTCAGGGAGCCCTGAACTGATATCAATGGTGGTGCAGATGCGAGCATAGGTGAAAAGACCCTGAGCAGGGAGGAAGTCATCGATTGACAATAAGCAACCCAGAGCACTTCCTATCCCTTCAAAGATCGATTGAATCTAGTAGTGCAAAGGTAAGTTTAGAATACATACCCAGATGGGAACCTTCGTTAATACCATAGTTAAAGGGTCAAAATTAGGAAACCATGGGGTTAAGAAAATCCCAGCAAAACCCAAAAACCAAGGCCCTATACTTGAGACTGAGAGAAGATCTTATTGAGAAGGAAAATTCACTAAGAAAAAACCTTTAGCCCAGAGTGGTACCTGACAGTCCTTGGGCCAGTTAGAGTCTATCCATTCAAGCAGATCTTTGGTTTTTGGCCACAATCCATTGAATCTATAGATGAGGGTTTGCTCCTTGTGCAGGATAAGGTTCTCGAGGATGTCCAGTTGCAAGATCTCTAAGGTGGGAACCTCCTCTGATTTATCTACAATGTAGATCGAGTGAGGGGTCTGGATTGGAATTTGAGTGGAAGAGAGCCCCTCTCACATTGCATCCTTGAAGGACTTAGGCTAAGAAACAAAGGGCCTATTATTTCCTCCTCAAAGACTGGCCACCGAGGAGATGCATGTGTCCTTTGTGATCCCAAGGCTATGGAGTTTCTGGTGGTCTGAGAGTTGTCGGCTGGCAAAGATAAGCCCCTACAGGCCTGAAGGGGTTCCTTCTACCTGTTGGATCAGATATTTTAGTTGTGAAATAGAGAAATGAAGGGTGACTCGCAAATAGAGAGAGACCTCCTTAAGATACCTTACAATAATAGAAAATGGTTTTGGGTCAAGAGGAAACAAGGAGGCTTTGGCATGTTTGGAGAGTGTTGGATCTATTAGGGCGACCAGATCTGAAAGGGTAAGATCGCTTGATGTTTCCCAATAGCCTTGACCCTAGAATTCCATAGTGAGACTGTTGGGCCTGAAACCCCTGATTCTTCATTTTATATGTCCATAGCAGCAGAGGCAGTAGCCCTTTCCTTCACCAGTTTCGGAATTGCAACACCTATCAACACGGCGTTACAGTTACAATGCAAATTAGGGCCATCACCCACACGGTGTCCAGCCACATCAATCTGCCCTCCTTCGACTTTATTTCTATAGAATCTGTAATGGAGACCTCCCACGTTTCTCATCAGAAATGAACCTAGGTGTTCTGCCTCCCCATCAACGAGTGTACAACCCACTCTGGAAACCCCCTCTTCCCTGTCATCTTCTAGAGCCACATATCGATGTTTGAAGTCCATGGCTTCCTCCACTCATTGTCCATGGAGAATCTCCTTATCCAGGACGGAGGAGAGGCAGCTGAGCATGTGGTGGCGCGCATCCACCACTACCTCGTTCATGCAAATTCACCAGAAATGAACCTAGGTGTTCCGCCTCCCCATCAACGAGTGTACAACCCACTCTGGAAACCCCCTCTTCCCTGTCATCTTCTAGAGCCACATATCCATGTTTGAAGTCCATGGCTTCCTCCACTCATTGTCCATGGAGAATCTCCTTATCCAGGACGGAGGAGAGGCAGCTGAGCATGTGGTGGCGCGCATCCACCACTACCTCGTTTGCGCAGATTCCTGATCCACCACCATTGTTTCTTGACCTATTCTTGGTAATTCAGCTTTGCTCAATGCTTGGACTGTGTTCTCTCATTATTAAGTATATGCATGCTCATTTAAATCCTAAGGATTGGTATTAGATCTATGGTTTGGAATATAGTTGTGCTCGTTGTGTTGTACCTAGTTTTTGAATTAATTGTGGGGTGTGTGTTTGGTGCTACCTGACACCCTAGCAGTATTTTTGGGTTCTCGTTTAGGATGTAACTTCCCCAAGTGCTAGAAGCACAAGGTATCCCTCTTATGCATAAAGAAGGAATGTTGCATCAAGTGTGGAATGAACCACTTGGTAGGTATGAGGGTGGCATGTGTACTCATATCCTAGCTTGATGTGGATCAAAGAGGTTGAGTTTTTTATTGCGGGAGGAATGTGAGATGGTTTAATCTCAATTGTGGGACCAAGATTGATGAACCATGTATGTGAAGAGAATTCCTAGAGAACTGGTGGTTATAGTGGCCGAGGACCCATGTAATCCGCTATATGGATTCCTTTTATATGGACATCAATGACAAGGTTGGATGTAGGTACAAAAGGAGCATGCCATAAAATGAGCAAGAAAGCAATCATGGAAAAGCGAGAGGATGAATCAAGAGATGGTGATGGTGTAATCACCATGAAGACACATGAAAAAATTTAATGGATCATTTTTCATGTCAAATTGCATATGATTGTAAGACCTGGTAAGGCATGCATACCCTTGGTAACACATAGGTAAAGTCATGATATAGACCTAGGTGATAGGGGGGTGTATGTGAGATCCCCAAGTCAAGATTAAAGGGGGGATTGTTAGGGTTAACCTTGACTCGTGACTGAGTCAAAGGAGGTTGAGGTCTAGCACATAGTTTTTTGCATCCCATGGTATTTACCATGGTATTGGTGGCCCGTGGTATTGTCCCATGGTATTTCATGTAAAGACTCCTTTACAAGGCTTGAGGAGGATCCATTGTAAAGTGTCTTGGAGGTAAGTGGTGGCTAGCACACTTGCCACGGCTTGGTCGGTTTAGGTCAAGGGAGATAACATATCTATTATGGTGGTTTTTCCTGGTTTTGGGTTCTCCTTGTAAACATTTTGTGCCTATCTTAAATATGTTGTTATGTGGGATTTTTGTTATCTCATTATTAATTATATGTATGCTCGTTAAATCCTAAGAAAAGGAAACCATAGCAATAATTGCATACTCGTGCTTCTTCTTAAAGATAATCTAATGGATATGAGCTTTCTTTATGATACACAAATAAGTTTATAGTTAAAACCAATAATAGAGTTAAATGAAATTCTTCTTGCACCATCATGGATCTTATTAGCTTTCCCCAAATCCAAAAAGACCAAACGTACAAAGGTATAACACTAAATATGATGATTTTTAATATAGATTCAACTCTGTAGGATTGATTACATCCTTGTGATTCTACTAAAATGAAAAGTAGAAACCATTAGATTTCCTTCTAGCGCAAGTACAAGCCCATTCTTGACAATAACATCTGAACGCTATAATTCCTCATGGTGAAATCACCTCCTTACATTGTCTAGAGATGAACAAGCATGGATCATTATGCAATATAATTAGACATAGGTTTAAGGAAAAACATGTTCATATTTTCTGCATAGGTTTGTGGTAAAAGTGAATTTGATGATAAAGGAAACCATGAGCAATGACTCACTACTAGTTCTTTTTCTTTAAGATAATCTAGTGGCCTATAAATTTCAATGTATGATAAGAAAAAATGTATAGATCCCACAACAACATTATATTTGAATAGATTTCTTGTTTCAAAATCATGTATCTTTTAGCTTGTTTTAGAGCCAATAAATGGGCACACAAAGAAGAAGATTATCCATGGTTATTTTTAGGACAAAGAAACCCTAAAAGCATTAAGTGCATCGACTGCGATTCATAGATCCTTGGGCCTAATTGAATCCAACTAAGGTATATTATGGATATCACTTCCAAATAAAACCCAACAATTCATAAACATTGAAATTGGATATGGATCCCACTATTATACATGGCTTAAAACCACATGGTTGCATCATTTTGCTTCTGCATAAAATAAAGATAAAGGATTCTCAATTTCCTTATAGCATAAGAGAAAGTGCAAATCGAACAACAACATTTACAAAAATGATAGGATTTCTATTCATTCCATTCATAATTAAGCATGTGTACTAAAAGCATAAGATTAAATGAAAAATCTATGTATTGAAAAATCACACATCGCTCCCATAGTACATAATGAAAACATGTGCCCAAAGTAGACAAATGAGTGTACAATTGAGTCCCATACTACAAAAATAATACAAGTGCCCGGATGTTATAGCGGATTTCACCACACTAGGTGAATCACACATTATATGGCCTTCCCCTGTCCCGCTGCAGACTCATAAGCCCCTATGGACCACTTTTTGTCTTTTGATGTATCATTGACCATCCCTAAAAACATTAGAAAAATGATATACGCGGCCTTTTCCCCGATAACCGCGTACATACGCGGATATTCCCTATATAGTCGCGTACATCGGGATGTGTACATAATCCAAAATCCTTTGGAGCGTTCCTTGACTTGGATCAGACTCATATGACTCCTGGCCTTCCATATACCTTGAGATCGCACGGATTCGACCTTTCAATACCCATTTGAAAAGATATATAAGGAACCCATTGAGACATTGAAAGCATAAGAGATAATTGAGAGTAACAAAACTATAGTCCATTGTTGCCAGAACTTATGCTTGAGTCTGCATCCCTTTGTCCCTTGGAGCACTGTTGTGTTCTTCCCAAGCTTTCCTTTTTCTAGTAAGCTTGCTATCGAAGTGATGGAGGATTGAGGTGGTGGAGGCCCAAGTGGGGGATTTAGTTTCTCTGGTTCGCAGACGTACCGTCAGAGGTTGTCACTTGTAATCTCTGATTCATATTAATAGAAATATCTTTTCCTGTCTAGTAATGTGTATTTGAATGAATATTGTATCCATTGGAATATGTCAAATGCTTATACATTATTGATTATATATGCTAGAATAGATCTAACACCATGAAATATAGTATGCTTGTATTGTTTACTTGTTGTTGAGGACATGCTATAACAATTCAAGCTGAAGATTGGAAAGCTCAACGGGGATCTACTTCAACCGTCCGGAATAAGGTATGAGGTTCGATCCTTTAGTGTTTAATGTTTTTATTTCTCTTGCATATTGGGAAAGATTGATTTCTGGAGTCTAGCTGTCTGTTGTGGTACCCCAAGCCATAGGAATTTCTCTCTGTAACACCAGACTAGCTACAAATATTAATATGTCTCAAATTGATTTATCCCTTCTTTCATCAGCACTACCAAAATATTCTACAAAATCAATCATCCTCTTCCCTAAGATCGAGGAAGATAGTTGAATACTTTTCCAAGGATCAGTTTTCATCTCAGGACACTGCACACAAAAAACCTTTTAAAAGTTATGGAACGTTTAACGAACAAACAAGTTCATGTACACTTATTAAAATTGAAATAAAATAAAACATTTATATTCACCGAACGTGAATAAATGCATGCCACATTAGATGTCACATGAAGTAAATTTATCGATCATGCAACCTACAAGAACCGAATATGTTGCAAGTCATCCAAGTGTGAGGCACTTGGATGTGAGGTAGTCACAAGAGACTCACTAATATCCTGTGATGTCTGGGTCTTTGGAAGCAAATGTTCCTCCACAATTTGTATAAGATACCAACTAACAAGAGTCCATCAAACACCTTACATTCTAAATAATGAAAAATAAATAATGATGCACTCAAAGGTCGGTCAAACCTTTTCTACACATCTTGTTTAGTCTCTACAAAAACATCATGTGCGGATTACAAATCAATTTCTGTAGAACCTTGCATAAAACATATTGCATCCATAATTAATATATTTTTCCTTCCATTAATATAAATATGGTAAATGATGGTAAATAAAAAACATTTACATTACTTACAATGTTGATAAACCAAAAATGTATGTAGCATTGATTGTTAATGATTGAATTTAGTCTCTTGAGCGAAGATTTCTATTTAATAATAGCTCCACATGTGATTATAATATTTCAACAAATTAATAAAAACTATTTTTTTAACAAATCAAAGTTGTAATTTAAAATATAATAAAGTATTTGAATAATAATGAACTTGCGTATTCCATGAATCAATTGAAGCGAATATGCAATGAATGCCTATAACAAATGCTACCACAAGATAAGCATGGATGATGCATCATATGTGGCTCTGTAATGTGTTCATGTGCTTTGTTGGGTGTCTCTAGCTACTAATGATCACCACCAGATGACTTATCATCTCCATGAATCCCACTATGTTCCTCCTCACAACCACCAGATGAAGATGATGCACCCCCCCTCCCCCCAAATGAGCCCCCAATTGTCTAGCTCTCAACAAAAGTGCTATGATGAAGCAACATCTTGACTAATTGCAACAATGCCCCCCCTGTGTCTCATCCAACATGCTAGGAATAAGAGGAGGGAAACCTACATGGTTGGGATCATCCCTAACATTCTTTCTATCTCGGGGAATCCCTCCTTCCAGCCCATGGAACTCTAAAATGACAAAGTAATTGACATGCTTGTGAAATATAAATCATGCATACAACTTCTATAGGAAATACAAAGCCATTTCTCTATTTATGTGCAAGTCTTAATTAAATACCATATACCACATGTCTATCCAATTTTCTTTCATACTTTGTTCTACACACTAGTCAATGGATATATGTGCTTTGTTGGTTGGAGGAACATGGCTAGTACGAGGGTTTCAAAAGAGGGAATACATTTGGTCTTTAGTTATTTTCAATTTTTTATGTCTTGGTAACTAAGACATTTTGCATAAAATTTCCTCCTAGACTCTCTATAAGAAGTAATGTTGTATAATGCTCCTTGAAATTGACAATTGTGTCGGCAATGGTAACAATGGCTCACCCAAGAGAATAACGTGTTTTTCCTCCCCCCTCAAAGGAAACACTAATGCATCTCAAAAACCCCAATTGTGATAGTATCTTCTCATTTCTATCATTCATTTGTTATTGTGGTGGCCTTTGATGTTATTCTTGTAGTGGGGTTTTTTTTGTTCTTCTTGTTGTGGAGGGTTTTGGTGTTCTTCTTCAATAATTACTTGATTTCCTTGTTGAAGGCTTTCTTCTTCTTCTTCATAATTTAGTAGGTTTTCATGATGAATGTTTTGAGGGTTTATGTTTTGTGTATGAAAGGTTTCTTCAAGAATGTGTGGATCCATAGATAATATGTTGTTTTTATACAATAAATTTCTTAAATTAGATTCATGATCTACAAACATCTATAGATTTTTTTTTTAAAATTTTTTTATTATGGAATTTAACAACAAATTGGACAAAAAACCATACCTTGAATTATGCCCAACTAGGGTGTATAGGCCACCAATCCCTTCGAGATCAAGTTGATGGTTTGAATATGCCCAAACTCTCTTGCATTATAGCTCGCCCCCATTATTTTTCTCTCTTGATTCATAAATGCAGAATGGAACAATCGTTTGGGCCTCCGTTATGAAATGCATACACGTTATATCACACTCGTGTTATGTATGTTTTGCATTATCAGAATGCATATGTGATATATAGCATATGTGTTATAACATGTTATACAACTTGACAAGAACTTTATACTCAAAACAAGAACTCTAGCCATAAAAACTCCTATTTTTGTGAAAAAAAACACAAAAAAACACCTCAAAATAAAAAAATGGTGCTATCGGCAGCACCACATTTTTGGGGGGGCTAAATAAGTGGACATGTACGAAAATAGTCCTTATTGTTATTTACAATAACCTTAAAATCAAGCCCCAAATTGAAAATTGATGCTAAAAGTAGCACACTATTTCAAAAAAATGGTATAATTATATCATTTTTTTATTTATTACAAAAATGGCTAAAATTTTGATTAAAGACTGGCAAAGAGGCTGCCAAAGCCCTTACAATAATTATTCAGGAAATAACTTAAGCTTCATCTCCAAAGCACGTAGCTGAATCAGAATTGGCCCAATACTATCAGGATCCTGCAGAGGCTGAGGGAAGACTGGCATTAGGGAATCAAATAATTCGAAATTTCTGCATTGACCATTAGCTGGCTCTTGGTCAAGGAGGTGCCCCGATTGGCCTCGGCATCCGCGAGGTTGTTGAGATTCATTAGCACATGGTAAGCCTTGTGGTTGCTGAAGTGCGTCAGAAGGAGGAGGACTTTCCTGTACGTTTGACCAAGGTTGATATCCGTGGGCCCTTTTTTTGTATGTAACGTCTTGACAATTAGCCTGGAGTCGCCAAATATAGTGATCTTCTGGATGTTCAGCTTCCTTGCTTGGATTAGACCTTGCCACAGCGCCAGAAATTCAGCTTGATTATTGGATGCGTGTCCAAGACCCCATGCATATGACAAACACATCTTGCCAGATGGGTCTAGGATAATGCCACCTCCTCCAGCTTGTCCAGGATTCCCTTTCGAGGCCCCGTCAAAGAAGAGACACCATTCGTCAAGGGCTGACCTCCACTTGATAAATTGCTGTTCCTCCAATCTGATTTCCCAGTTTAACTTCTGAGGGGGATTTGGAGCTTCCATGGTTTGCTGGTTCAGGTTGAGCTCTTTAATCCAGGACTCTTCATCGGGAGTGAGATTGGTCAAATTTTTGATGGAGGGCTTAGTGCTAAGCGCCTCTGCCATCATAGTTCGGGCTTTGACAGCAACTTGAGGAGGAATTCTGCATTCCTCTTTGAAAATTCTGTTGTTCCTCTCCAGCCAGATTTTCTAGCACAGGAATTTGGGATTCCACATCCACGCATGCTTGAGGAGGCTTTTCTTGCTTAGGTTGAAGGGAGATAGAGAGATCCAATTGCTAATGACATCCATTACTGAGTTTGGCAGATTATCAGCAACAGGCCCAATCATAATTCTCCATACCTCTTTGGTGAACTCATAGCTAATAAAGAGATTCTCAATCGTTTCTTCGGCATGATTGCATAAGGAACAGCGGGATGGCCCCTCCCAGCCTTTACTTTTGAGATTATCGCTAGTCATTATGCTGTTGTGGAGAAGAGTCCATATGAAAATATCTATTTTTGGGATGGAGGGGGAGTTCCACAGAGTTTCCCAAGGAGCTGGATTTGGGGGAACCCAGGGCGTTTCCAGGATGGCAGCGTAGCCAGCTGCAGCAGAGTAAACACCAGATCCGGACCCCCAGCCCCTTTTGTCTTTTGAATTGGCAGAGAGGGGCGATTTCCTTTGCAAGTGGCTCAACAACGCAGATGCTTCGTCCTCTAATTCATCCGAGTAATTTCCAAAGTTCCAGCTTGCCCAGGAGTCGTGGGCATCATTATTCCACGTGGATATATAACAAAGCATGGTGCAATTCTGAGATAACAACCACGATTTAATATTCTCCAGATCGCCGAGCTCGTTGAGGGCCTGATCTCCCAGGATTGAGTCCTCAAATTTTTTTATTTTGGCACCATTACCAGGAATCCACGTAAGCTTTGGAATGAAGTGGGGGATGGCTCTTTTGTACAGCGTGAATATTGGGGAGCCCTTTTGCGTTTTTGTGGGATTTTCCAAGCATCTCTGTCTTTCACCTTTGAAATATTTCTTCTTGAGAATCTGCTTGCTCCAGGTTCTCTTTCCAGTTATCAAATTCCAAAGGATTTTGCCACCCATGGCAAGATTTTGAATGGCTACGTTCCTGATTTGGAGACCACCTTCCATTTTTGGCTTGATTACTTTATCCCAGCTCACAAGATGGATCTTCCTCTCACAATTACGCCCTCCTTCCCACAGAAAACGACGAAGCATCTCTTTGATTTTATTAGTTATTGTATTGGGAGCTAATAAAACAGAGCACTGATAAATTGGCAGGCTGTAGAGGACAGAATTCATCAAAATAGTCTTACCAGCTTTGTTGAGCCAGTTTGCTCCCCAGGCATGAATTTTATTTTTTAATTTGTCCAGCAGAGGTAGCCAGTGAGCTACTTTGGGGCCAGCTCTGAAAATTGAGATGCCCAGGTAAGTGAAGGTATCCCACGTGGTGCTGCCTTCCATTCCCAGGATCCTGGAGATCTCCAGCATATCAAGAGGAGTGCAATTCCAGCCAAAAATCTTGCTTTTGTTGTAATTTATTTTGCTTCCAGAACAGCTTCTGTAGATGTCCAGTTCAGTTTTGAAGTTTCTGGCATTGTGAAGGTTTGTTGCTCCCAGTAAGAGGGTGTCATCCGTAAACTGTGCATGGTTAACTTCCTTGACATTTTGAACAATTCTGATGCCTGAGAGGGATCTGTTTTGGAGCCTTCTGTTCAGCTGGAAGCTAAGGACAGAGGCTTGAATGACGAAGAGGACAGGGGAGAGAGGGCAGCCTTGCCTTAATCCTCTTGAGGCCTGGAAGAAGTTGGTGGGCCGGCCATTGACCAGGGGGGCAATCCAGGGGGCTGAGATGCAGTCTTTGACCCAACCTATAAAATTCTGACTGAACCCAAAATTCCTCATGGTTGCAAACAGAAAATCATGCTTGACTCTGTCAAAAGCACTGGCCAGATCCAGCTTAACCACCATGCCCTTCTCTTTTTTCCTGTAGCTGGTGTGAATGGATTCTTGGACTAAAATAATGTTATCCAGGATTTGTCTTCCTTTCACAAACCCACCTTGATTTTCCGGGATCAGCTTGGGCAGGATTCTTTTGAGTCTATTGGCCATAATTTTAGTGATGACTTTATATCCCGTGTTGCAGAGGGATATGGGCCTGAATCTGCTGAAGTTCCTAGCACCTTTTTCTTTTGGAATGAGAGCTAAGAAGGAGGAATTAGTGCTGCCACCCAGTTTGGTACAGTTTTGAGCCTTCTTGACCATTTTGTACAGGTCACTTTTTATGATGTCCCAGCAAGCAATGTAGAACCGGACAGAGAAACCATCTGGCCTAGGAGCTTTGTCTGGATCCATTTTGAAGAGGGATTTCTTGATTTCCCGAATGCTGATAGGGCTGTTCAGCATTGTGTTGTCATCATCATTGATCATGCTAGGGATATATGAAAGAGGGTAAATATTCCGGTCAATTGGGTCCAGATCCAGGGCTGAGTAGAGGTTTTTGTAAAAGGAGTGGGCTGCCTCTTTGATACCCCCAAAGTCCTTGATTACTTGATCATTCATTTGAATTTCACTGATGGAGTTGTGGTTTTTCTTGGCTTGGGCTTGCTTGTGGAAGAACGAAGTATTTTTATCTCCAGCTTGGAGCCAAAGCATTCTAGATTTGACTCTCCAATAAGTTTCCTCTTCTCTGCAGGCTTTATGGTACATCCTTTGAAGCTCAGCTTCCCGGTTAATCAAGTCAGGAGTGATTGGAGTTTCTTCTAAGATCATTTGGTGTCTTTCTAGGGCCTTCTGGATTCTGATTCTATCAGCCGTGGGAGAGCTTAGACCTTTGGCCCATGCTTTTAGATCAGCTTTGAGTCTTCTGAGCTTCCCTTCCCAGACATAGAAGGGGGATCCATGCACCGACTGCTTCCAGGAATCGGTGACAAGATCAAGGAAACCTTCCTGGGTGACCCAAATAGGGCTGAAACGGAAAGAGATGGGACCAAGCTTTTCCCCACGAGACAGGGAGAGCGAAATGGGTTTATGGTCAGAAGTGTAGTGCGGGAGGATCCTAGAGGTCACCATCATACCTAGGGTTAGAAAGGAGGATTGAATAAGAAAATGGTCAAGTCGGGCAGCTATGTGGCCCGGCCCAATTCTTTTATTGGTCCAGGTAAACTTCCCCTTGTCAGGGGGAATATCTTCAAGCTCCCAGTCCATCATCAAATCTTCCACCCATTCTCTTGCCGGATCTCGGACTAAGGAGCCCCCTTTTCTTTCTGCCAGAGCAAGGGTTACATTTAAATCTCCAGCCACTACAACATTGTCAGTATTGTGTTGATTGAGGAAAAGATTTACAGAGTCCCAACAATCTTTTTTCTCAGTTAGAGAAACAGGAACATACATATTGAAAAGTTTTACAAGATGACCGGAGTCTTTGTGGATCAGTTTGGTGAATAACCAGTGAGTGGTACCTTCTTCTTCGATGAGATCGAGCTTCGCAGAGTCCCAGAACGTGGCTAAACCTCCCGAGGCTCCTCTTGCGCTCACCGCTCTTCCCGGGCCTTTCTTCCAGAATGAGTTGCTTGCTCTGAGGAGGGCTTCCTCCTCCAATTTTGTCTCCTGGATTAGGAGGACATCAGGCATTGTTGCTCTTACTAAGTCCCTTATTGCTTCTTCCTTTAGGGTGCTTCCTAGTCCTCTGCAGTTCCAGGAGACAAATTGCATTATTTGCCAGAGTGGGAGGGGTTGGCCCCTTTCGGAGTCTTCCCATGCTTCAACCCCGATCTGGTATTCATCATTTCTGGTATGGTATGCTGAGAGACTTGGACCACGTCCTTGTAGGATTGCTCTTCTCTTCTTTTTTTCTCAGTCTTCCGCCCACGCTTTGGCTGGTCTGGAGATCCTGACAAACTGCTAGCTTCAGTGTCCCCTTCCTCATAGGATTCTGCTCCTGTTTCCGAGCCTAGGCCGATGTGTTCCTTTGACTGGCTAGGAACAACAATCTTTGGGCTGGGTCAGATTGGCCTTGTGACGCTCCTGTTCCTTCCTCTACTGGGACATTTGTGGGGGTTTGAACTGCGTTGGGAGGTTCCTGGTGGCTAGGGTTTGAGCTACCAACCAGTGGGGGATCCTGGGCCATTTTCTCCTTATTTTTGACGTTGACAGCGGTTCTGCTTTTCTTTACTCTCTGCCATCCTTCGACGTCTTCTTTCCCAGTGGCCAGTTTGGGACAATGCCTTTGGAAGTGGCCGTGCTCTTGGCAGAGCCTGCACTTGAAGGGCAAGTGCTCGTAGTCCAGTTTCTGATAGTGGGTCCAAGATCCGACCGTTAATTTTATTGCCTCAGGGAGCCCGGCTTCAAGGTCAACTTCAAGACAGATTCTGGCACAGGGGTATTGTCCTTTGTTATCAGATTTGTCTATAAATCGGCCGATTCCGTTCCCTATCCTCTGCAGAGATTTAATATCCCAGCAATGCACCGGGAGGTTGGGGAGCCTAACCCATACCGACACTTCTTTGGGCAGATCTACTGAGGGGTCAAAATCTGGAGTCCATTTGTTCAGATACAGTCCCTGCGTTCCCATGAAATAGGGCCCATTTCTAAAGATTAGGTCCCGGTCTTCTTCTGAGATGAATTCAAAAATAAAAAAGCCCCTTCCGACTGGATAGCAGGTTACTCCGTGTTTCAGATTGGGCTTCCAGTTCCTCTGTATCCAGTCATCAGTTGTCTTGGTGGAGGGCCATAAACCCATAAATTGGCCCACCAGACCTCGCTTGGCCAGAGCCAGAGCAATCTTCATTGGTTTTTCTTCAGGAAGAGCGATCTCAGGGATTTCCTCCAGCTTCTTGATAAATTTTGGGATCATCGGCAAAGATGGTTTCTTGCCACGACTCAGGAGCCTCCGGAAGGCATCCTCGTCTGAACATGGAGGGGGGGGGCGGCCTCCCCTCCCCCAGGCTCCGCCATCACAGCAACGCGGCACCAGCAACCCTAGCACGAGCTTTCAGCCCTCACGCGCTGCCAGAATCGCCCAACTCCCCGATATAATTATATCATTTTATCATAATTTATAATTGTATTTATTAAACCTCTTAGTAACACTATATAAAACTTGTACTATATTAAACAAAAAATATTTAAAAAAAAATTAAAACACTATTTCAATATAAATAAAATTAAAATTAAAAAAAAAGTTAAAAAATAATAAATAAACAAATGAAACAAGTTAACAAAATATTGAAAAAAAAAATTAAAAAAAATTATTATAACAAAATATTAAAAAACAATAAAAAAAATTAATGAAAAGAAGTTAATATAACAATAAGGTATTGAAAACAAATTGAAAAAAAATAGTATAATATATGGACATATTGAATATGGGTAAGGAGGGAATGAAGCGAGGTCTTAAGGGGGGCCTTGATTTTGGGAATAACCTCATCCCTTAAGCACCATTCTAAGCGGTAGTGGAGTGATCCTTAAGGGGTTCCCCTCTTAAGGTCTTACACTTTAACTACATATAACTTATTAAGGTCTTATACTTTAACTACATAAAACTTATTATTATTTGATATGGTATATTATGTATTTTGTTTTTTAATATTTTTTTTTTATAAATATTTTGTTATTATATTTTTTTAATTTAAAATGAAAAGTTTTTCATAAAAACTTTAATAACTTCATTTTTTTCAAATGATTTGAAATTTAATTTTATATTATGTATTTTATATTTGATTTTTTTAATGTTATAAATTTAATTTTATATTTATATGTTTTATATTTGATATTTTTTAATGTTTTATTATGATGCTTAAATATTTTGATATGGTTTTTACAATTTATTGTAAACTTTTAATTTTTTTAAAGTATATTTATTATTAAGGGAGTTCTTCATATTCTTGGTTAAATTTCTTTGTTGGTTTGAATGTCTTTATTTTCTCACATTTTTTTACAAAATTTCTTTGTATATGACTTATTCAAAAGAAAAGTTTAAAGAAAAAACTTTCAAAATGTATATTCATTTTAACTAGCTTTTAAATGTTAAAAAAAATTGAAAATGTTATTGTTTTCATTATTACTAGCTACTGAATGTATATCTTTTTGTAAAATTTGAAAAAACACATTTGTAAATAAAAATTATAAAAGCTTTTATGCCCATGGAGTTTCATAATCCCAAAAAAATGAGTCAAAATGAAAAATTGTGTTACCAATATACACTTTTTGAAACAGAGGTAAAAACAATTACTCAAACTGACCCCCACAAAAAACAAAACAATGTCGAGTTCTGGTCAAGTTGTGTAACTTGTTATAACATAAAACACATTAAAAAATATTAAATAACAAAATAATAAAGATAAAAAATATTAAGATACAACTAAATTACAAAAATAAAATATTTTTAAAAACATTACACTGGAATTTAAAATCCTAACAAAACATCTAAAAATACAAATAATACACCAAAACAAAATAAGATAAAATAAAGCAAATGATAAAAATAAGTATATCTTAATATTATAACGAAGTATTTAAAAACAAAAACTTGGGGTAAATAATTGCATGTAGCGCGTGCTAGGGTTCTGGGCCCCTACGAGTGCTCGACTAGGCTAAGTGCCTGCACGTTTTGGCCATAGGATTTCATGGATCCCCCTCTGGAACCTGATTCTGGGGGATTTGATGAACGTTTCAATAGAATCGTAGCCTCCTCTATGCCCTCGCTGACCAGCATTCCTATCGACTCACGCTTTGTTAAGAGATCTAAAGTTCTGAATGTCAAGCTATCCTCTATGGCCTCGAAGAGGAAGGCTGTTACCTTATCTAAAAAAGGATTGATAGGTTTGTTCATAGGGATTTAGCCCTCTCCCAGATATGTCGAAGTTTGGCTCAATAAAAACTGGAGAGCACTCATCCAAGGGGAAGTTCAACAAATATTATGTGGCAAGGGTACTTTGTCTTCATATTTGAAAAAAAAGAGGACCGAGATCTTATCTTCAGAAAAGGGCCATATTTTATGGGGCCACTAGGGATGTATCTTAACAAATGGGATATTTCCTTTAACCCTGAAAAAGACATTTCGAAGGCAGTGTCGGTTTGGGTGAAGCTACCCCATCTCCCTTTACATTGCTAGAACGATGAGGATTTTCGTGCAATAGGGAACACCCTGGGGAAATATATAGACAAATCAAAGCCAAATGCCCCCATGTTCTCTTATGCCAAGATTTCTATGGAAGTCAACTTGGAGAAAGGGCTTCCCGAAGCCATCAATATGTCAATAGACGGGTGGAATCACATGCAGATCATGGATTATGAGAAAATACCTTTTAAATGTAAGTACTTCCATGAATATGGGAATTTTGCCAAGTTTTGCCCAAGAAAGCCTGGAAAATCTAGCCTTGAGGAGAGCCTTGAAGAAGGATGGAATTTAGCAAGAAAAACTAAGGGAGCAAGAGCATCTCCAATGCAATCACATATCACTTCGACAAAGAATGCAGTCGGAAACAAGTTCCAAGTGCTAGCTGATGAGGAAAAAGAAGAAGGGGAACATGCTGAGGGGGAAGAGACAAATTCCTTGCATGAGGATGAAATATTAAAGGAAGCATCTCCTCTTTTTTTGGATAAGCAGCTGGCTCAGAGCTCTTCGAGACAAACTCAGACAGAAGAAAGACCCGAATCCTGTGCAAACAATGAAGGTACTTTCACTCGGTCTAAGACAAGGGCAACATCAGAAGAAGTCTCATAAAACTCCAATGAAGAACCAGAGCCGCAATAAAAAAGGGAAGGAGATCCAATAAAACACTCAGAGAACAGGAAGCAGCAAGGGAAAGAGCAGCAGGAAAACAGTCCAACCTAGATTTTTTGGTAAGAAACCCTCAGGCCAATAAATATCTTCTTACCCCTAAAGAAGAAAAAAAGGAAAAGGAGAGGGTGCTACACCAGCATAGAAAATAATGAAGTTGGTCTCTTGGAACTGTCAAGGACAAGGATGGAATAAAAAAATAGAAGTTGTTAAAAGAATAAAATAAATGGAAACCAACTCCATCCTCCTCATCCAAGAGACTAAAAAGAATGTTGAAGACAGTCTTTCATCAATAAAAAAAAATTGGCCAAAAGGCGAAGGGAAAGTTGTTAGTGCGATAGGGGCTTCAAGAGGTATCCTTACTTGGTGGGACAAGGACAAATTTACAATGCGCACAAAAATAGAAAATAAGAACTAGCTCTTTGTTGAGCTCAAAGATAAGGAAAACAAGGAAACTCTATAGGTGGGGAACATTTATGGCCCTGTCATTCAAGCATAGAAAGATTCATTCTGGAACTCCCTAGAAGATCAATGCTTAGGTAAAAAGCATCTTCCTGGTATAATTGTGGGAGACTTCAATGTTACCATAACGGCTGAAGAGCGCAGGGGAGGCTCCAAAATTAGTGACCCTTTTGGTGAGAGGTTGGAGGACCTGATCTCCTTTTGGGGTCTGACAGACATTAAGCCAAAAAAAAGGTAACTTTACATGGAATAAAAAAATGATAGGATTGGGACACATTGCAGCTAGAATTGATAGGGTGTTGGTCAACCCTCACCTCCTAAAGAACTTGGCTATTATAGAATCTAATCTTCTTTGCTCGGTTGTCTTGGATCATAAACCCATCTATTTTTTTCTATCTTCTATAGGGAAGTTGGGACCTCTCCCTTTTCACTTTAACCATCTCTGGCTGGAGTCGAAAGGAGTCATGGACATCATCTATAATGGTTGGAGATGCTTTATTTTGGGATCCCTGACATACATTTGGGAGCAAAATTTAAAACGAGTTAAAATTTCCCTCAGGAAATGGGTTTCAAAGCACTACCAGGAGCCCAAGATCAGAAAGCTATAACTTTTCAAGTAGATGGAAACTTTGCAAGGAAGTATGGGGAAAAGAGAAGTAACGAAGGAATTAATGATCCGGGAAATAGAGATAGAATTTTTTTTGCAAACAACTCTCAGGAGGGAAGAGGAAGTCCTAAGGCTGCGATCAAGGAATCTTTGGTTAATTTGCGGAGATCAGAATACCAAATTCTTTCAAAATCGGTGCAAAGAAAGGCATCACAGGAACATGACAAGGGATCTCAAAAAGGATGACAGGACAACTATCATAGATCAAGCCGAGATCATCAATGAGGCAAGGATTTTTTTTGAAAATATTTATAATAATGAAGAGGAAATCTCCCAAGAGGATATGGCTGAAATGGTCAAAGAAATTCCCCCTCTCATTAATCCTAAGGATTTATAAGTCTTAGAATCCCCCATCTCTAAACAGGATTTAAAAAGGCCATCTGGTCGCTCCACCCAGACAAAGCTCCTAAGCTAGATGGCTTCTCAATCCATTTCTATAGAATGTGTTGGAATTTTATAAAAAAATATCTAGTTTGCCTCATTTCTTGGATGTCCAAAGGAAGGATGGGAAGGGAAACCAACTCTACCTTCCTGGCCTTAATCCCAAAAGAGCCCAACCCTTCCGCTATAAAGTGTTTTAGGCCTATCTCCCTCTGCAATGCTTCCTATAATATTTTCTCCAAAGTTCTATCCCTCAGGCTGAAAACAATTATCCCCTCCTTAATCTCTCCAAGCCAAGGAGGCTTCATAACTGGTCATCATATAAGTGATAACATCCTCTTAGTTCAAGAAGTAATTCACTCTAGTTTGAAAAAGAGGGAGTCTGTTATGTGTATCAAACTTGATTTAGCCAACGCCTTCGATATACTAAGACATGAATACATCTTCGTGGTTTTGGAAAAGTTTGGATTCCCTCCTAACTTTGTCAAGCAAATTCAAGACTGCATAAACTCCCCCTGGATAGCTCCCCTAATCAATGGAAGGCCCTCTGATTTCTTCAAATCCAAAAGAGGGATCAAGAAGGGCTGCCATCTATCCCCGTTCCTTTATATTTTAGTGGAATATTCTCTGAGTAGAAGACTCAACAGATTACTTGAGGAAGGAAAGATCCCAGGACTCTAATTCAAAGTAGGCATACAACCTATTAATCATGTGCTCTTTGCTGATGACTCCATTTTTCTTGGGAGGGAATCCACTTAGATCGCTAGGAGTTTCCAGCAGTCTCTTAATTTATTCCTTCTCTCCTCAGGCAACAAAGCGAATCTGGATAAATGCCAAATTTACGAGTGGCACAGTAATGTCAACACCCTCATAGACATTTCCCAAATCCTTAACATTAAAGTTAATCTCGACTGGGCACATTTCAACTACCTGGGGATACCAATCATTAGAAAATATTTCACGTCGTCCATGTGGAGACCAATCATACAAAAAATAAAAAACAAGATTATTTTTATGGGTTCATGTTGGCTCAATATTGCAGCCAAAGTCAATCTCATCTAGTCAATTTTGTCTGCCTACCCCATTTATATCATCTCAATGATACTCGCTCCAAGATGATCACAAACAGTATAAGCATGGAAATAAGAAAGTTCCTCTAGCAGGGAGGTAAAGTTCAAACTAAAAAATTTCACCTTGTTAAATGGGAAGTGGTTAAGGCCCCAAAACTTAACGGGGGATTGGGCATAAGAGATCTGGAGCATATGAATAAAGCGCTTGGAGCTAAACCAGTCTGGAGAATGGTTTCAGGAACTAGGGACTGGTGGAAAGAGGTTACTAGAAAAAAAAATATAAGGAAGCCACATTCAACAATTCTCAGTCATCCTTGGGATAGGAAAGACACTTCAATCTGGAAGCTCTGTAAATATTCTTTGAAGTTAATACAAACTGTCTACTATTGGAGTCCTGGTAATGGTAAGAAGATCAAGGTTTAGGGAGATAGAGTTCTTGGTAATTCACCTTTATATTCTCTTCTCCACATCGAGGACCTTTCCAAATGGGCCATCGACAATGGATTAGTGACTCTTTACAACCTTTCCACTTGGGATCGAAAAGGAAAATGGAATGGATGGAAGCTACTGCATCCTCCTGATCATTTAAGACATTATCCTGATCTCCTTCTTTCCCTACTCCACGGAATGTCCCATTAGCAAAAGTTCAAGAGATTCCATTGGGTGGGGCAGCAATGGAAATTATACTGTCAAAGAAGGATACAAACTGCTGCAAACAAATACAGTCATAGCTTCAACAAATATTTGGAAAAAGGTTTGGAACCCATATTGCATTCCAAAAGTCAATTGTTTTATATGGCTGTTAATGCATAACAAGCTTTTAACTGCAGATAATCTCATCAAAAGAGGTATAGAAGGCCCCTCCCAATGCGCCCTTTGTAATTCAGATATGGAAACCGCCACACATTTATTTCTCCAAAGCAAAGTTGCTCTAAAATTCTAGAGGATAATCTTTCATTCGATTTGTGTTCTTTTCAAACCCCTAGGTTCCCTCGGACAACTTCTAATAGACTGGAGCAGACAATATCCTGGAACTCTTAGGAAAAAACGATCTTAAAGAGGCTATGGAGTGCCATTCCTAAAAATATATGTTGGCAGATATGGTTGGCAAGGAATAGATCAATCTTCAAAGGAGAGAAGGTTTTCATAAGTTGGATAGTTGCAAAGATAATTGGAATGATGATAGAAAAATTAGCAACAAGGGGATTGGGATTCATAGATGAAGAGGACATCCCAATTCAAGTTCCCAAATGGTGCAGTATTTTCTTTGATAGGAGTTCCCTTTAGACCAGAAAATATCATTCCAAGCAGCCCTGGGAGATAAGGAAAAACTATGAGGAACTTTTAAGATGGGTCAAAGAGAAAAACTCCTTCTCTTTATTCTTTGATGGAGCCTCAAAAGGAAATCTAGGGGAAGATGGTACTGGGGGGATTATTATGAATCCAAGAGGACAGACAATAAAATATTTTGCTTGGGGTATGGGGAGCAAGACTAATAATGAGGTTGAGTGGTTGGATCTCTTCCAAGGATTGGAGATGATAGATACACAAATCATCACAATTCTGTTGATCTTTGGGGATTCTCGCCAAGTGATTCTCAAAATGAAAACATGTTATACTTCGGGATCCATAAAATGCATAAGGTTGCACAGTAGGATTTCTCAGCTTCATCTCCTTGAGAGCATGGACTACTATCATATTCTAAGAGCAAACAATGCTAAAGAAGACACAATGGAAAACAAGGGGGCCACTCTTCCTCAAGGAACCATATTATTAAATGACAATGAGGCAAGTTTTAAACATATCCCCTAAGATTCATTCTAGGCTTCCTCACAATACACCAGGACATGGCATGGGATACCCTTAGAATTATATGCATAATGGTTATGATTTTATGCGATCTATTGACATGCCATATAGATCTCTGTCTCTACAAATTAGATGCAAAAGGTTCATGATTTTCTGTGACCTCTTGGCAGGCCACATGGATCCTTGTGGGACGAGTGGTCGCTTTCATCCTTTTATTAACTATATGCTCCCTCTTCTTCATGCCAGATTGGCTCACAGGACACACTCCGACATGTATAATGATTCTTACTCCTTTGCATGTATAATGGTGATGAACATGGATATTTCTCTCTGCCGTCAGCAGAAGTGTTTAATATTGTCTAACCAAGACTGGGAGAGCTCTCTCGGAGAGAAAAAGAAAGAGCATCCTACCATGCAAGAGCCTGAAGTCAATATGCATTTAAATTTATCTTATGCAGATGCCCATACTCCTAAATATCGGGTCTCGCCTGAGTGTTTAGATCCCTTCCCTTTAGACTGTGGAGAGACCGGGCTTTTATTTCTCATGTGTTTGGTTAACTTGGATTTTAATCCATGTTATTGTTTCGACGTCCATAATAGTTCGGTCATCAATGCTGATTAGGTCTTGGCTGGTCTGGAATTATATGGGAAATCAATCAGTAGGGTGAAGAAGCCAGAGACTCTGCATAATTGGGACTGGCAAGGAGAAAGGAAGTATGGAGTCATCTCAGAGGATTGTTGGAGGAGGTTGTCCGTACGCAGGAAGATATTCAAAACTTATTGCAGGTGAACCAGGGAAGCCACGTCCATGACAATCCAATACCAAATTTTCAGAGAATGGAGGAATATGCAATCACCCAACTTGTGGGGTCTTCCCAGGCAAAATTAATCAATTTTGTTTAGAACATGTTTTTTTTCATAGTCCTAAATCAACAGTTTATTCAAGTATACACTACTTCTTTAAATATAAAGAATAGGAACTACTCTAGCTGTTCTAGAACGGCTTTATTTTGGCCATACTTTGTAACATCTCCGTCTCTTCTGCTAGATCACCATTTCTGCTAAAATTTTGTTTTGAATGGCTATGCACAACCCTTTAATATATCTTCTTCATAGTTTCTGTTAAAAAAACAAAGTATTTAAAAACAATATAACCAAACTAACCAAATAAATGTTAAAATTATGACAAAATATTTAAAAACAATAAGTGTTGTAAATTAGAATAAATAGGTTAAAAATTGTTTGAAAAATCTTTATTTTCTCAAATTTTTAACAAATTTGCCCCCCAAAAATGACTTATTTAAGAGAAAAGTTGAAGAAAAAAGCTTCCAAAATGTATATATTTTTAATTCTAGGTAGCTTCTAAATGTTAAAACAAATTGAAAATATGTATTTTTTCCATTATTATTAGCTACTACTAAATGTATATATTTTTTGTAAAATTTTAAAATTTGAAAAAAAACATTTGTAAATAAACTAGAACCACAAGGTGGCAATGTCCTCGACGTTGCTAATAGATGTTGTTATAAGATGAAATGACAAGAAGTTATTAGCAAACAAAATAGCCTTTTGCATAAGGCTACTAGCAATATAGAGAAAATCTATTGAAATGACATAGGACCCTACTAGAAAGGTGTGAGATGAAACTAACTTAGACATCACCTACTTTATGGCATAGTTTCACATAATTTTCTATTATAATAATTCTAGTTAAGTAATATTGTAAGCAAACAGATAACCTATAGGTTTTGTTTTGTTGTAGTGTTCATGTGAGTGCAAATAATCCCCCACATTTATAAACCTTAACTTCATACTTAGATTTGTGGTTGTGCCTGGAAAAATTGTTGTTTGTATATAATATGTTTCAGTATAAGTAAAAAACAAAGCTTAAAAGATAATGCGAATTCATGTCAAAGTTATAATTCTTAATTAGTAAAAATATTTTGAAGGCCCTTTATCCATAAGACTTCACATGAAATTAGGTATTAACATTCAAATGTTTGAAAGGTGAGCAAGTTATCTTATTATGTTTCTATCCTGCAATATCAGAACACAAGCTTCACTGAAAATTTCTACCTTCTGCAAACTCAAGCAAGGATTCCATACCAGAGTGACGGTTCATTGAGATTAATCTTAACAACATGGTACTATCCCTAAAAATCATAATTAACATGTTTTCTAAATATTGTGCCATCCATAGTGCTTTAATTGCTATCTTCCCCCCAAAGCAGCTCAAATGTACTAAATATTGAATGTTAATCCTTAATTGTTTAGTTTGTTGATCTCTCATTATTGCCCTAACATTTTGGTATTAAAAAAATACTTATATATTTTAGGTAAAGTTTAGATTGAACCAAAACATTTCAGAAAAATCTAGTTAGGATTGTCCATAATAAAGCCATTATTGTATATAAATTGAGTTTTACTTTACTTTAAAAATCACTTTAATTAAAAAATTAGTCATTAAGCAAAGGAAGAATCGAGGCCGATAGTCACTATTTTTGTAAATAACATAGATGGAAAATTTATCTTCTTAATATTTATTGGTCAGATATTGATGAGTCTAAGTGATCACGATTCTCCATTCTCCAAGATATTGAGCCGCACCATCCATGAGCTAACATCGTTTGTATATAGTTGCAATAGGTGAATACGCAGGTGTAGACTAAACTCGAATGATTTCAGATGCAGACAAAAGAAATTATATAAATCAAATTTATCCTTTTGATCAATTGGATTACCATCCCATTGGATCAATTGGATTTCCATCCATGAAACACCATCCCACCCATGCTGAAAAAGACTTGGATGAAAAAAAGAATAGTTGATCAGCAATTGACCCTTAGGTAGGTTGTCCACACACATCAAATATCTCACTTTTGATGTGTGTTCCCAACTAATTATTTTTGGGGTATATGCCATAAAAGTGCATCCCTTCCGTCAGTACCTAATCATGGATTAAAAGTCCGTTATTTCCATCCAGGTGCATTTATCATTGTAGACATCTATTTGCGTAATACATTTCCAAACTTTAATAATCAAGAGAGGGGAACTTCGAGTTTCATAAACTTGTTGGAATTCAGAGTCTAGACATGGTCAAAAGAGAATTCACTTTCAAACCAACATCTAACGTATACTATTCTTTCTAAAGAAATACATAACACTTTCAAACCTATTCTTTAAGTTATTGCAATTAAAAAAAGATAAGATAAGCATAATATAATAATAATGTATAACTTTACTTATTTATATTTGTCATAAAAATAAGGTAAGTATTTTACTGCATGTTAAATGTTTAAGTTATTGCAATTGAAAAATATTAAATCTATAAGATAAGATAATACAATATTAGATTTCCAAACTTTAATAGAGGGGAACTTCAAGTTTCATAAACTTGCTGGAATTCAGAGTCTAGACATAGTCAAAAGAGAATTCACTAAACTTGCTGGAATTCAGAGTCTAGATATAGTCAAAAGAGAATTCACTTTCAAACCAACATCTAATGTATACGATTCTTTTGAGAAAAAAATTCAAAACTTTATCCATAAAGAGGCACTTAGAGGTTTGTAAAATTCAAGTCTAAATTGAATGGGAAGAGAATTCACTTTTAAATTAATATATAAAGTATCATATTCCTTTGCAAGATGAGAATCAATCAACCAACCATAATCTCACTTGCATTAAAATTCAAAACCATTTCCAAATTCGTCACTAGTAAGTAAGTACGATGAGATGGCCAACTCAAGGGCATGCATTAAGTAATGCCTTGGTAATAAAGGCTCTCACATGCATGACAACAACGGTTGTCTCAATGTGACTTTCACACTTTTACAAGCATACACTTGCTGGTTTCCTTTTGTTTGACATGCCAGTGCTTCTCTCCAACCTCTTTTGTAAACCATTAAATGCATTCAACAATATCACGTACATTTTCACCTTAGCCAGCATGTGTCTTATTTTTGGGTAAAAGTTAGCAGCAGGGGAAACGTGTGGAGATTTGCAACCTAACATACACGGTTGTACATTTTCACCTCGGCTAGCTAGTGTCTTATTTTGGGTGAAAGTTAGCAGCAGGGGAAACGTGTAGAGCATTGCAACCTAACGTACATGGTTTCAGTTGGCACCTTGGTTATTGTACCTTCACAGACCCATGTAGATGGATTTTTTTTGCTATTGCACATTTTTATGTTGAATAAAAAGTTACAATCATGGGTTAAATTTGACACATGTATGCTTTTACCCTTAAAATATAGGTTGACGAGGAATAAAAGCGTCATCGATAAAGTTTAATTAATTCCATGGGTAGTCATTTCGGTGGGAATATTTAAAATTGGCAAGTATTTATATTTTATTTAGCTAAAGGGAGTTAGTTTCCCTCTGTTGGATTTTGATGAAGTTCCCTCAACCATTTTAACCCATTGATTTCGTAATGTGATTGATGAGAATGATTTGGCTGCAGAGTTAATGCATGTTGGGTGTAGACTAATCCCGATAGATATATGTCCTATTAGTGAACTGATTAGACAAAGAATATACGAGATCATCCTTACTATAATCGGGCCTCTTCATTTAATACTACTATCTCTTTTACCCGAAAACCCTCCTTATTTAACTCATTCTCCTTCGTCGTAGGCTTTGCAAGAATAAAATAATAAATCGCATGGTGTGTGCAAGAACAACGATAACCAGAACTTGTTTCTAAAAAATTACAACTAATGCCATAGAATCGTAAGTTAGAATAGCACGAACAGTTATTTAGGTAAGATATACATTTATGTTGATGTGAAAGTCTTACATGTTATATTTTTAATGGATTCCTCGTCATAATTATGGAAAAATCCAGCAAATAGAAAAAGGGTCAAGACCTTGCAGCCTACATTTTGAAGGATACCAAGAAGACTGTTGCTCTAGGTCTCAGACTGGTTTATAATAGTATGGTATGGTGAATATAATCACTCTGTATTTTAAACACATCCCTATGAATAACACCCATAATATCATATAGAATTATTATAAATGTTGAGTAAAGACTCATAAGTTTCTATGATCGATTGGGATAACACACCCTTAATCATCAAAATGATCCCAAGGATAGACACTAAATTCAAAATGATTTAATTGGGATTTTTCCCTTATCCCATTACTTCATAGATTATGATCATATGTGCACTGCCATATTCAAAATAATCTATAATCACATGGGGTTATGAATGATTAGAGTTTTCAATCCGTAGTGATCAATCATAACGCAGGTGTATTAATGGGTATGGGTAGAACGCATGAATGGGATAATGTGAAATGGGGTAGTATTGGGATGGGGCTCTAGATTGTTTCCAGAGAGCTAAATGAGATTGGGAACTGAATGGGTACAGTCTACCTAAAAAATGTAATGTAATATATAACTGAAAGCATAATATGTGTATTTCTTGAAAGCCTAAAGTGTATATGGTTATTGAAGCCAGTCTCTTGCTGCCCTCTCATTTTGATGAACTTTAAAAGAAGCCACCTTTTCAAGAGATTGACAGTGTACAAACATGAAAGACTACTGCATTTGTTGAAAAGAATGTAGACATTGGAAAAATCTAAAATAGAATACAGACTAAAAGCCTTCCAGAAAGACGCACCAAGCATATTTCTGCTCTAGCCAGTGAATCCAGTTGGCCCTAAAAAATTATTGATGTTGTAGTGCTTTGTATTAGAAGCCTTCCAATGCAAAAGAATTTTAGTGGCATGAAGAAGGCCTTAGTAGTTCATTGGTTATTAGTCTATTTGCTTTAAACTCTAAGAAGAATATAATAAACTAGAGTTATTGGTAATACAATCAGCATACCAAATATCACTGTGCAAACAATCCAAACTAATTTTCAGTCTCTTTTTTTTAGAAGACATCCCTTTAAAAGCATGATATAGAATCTGTAAATAAAATTTTCATATTAAATTTTCTTTTTTGTTTTTTTTTTAAATAAATAAAACTCAAACACATATTTATAAAAAAAATACACATTTGTTAAAAATCTATTTTAAAAATAAATACATATTTATAACATATCATTGAAATAAAATTTTCAAATAAAATTTCAATTTGTGTTTTTTTAATAATTAAAACTCAAACATATATTTATAAAAAAAATACATATTTATTAATAAACAATTTGAAAAATAAATACATATTTACAACATATCATTAAAATAAAAATTTCATATTAATTTTTTGTAATTAATAAAACTCAAACAAACTATATTGGCTAAAAATTCATTAGAAAAAAAATACATATTTATAACATATAATTGAAATATAATTTTCATATTAAATTACAATTTTTGTTTTTTACAATATAAATAAAACTCAAACAAACATATTTATAAAAATAATACATATTTACAACATATCCTTAATTTTTTAAAATAATAATCAATTTAAATAAATTAATCTAACTCCAAATACAATTTCAAATATAATATACTAAATACAAATATATGTTTTGTATACACATTGTATACAACACATCACAAACACTAAACACAACACAACATCACAAATACTTAGCACAAATACATAAAATTTATTTTGTAAATTTATTAATTATTAAATTTATATTAAATTTTATGTTTATTTAAAATGTAATGTATAATAATATAAAATCACTTCTTTTTGTTCTGAAATGTATGTTGTAAATGTAATGTAAAGTTTATAACAATATATGAATTTTTAAAATGTAATGTGTTCCAATAAAAATTGTTTTTTTTAATTAATAGAAAAATGTTGTAAATGTAATGTAATGTTTATAAATGTCAAATTTCGGTAGAGAAAACGGTCGAGAGGGGTTTCGTTTGCTTGGTGGCCCAGGTTCAAAACTCGCTCCTCTTGGAAGGAGACATTTAAATCCAACCATGCTAAGGGTTGGTGCGGTCAGTCCAGGTGCGATCCCTGGGTGATTTTGATGGCTTAGATGCCCCTGGATTGTGGTTTCTCAGACTAAACGTTCGCCCAACAAGTCACAGGGCACTTAACCAACAAAAAAAAATGTAATGTTCATAAATAGAAATTGTGTTTTTTTAAATTAATAGAAAAATGCTACAAATGTAATGCAATGTTTATAACAATATATAAATTTTTAAAATGTAATGTGTTCGAATTATTTATTTACTTAGGTTCAGCGCATACCAAAACCAGCAAATGAGAAAAAAGGCCAAGGAATGTAGCAAATGTGCCTTCCCTTGTGGAGAAATTCATTCTAACCATTCGTTTTCTAGCCCAGAGTTTACCCCAACCCAACTCGTATCGAAGGTGACCAATGGGTATGGTAAGCCAGCTCGAATGTGCAGCTCGAAGGTGACCCATGATATGGGCAATCTTAATGGGGGAACTTGCTTTTATGCTGGGAGGAGAAACTAGTATGGGGACAGTATACACTTGGGCCGTAGCTCAACAACAGTGTGTCACGGGGCCAAGTAGCCTTCATGCTACTAAAGTAGAAATTGTGTTTTTTAAATTAATAGAAAAATGGTGTATATGTAATGTAATGTTTAAAACAATATATGAATGTTTGAAATGTAATGTGTTTCAATAGAAATTGTGTTTTTTAAACTAATAGAAAAATGGTGCAAATGTAATGTAATGTTTATAACATGTGTTGCCACTTATTCTTTTTTTTTTCCAGAAATTGTTCATGTATCTTTTCAACACGATATCGTACAATATGGTAAGGTTTTTTGTTTCCAAATTTTTCTCTATCAATATTATGGAACATGTTGTCTTCAATGATGAAGCCACCTATATATATTTTAATTTCAATTTTAATTTAGCATATTTCAAATATACTTAACTTGAAACATAAAAATATGACTTATAATTAAAAAAAAATTACATGGTTTAAAATCTTGTAATAACCAATATATGTGTGTGTACATACCTCTACTGGATTGAATATTGGCATCATTTTATGGTTCATCAATGTCTTCAACATCTTGATCAACATTAGGACATAAATACGTATCTACATTTGGAAATTATTTTAAAAAATACAATCATTTACAAAAACCAATTATTTACAATGTTTGTACATACCTGGTTCAATTTATTCTTGAGTTTGATTTTGAGCATTCATATCATCAACATTTTGATCCAAATCTCTAATTACATCATCATTAGTGATGTCCTCAATATTTGTACTCTTGTGTTTCTTTTTTTCATGGTATTTGAGTCTTTTCTTTTCATTATATAAGGCATCATCTCGAGTGCGGTTAGATTTCCTTTTTCGTGCTCTTTTGTTACCCATAATTATTCAATGTATACCTTCACCTTAGAATAATTTTTCTTTGAGATAATCTTAATCATCAAAGAAAAAACTCACCTTAAAAGACTTGTCCATAAAATATTGCTCGAAATAATTAAAAGAAAATCACCATAGAATAAATTGGTGAAGACTGTTTAAGAAAATCCCAGCAGAACCCAAAAACCAAGGCCCTATACTTGAGACTGAGAGAAGATCTTCTTGAGAAGGAAAAGTCACTAAGAAAAAACCTTTAGCCCAGAGTGGTACCTGACAGTCCTTGTGCCAGTTAGAGTCTATCCATTCAAGCAGATCTTTGGTATTTGGCCACAATCCATTAAATCTACAGATGAGGGTTTTCTCCTTGTACAGGATAAGGTTCTCGAGGATGTCCAGTTGCAGGATCTCTAAGGTGGGAACCTCCTTTGATTTATCTACAATGTAGACCGAGTGAGGGGTCTAGATAGAAATTTGAGCGGAAGAGAGCCCCTCTCGCATTGCATCCTTGAAGGACTTAGGCTGAGAAACAGAGGGCCTATTATTTCCTCCTCGAAGACTGGCCACCGGGGAGATGCATGTGTCCTTTGTGATCCCAAGGCTATGGAGTTTCTGGTGGTCTGAGAGTTGTCGGCTAGCAAAGATAAGCCCCTACAGGCCTGAAGGGGTTCCTTCTACCTGTTGGATCAAATATTTCAGTTGTGAAACAGAGAAATGAAGGGTGACTCGCAAACAGAGAGAGACCTCCTTAAGATACCTTACAATAATAGAAAAGGGTTTTGGGTCAAGAGGAAACAAGGAGACTTTGGCGTGTTTGGAGAGTGTTGGATCTATTAGGGCGACCAGATCTGAAAGGGTAAGATCGCTGGATGTTTCCCAATAGCCTTGACCCTAGAATTCCACAGTGAGACTATTGGGCCTGAAACCCCTGATTCTTCATCGAATATGTCCATAGCGGCAGAGGCAGTAGCCCTTTCCTTCACCAGATTCGGAATCACAACACCTATCAACACGGCGTTATAGTTACAATGCAAATTAGGGCCATCACCCACACGGTGTCCAGCCACATCAATATGCCCTCCTTCGACTTTATTTCTATAGAATCTGTAATGGAGACCTCCCACATTGCTCACCAGAAATGAACCTAGGTGTTCTGCCTCCCCATCAACGAGTGTACAACCCACTCTGGAAACCCCCTCTTCCCTGTCATCTTCCAGAGCCACATATCCATGTTTGAAGTCCATGGCTTCCTCCACTCGTTGTCCATGGAGAATCTCCTTATCCAGGACGAAGGAGAGGCAGCTGAGCATGTGGTGGCGCGCATCCACCACTACCTCCTTCGCGCAAATTCTTGATCCACCACCATTGTTTCTTGACCTATTCTTGGTAATTCAGCTTTGCTCAATGCTTGGACTGTGTTCTCTCATTATTAAGTATATGCATGCTCATTTAAATCCTAAGGATTGGTATTAGATCTATGGTTTGGAATATAGTTGTGCTCATTGTGTTGTACCTAGTTTTTGAATTAACTGTGGGGTGTGCGTTTGGTGCTACTTGACACATAAAGAAGGAATGTTGCATCAAGTGTGGAATGAACCACTTGGTAGGTATGAGGGTGGCATGTGTACTCATATCCTAGCTTGATGTGGATCAAAGAGGTTGAGTTTTTTTATTGCGGGAGGAATGTGAGATGGTTTAATCTCGATTGTGGGACCAAGATTGATGAACCATGTATGTGAAGAGAATTCCTAGAGAACTGGTGGTTATAGTGGCCGAGGACCCATGTAATCCGCTATATGGATTCTTTTTATATGGACATCAATGACAAGGTTGGATGTAGGTACAAAAGGAGCATGCCAGAAAATGAGCAAGAAAGCAATCATGGAAAAGTGAGAGGATGAATCAAGAGATGGTGATGGTGTAATCACCATGAAGACACATGAAAAAATTTAATGGATCATTTTTCATGTCAAATTGCATATGATTGTAAGACCTGGTAAGGCATGCATACCTTTGGTAACACATACGTAAAGTCATGATATAGACCTAGGTGATAGGGGGGTGTATGTGAGATCCCCAAGTCAAGATTAAAGGGGGGATTGTTAGGGTTAACCTTGACTCGGGACTGAGTCAAGGGAGGTTGAGGTCTAGCACATAGTTTTTTGCATCCCATGGTATTTACCATGGTATTGGTGGCCTGTGGTATTGTCCCATGGTATTTCATGTAAATACTCCTTTACAAGGCTTGAGGAGGATCCATTGTAAAGTGTCTTGGAGGTAAGTGGTGGCTAGCACACTTGCCACGACTTGGTTGGTTTAGGTCAAGGGAGATAACATATCTATTATGGTGGTTTTTCCTGGTTTTGGGTTTTCCTCGTAAACATTTTGTGCCTATCTTAAATATGTTGTTATGTGGGATTTGTGTTATCTCATTATTAATTATATGTATGCTCATTAAATCCTAAGAAAAGGAAACCATAGCAATAATTGCATACTCGTGCTTCTTCTTAAAGATAATCTAGTGGATATGAGCTTTCTTTATGATACACAAATAAGTTTATAGTTAAAACCAATAATAGAGTTAAATGAAATTCTTCTTGCACCATCATGGATCTTATTAGCTTTCCCCAAATCCAAAAAGACCAAACGTACAAAGGTATAACACTAAATATGATGATTTTTAATATAGATTCAACTCTGTAGGATTGATTACATCCTTGTGATTCTACTAAAATGAAAAGTAGAAACCATTAGATTTCCTTCTAGAGCAAGTACAAGCCCATTCTTGACAATAACATCTGAACGCTATAATTCCTCATGGTGAAATCACCTCCTTACATTGTCTAGAGATGAACAAGCATGGATCATTATGCAATATAATTAGACATAGGTTTAAGGAAAAACATGTTCATATTTTTTGCATAGGTTTGTGGTAAAAGTGAATTTGATGATAAAGGAAACCATGAGCAATGACTCACTACTAGTTCTTTTTCTTTAAGATAATCTAGTGGCCTATAAATTTCAATGTATGATAAGAAAAAATGTATAGATCCCACAACAACATTATATATGAATAGATTTCTTGTTTCAAAATCATGTATCTTTTAGCTTGTTTTAGAGCCAATAAATGGGCACACAAAGAAGAAGATTATCCATGGTTATTTTTAGGACAAAGAAACCCTAAAAGCATTAAGTGCATCGACTGCGATTCATAGATCCTTGGGCCTAATTGAATCCAACTAAGATATATTATGGATATCACTTCCAAATAAAACCCAACAATTCATAAACATTGAAATTGGACATGGATCCCACTATTATACATGGCTTAAAACCACATGGTTGCATCATTTTGCTTCTGCATAAAATAAACATAAAGGATTCTCAATTTCCTTATAGCATAAGAGAAAGTGCAAATCGAACAACAACATTTACAAAAATGATAGGATTCTATTCATTCCACTCATAATTAAGCATGTGTACTAAAAGCATAAGATTAAATGAAACATCTATGTATTGAAAAATGACACATCGCTCCCATAGTACATAATAAAAACATGTGCCCAAAGTAGACAAATGAGTGTACAATTGAGTCCCATACTACAAAAATAATACAAGTGCCCGAACTAGCTACAAATATTAATATGTCTCAAATTGATTTATCCCTTCTTTCATCAGCACTACCAAAATATTCTACAAAATCAATCATCCTCTTCCCTAAGATCAAGGAAGATAGTTGAATACTTTTCCAAGGATCAGTGTTCATCTCAGGACACTGCACACAAAAAACCTTTTAAAAGTTATGGAACGTTTAACGAACAAACAAGTTCATGTACACTTATTAAAATTGAAATAAAATAAAACATTTATATTCACCGAACGTGAATAAATGCATGCCACATTAGACATCACATGAGGTAAATTTATCGATCATGCAACCTATAAGAACTAAATATGTTGCAAGTCATCCAAGTGTGAGGCACTTGGATGTGAGGTAGTCACAAGAGACTCACTAATACCCTGTGATGTCTGGGTCTTTGGAAGCAAATGTTCCTCCACAAGTTGTATAAGATACCAACTAACAAGAGTCCATCAAACATCTTACATGATAAATATTGAAAAATAAATAATGATGCACTCAAAGGTCGGTCAAACCTTTTCTACACATCTTGTTTAGTCTCTACAAAAACATCAGGTGCGGATTACAAATCAATTTCTGTAGAACCTTGCATAAAACATATTGCATCCATAATTAATGTATTTTTCCTTCCATTAATATAAATATGGTAAATGATGGTAAATAAAAAACATTTACATTACTTACAATGTTGATAAACCAAAAATGTATGTAGCATTGATTGTTAATGATTGAATTTAGTCTCTTGAGCGAAGATTTCTATTTAATAATAGCTCCACATGTGATTATAATATTTCAACAAATTAATAAAAACTATTTTTTAAACAAATCAAAGTTGTAATTTAAAATATAATAAAGTATTTGAATAATAATGAACTTGCGTATTCCATGAATCAATTGAAGCGAATATGCAATGAATTCCTATAACAAATGCTACCACAAGATAAGCATGGATGATGCATCATATGTGGCTTTGTAATGTGTTCATGTGCTCTGTTGGGTGTCTCTAGCTACTAATGATCACCACCAGATGACTTATCATCTCCATGAATCCCACTATGTTCCTCCTCACAACCACCAGATGAAGATGATGCACCCCCCCTCCCCCCAAATGAGCCCCCAATTGTCTAGCTCTCAACAAAAGTGCTATGATGAAGCAACATCTTGACTAACTGCAACAATGCCCCCCCGTGTCTCATCCAACATGCTAGGAATAAGAGGAGGGAAACCTACATGGTTGGGATCATCCCTAACATTCTTTCTATCTCGGGGAATCCCTCCTTCCAGCCCATGGAACTCTAAAATGACAAAGTAATTGACATGCTTGTGAAATATAAATCATGCATACAACTTCTATAGGAAATACAAAGCCATTTCTCTATTTATGTGCAAGTCTTAATTACATACCATATACCACATGTCTATCCAATTTTCTTTCATACTTTGTTCTACACACTAGTCAATGGATATATGTGCTTTGTTGGTTGGAGGAACATGGCTAGTACGAGGGTTTCAAAAGAGGGAATACATTTGGTCTTTAGTTATTTTCATTTTTTTATGTCTTGGTAACTAAGACATTTTGCATAACATTTCCTCCTAGACTCTCTATAAGAAGTAATGTTGTATAATGCTCCTTGAAATTGACAATTGTGTCGGCAATGGTAACAATGGCTCACCCAAGAGAATAACGTGTTTTTCCTCCCCCCTTAAAGGAAACACTAATGCATCTCAAAAACCCCAATTGTGATAGTATCTTCTCATTTCTATCATTCATTTGTTATTGTGGTGGCCTTTGATGTTATTCTTGTAGTGGGGGTTTTTTTGTTCTTCTTGTTGTGGAGGGTTTTGGTGTTCTTCTTCAATAATTACTTGATTTCCTTGTTGAAGGCTTTCTTCTTCTTCTTCATAATTTAGTAGGTTTTCATGATGAATGTTTTGAGGGTTTATGTTTTGTGTATGAATGGTTTCTTCAAGAATGTGTGGATCCATAGATAATATGTTGTTTTTATACAATAAATTTCTTAAATTAGATTCATGATCTACAAACATCTATAGATTTTTTTAATTTTTTTTTTATATGGAATTTAACAACAAATTGGACAAAAAACCATACCTTGAATTATGCCCAACTAGGGTGTATAGGCCACCAATCCCTTCGAGATCAAGTTGATGGTTTGAATATGCCCAAACTCTCTTGCATTATAGCTCGCCTCCATTATTTTTCTCTCTTGATTCATAAATGCAGAATGGAACAATCGTTTGGGCCTCCGTTATGAAATGCATACACGTTATATCACACTCGCGTTATGTATGTTTTGCATTATCAGAATGCATATGTGATATATAGCATATGTGTTATAACATGTTATACAACTTGACAAGAACTTTATACTCAAAATGAGAACTCTAGCCATAAAAACTCCTATTTTTGTGAAAAAAAACACAAAAAAACACCTCAAAAAAAAAAAATGGTGCTATCGGCAGCACCACATTTTTGGGGGGGCTAAATAAGTGGACATGTACGAAAATAGTCCTTATTGTTATTTACAATAACCTTAAAATCAAGCCCCAAATTAAAAATTGATGCTAAAAGTAGCACACTATTTCAAAAAAATGGTATAATTATATCATTTTATCATAATTTATAATTGTATTTATTAAACCTCTTAGTAACACTATATAAAACTTGTACTATATTAAACAAAAAATATTTAAAAAAAATTTAGAACACTATTTCAATATAAATAAAATTAAAATTAAAAAAAAAAGTTAAAAAATAATAAATAAACAAATGAAACAAGTTAACAAAATATTGAAAAAAAAATTAAAAAAAATTATTATAACAAAATATTAAAAAACAATAAAAAAAAATTAATGAAAAAAAGTTAATATAACAATAAGGTATTGAAAACAAATTGAAAAAAAATAGTATAATATATGGACATATTGAATATGGGTAAGGAGGGAATGAAGAGAAGTCTTAAGGGGGGCCTTGATTTTGGGAATAACCTCATCCCTTAAGCACCATTCTAATAGGTAGTGGAGTGATCCTTAAGGGGTTCCCCTCTTAAGGTCTTACACTTTAACTACATACAACTTATTAAGGTCTTATACTTTAATTACATAAAACTTATTATTATTTGATATGTTATATTATGTATTTTGTTTTTTAATATATATATATATATTTTTATAAATATTTTGTTATTATATTTTTTAATTTAAAATTAAAAGTTTTTCATAAAAACTTTAATAACTTTATTTTTTTCAAATGATTTGAAATTTAATTTTATATTATGTATTTTATATTTGATTTTTTTTAATGTTATAAATTTAATTTTATATTTATATGTTTTATATTTGATATTTTTTAATGTTTTATTATGATGCTTAAATATTTTGATATGGTTTTTACAATTTATTGTAAACTTTTAATTTTTTAAAGTATATTTATTTTTAAGGGAGTTCGTCATATTCTTGGTTAAATTCCTGTTGTTGGTTTGAATGTCTTTATTTTCTCACATTTTTTTACGAAATTTCTTTGTATATGACTTATTTAAAAGAAAAGTTTAAAGAAAAAACTTTCAAAATGTATATTCATTTTAACTAGCTTTTAAATGTTAAAAAAATTTGAAAATGTTATTTTTTTCATTATTACTAGCTACTAAATGTATATCTTTTTGTAAAATTTGAAAAAACACATTTGTAAATAAAAAGTATTAAAGCTTTTATGCCCATGGAGTTTCATAATCCCAAAAAAATGAGTCAAAATGAAAAATCGTGTTACCAATATACACTTTTTGAAACGGAGGTAAAAACAATTACTCAAACTGACCCCCACAAAAAACAAAACAATGTCGAGTTCTGGTCAAGTTGTGTAACTTGTTATAACATAAAACACATTAAAAAATATTAAATAACAAAATAATAAAGATACAAAAAAAATATTAAGATACAACTAAATTACAAAAATAAAATATTTTTAAAAACATTACACTGGAATTTAAAATCCTAACAAAGCATCTAAAAATACAAATAATACACCAAAACAAAATAAGATAAAATAAAGCAAATGATAAAAGTAAGTATATCTTAATATTATAACAAAGTATTTAAAAACAAAAACTTGGGGTAAATAATTGCATGTAGCGCGTGCTAGGGTTCTGGGCCCCTACGAGTGCTCGACTAGGCTGAGTGCCTGCACGTTTTGGCCATAGGATTTCATGGATCCCCCTCTGGAACCTGATCCTGGGGGCTTTGATGAACGTTTCAATAGAATCGTAGCCTCCTCTATGCCCTCGTTGACCAACATTCTTATCAACTCACGCTTTGTTAAGAGATCTAAAGTTCCGAATGTCAAGCTATCCTCTATGGCCTCGAAGAGGAAGGCTATTACCTTATCTGAAAAAGGATTGATAGGTTTGTTCATAGGGATTTATCCCTCTCCCAGATATGTCGAAGTCTGGCTCAATAAAAAATGGAGAGCACTCATCCAAGGGGAAGTTCAACAAATATTATGTGGCAAGGGTACTTTGTCTTCATATTTGAAAAAAAAGAGGACCGAGATCTTATCTTCAGAAAAGGGACATATTTTATGGGGCCACTAGGGATGTATCTTAACAAATGGGATCTTTCCTTTAACCCTGAAAAAGACATTTCGAAGGCAGTGTCGGTTTGGGTGAAGCTACCCCATCTCCCTTTACATTGCTAGAACGATGAGGATTTTCGTGCAATAGGGAACACCCTGGGGAAATATATAGAAAAATCAGAGCCAAATGCCCCCATGTTCTCTTACGCCAAGATTTATGTGGAAGTCAACTTGGAGAAAGGGCTTCCCAAAGCCATCAATATGTCAATAGACTGGTGGAATCACATGCAGATCATGGATTATGAGAAAATACCTTTTAAATGTAAGTACTTCCATGAATATGGGAATTTTGCCAAGGTTTGCCCAAGAAAGCCTGGAAAATCTAGCCTTGAGGAGAGCCTTGAAGAAGGATGGAATGTAACAAGCAAAACTAAGGGAGAAAGAGCATCTCCAATGCAATCAGATATCACTTCGACAAAGAATGCAGTCGGAAACAAGTTCCAAGTGCTAGTTGATGAGGAAAAAGAAGAAGGGGAACATGCTGAGGGGGAAGAGACAAATTCCTTGCATGAGGATGAAATCTTAAAGGAAGCATCTCCTCTTGTTTTGGACAAGCAGCTGGCTCAGAGCTCTTCGAGACAAACTCAGACAGAAGAAAGACTCGAATCCTGTGCAAACAATGAAGGTACTTTCACTCGGTCTAAGACAAGGGCAACATCAGAAGAAGTCTCATAAAACTCCAATGAAGAACCAGAGCCGCAATAAAAAAAGGGAAGGATATCCAATAAAAAACTCAGAGAACAGGAAGCAACAAGGGGAAGAGCAGCAGGAAAACAGTCCAACCTAGAATTTTTGGTAAGAAACCCTCAGGCTAATAAATATCTTCTTACCCCTGAAGAAGAAAAAAAGGAAAAGGAGAGGGTGCTACACCAGCATAGAAAATAATGAAGTTGGTCTCTTGGAACTGTCAAGGACAAGGATGGAATAAAAAAATAGAAGTTGTTAAAAGAATAAAATAAATGGAAACCAACTCCATCCTCCTCATCCAAGAGACTAAAAAGAATGTTGAAGACAGTCTTTCATCAATAAAAAAAAAATGGCCAAAAGGCGAAGAGAAAGTTGTTAGTGCGATAGGGGCTTCAAGAGGTATCCTTACTTGGTGGGACAAGGACAAATTTACAATGCGCACAAAAATAGAAAATAAGAACTAGCTCTTTGTTGAGCTCAAAGATAAGGAAAACAAGGAAACTCTATAGGTGGGGAACATTTATGGCCCTGTCATTCAAGCATAGAAAGATTCATTCTGGAACTCCCTAGAATATCAATGCTTAGGTAAAAAGCATCTTCCCGGTATAATTGTGGGAGACTTCAATGTTACCATAACGGCCGAAGAGTGCAGGGGAGGCTCCAAAATCAGTGACTCTTTTGGTGAGAGGTTGGAGGACCTGATCTCCTTTTGGGTTCTGATAGACATTAAGCCAAAAAAAAAGGTAACTTTACATGGAATAAAAAAATGATAGGATTGGGACACATTGCAGCTAGAATTGATAGGGTGTTGGTCAACCCTCACCTCCTAAAGAACTTGGCTATTCTAGAATCTAATCTTCTTTGCTAAGTTGTCTTGGATCATAAACCCATTTGATTTTTTCTATATTCTATAGGGAAGTTGGGACCTCTCCCTTTTCGCTTTAACCATCTCTGGCTGGAGTCGAAAGGAGTCATGGACATCATCTATAATGGTTGGAGATGCTTTATTTTGGGATCCCCGACATACATTTGGGAGCAAAAGTTAAAACGAGTTAAAATTTCCCTCAGGCAATGGGTTTCAAAGCACTACCAGGAGCCCAAGATCAGAAAGATATAACTTTTCAAGTAGATGGAAACTTTGCAAGGAAGTATGGGGAAAAGAGAAGTAACGAAGGAATTAATGATCTGGGAAATAGAGCTAGAAATTTTTTTGCAAACAACTCTCAGGAGGGAAGAGGAAGGCCTAAGGCTGCGATCAAGGAATCTTTGGTTAATTGGAGGAGATCAAAATACCAAATTCTTTCAAAATCAGTGCAAAGAAAGGCATCACAGGAACATGATAAGGGATCTCAAAAAGGATGACAGAACAACTATCACAGATCAAGCCGAGATCATCAATGAGGCAAGGATTTTTTTTGAAAATCTTTATAATAATGAAGAGGAAGTCTCCTAAGAGGATATGGCTGAAATGGTCAAAGAAATTCCCCCTCTCATTAATCCTGAGGATTTATAAGTCTTAGAATCCCCCATCTCTGAACAGGATTTAAAAAGGCCATCTGGTTGCTCCACCCAGACAAAGCTCCTAAGCTAGATGGCTTCTCAATCCGTTTCTATAGAATGTGTTGGAATTTTATAAAAAAAATCTGGTTTGCCTCATTTCTTGGATGTCCAAAGGAAGGATGGGAAGGTAAACCAACTCTACCTTCCTGGACTTAATCCCAAAAGAGCCCAACCCTTCCGCTATAAAGTGTTTCAGGCCTATCTCCCTCTGCAATGCTTCCTATAATATTTTCTCCAAAGTTCTATCCCTCAGGATGAAAACAATTATCCCCTCCTTAATCTCTCCAAACCAGGGAGGCTTCATAACTGGTCATCATATAAGTGATAACATCCTCTTAGTTCAAGAAGTAATTCACTCCAGTTTGAAAAAGAGGGAGTCTGTTATGTGTATCAAACTTGATTTAGCCAACGCCTTCGATAGACTAAGACATGAATACATCTTCGTGGTTTTGGAAAAGTTTGGATTTCCTCCTAACTTTGTCAAGCAAATTCAAGCCTGCATAAACTCCCCTTGGATAGCTCCCCTAATCAATGGAAGGCCCTCTGATTTCTTCAAATCCAAAAGAGGGATCAGGAAGGGCTACCATCTATCCCCGTTCCTTTATATTTTAGTGGAAGATTCTCTAAGTAGAAGACTCAACAGATTACTTGAGGAAGGAAAGATCCCAGGACTCTAATTCAAAGTAGGGATACAACCTATTAATCATGTGCTCTTTGCTGATGACTCCATTTTTCTTGGGAGGGAATCCACTTAGATCGCTAGGAGTTTCTAGCAGTCTCTTAATTTATTCTTTCTCTCCTCAGGCAACAAAGCGAATCTGGATAAATGCCAAATTTACGGGTGGCACAGTAATGTCAACACCCTCATAGACATTTCCCAATTCCTTAACATTAAAGTTAATCTCGACTGGGCACATTTCAACTACCTGGGGATACCAATCACTAGAAAATATTTCACGTTGTCCATGTGGAGACCAATCATACAAAAAATAAAAAACAAGATTATTTTTATGGGTTCACGTTGGCTCAATATTGCAGCCAAAGTCAATCTCATCTAGTCAATTTTGTCTGCCTACCCCATTTATATCAGCTCAATGATACTCGCCCCAAGATGATCACAAACAGTATAAGCATGGAAATAAGAAAGTTCCTCTAGCAGGGAGGTAAAGTTCAAACTAAAAAATTTCACCTTGTTAAATGGGAAGTGGTTAAGGCCCCAAAACTTAACGGGGGATTGGGCATAAGAGATCTGGAGCATATGAATAAAGCGCTTGGAGCTAAACCAGTCTGGAGAATGGTTTCAGGAACTAGGGACTGGTGGAAAGAGGTTACTAGAAAAAAATATATAAGGAAGACACATTCCACAATTCTCAGTCATCCTTGGGATAGGAAAGGCACTTCAATCTGGAAGCTCTGTAAATATTCTTTGAAGTTAATACAAACTGTTTACTATTGGAGTCTTGGTAATGGTAAGAAGATCAAGGTTTAGGGAGATAGAGTTCTTGGTAATTCACCTTTATATTCTCTTCTCCACATCGAGGACCTTTCCAAATGGGCCATCGACAATGGATTAGTGACTCTTTACAACCTTTCCACTTGGGATCGAAAAGGAAAATGGAATGGATAGAAGCTACTGCATCCTCCTGATAATTTAAGACATTATTCTGATCTCCTTCTTTCCCTACTCCACGAAATGGCCCATCAACAAAAGTTCAAGAGATTCCATTGGGTGGGGAAGCAATGGTAATTATACTATCAAAGAAGGATACAAACTGCTGCAAACAAACATAGTCATAGCTTCAACAAATATTTGGAAAAAGGTTTGGAACCCATATTGCATTCCAAAAGTCAATTGTTTTATATGGCTGTTAATGCATAACAAGATTTTAACTGCAGATAATCTCATCAAAAGAGGTATAGAATTCCCCTCCCAATGCGCCCATTGTAATTCAGATACGGAAACCGCCACGCATTTCTTTCTCCAAAGCAAAGTTGCTCTAAAATTCTAGAGGATAATCTTTCATCTGATTTGTGTTCTTTTCAAACCCCTAGGCTCCCTCGGACAACTTCTAATAGACTGGAGCAGACAATATCCTGGAAATCTTAGGAAAAAGACGATCTTAAAGAGGCTATGGAATGCCATTCCTAAAAATATATGTTGGCAGATATGGTTGGAAAGGAATAGATCAATATTCAAAGGAGAGAAGGTTTTCATAAGTTGGATAGTTGCAAAGATAATTGGAATGACGATAGAAAAATTAGCAACAAGAGGATTGGGATTCATAGATGAAGAGGACATCCCAATTCAAGTTTCCAAATGGTGCAGCATTCTCTTTGATAGGAGTTCCCTTTAGACCAGAAAATATCATTCCAAGAAGCCCTGGGAGATAAGGAAAAACTATGAGGAACTTTTAAGATGGGTCAAAGAGAAAAACTCCTTCTCTTTATTCTTTGATGGAGCCTCAAAAGGAAATCTAGGGGAAGATGGTACTGGGGGGGTTATTATGAATCCAAGAGGACAGACAATAAAATATTTTGCTTGGGGTATGGGGAGCAAGACTAATAATGAGGTTGAGTGGTTGGATCTCTTCCAAGGATTGGAGATGATAGATACACAAATCATCACAAGTATGTTGATATTTGGGGATTCTCACCAAGTGATTCTCAAAATGAAAACATGTTATGCTTCGGGATCCATAAAATGCAGAAGTTTGCACAGTAGGATTTCTCAGCTTCATCTCCTTGAGAGCATGGACTACTATCATATTCTAAGAGCAAACAATGCTAAAGAAGACACAATGGAAAATAAGGGGGGCACTCTTCCTCAAGGAACCATATTATTAAATGACAATGAGGCAAGTTTTAAACATATCCCCTAAGATTCATTCTAGGCTTCCTCACAATACACCAGGACATGGCATGGGATACACTTAGAATTATATGCATAATGGTTATGATTTTCTACGATCTATTGACATGCCATATAGATCTCTGTCTCTACAAATTATATGCAAAAGGTTCATGATTTTCTGCGACCTCTTGGCAGGCCACACGGATCCTTGTGGGATGATTGGTCGCTTTCATCCTTTTATTAACTATATGCTCCCTCTTCTTCATGCCAGATTGGCTCACAGGACACACTCCGGCATGTATAATGATTCTTACTCCTCTGCATGTATAATGGTGATGAACATGGATATTTCTCTCTGCCGTCAGCACAAGTGTTTAATATTGTCTAACCAAGACTGGGAGAGCTCTCCCAGAGAGAAAAATAAAGAGCATCCTACCATGCAAGAGCCTAAAGTCAATATGCATTTAAATTTATCTTATGCAGATGCCCATACTCCTAAATATCGGGTCTCGCCTGAGTGTTTAGATCCCTTCCCTTTAGACTGTGGAGAGACCGGGATTTTACTTCTCATGTGTTTGGTTAACTTGGATTTTAATCCACGTTATTGTTTCGACGTCCATAATAGTTCGGTCATCAATGCTGATTAGGTCTTGGCTGGTCTAGAATTATATGGGAAATCAATTAGTAGGGTGAAGAAGCCAGAGACTCTGCATAATTGGGACTGGTAAGGAGAAAGGAAGTATGGACTCGTCTCAGAGGATTGTTGGAGGAGGTTGTCCGTACGCGGGAAGATATTCAAAACTTATTGCAGGTGAACCAGGGAAGCCACGTCCATGACAATCCAGCACCAAATTTTCAGAGAATGGAGGAAGATGCAATCACCCAACCTGTGGGGTCTTCCCAGGCAAAATTAATCAATTTTGTTTAGAACATGTTTTTTTTCATAGTCCTAAATCAACAGTTTATTCAAGTATACACTACTTCTTTAAATATAAAGAATATGAACTACTCTAGCTGTTCTAGAACGACTTTATTTTGGCCATACTTTGTAACATCTCCGTCTCTTCTGCTAGATCGCCCTTTCTGCTAAAATTTTGTTCTGAATGGCTATGCACAACCCTTTAATATATCTTCTTCATAGTTTCTGTTAAAAAAACAAAGTATTTAAAAACAATATAACCAAACTAACCAAATAAATGTTAAAATGATGACAAAATATTAAAAAACAATAAGTGTTGTAAATTAGAATAAATAGGTTAAAAATTGTTTGAAAAATCTTTATTTTCTCAAATTTTTAACAAATTTGCCCCCCAAAAATGACTTATTTAAGAGAAAAGTTGAAGAAAAAAACTTCCAAAATGTATATATTTTTAATTCTAAGTAGCTTCTAAATGTTAAAACAAATTGAAAATATGTATTTTTTCCATTATTATTAGCTACTACTAAATGTATATATTTTTTGTAAAATTTTAAAATTTGAAAAAAAACGTTTGTAAATAAACTAGAACCACAAGGTGGCAATGTCCTCGACATTGCTAATAGATGTTGTTATAAGATGAAATGACAAGAAGTTATTAGCAAACAATATAGCCTTTTGCATAAGGCTACTAGCAATATAGAGAAAATCTATTGAAATGACATAGGACCCTACTAGAAAGGTGTGAGATGAAACTAACTTAGACATCACCTACTTTATGGCATAGTTTCACATAATTTTCTATTATAATAATTCTAGTTAAGTAATATTGTAAGCAAACAGATAACCTATAGGGTTTGTTTTGTTGTAGTGTTCATGTGAGTGCAAATAATCCCCCACATTTATAAACCTTAACTTCATACTTAGATTTGTGGTTGTGGTTGGAAAAATTGTTGTTTGTATATAATATGTTTCAGTATAAGTAAAAAACAGAGCTTAAAAGATAATGCGAATTCATGTCAAAGTTATAATTCTTAATTAGTAAAAATATTTTGAAGGCCCTTTATCCATAAGACTTCACATGAAATTAGGTATTAAAATTCAAATGTTTGAAAGGTGAGCAAGTCATCTTATTATGTTTCTATCCTGCAATATCAGAACACAAGCTTCACTGAAAATTTCTACCTTCTGCAAACTCAAGCAAGGATTCCATACCAGAGTGACAGTTCATTGAGATTAATCTTAACAACATGGTACTAGCCCTAAAAATCATAATTAACATGTTTTCTAAATATTGTGCCATCCATAGTGCTTTAATTGCTATCTCATCCCCCCAAAGCAGCTCAAATGTACTAAATGTTGAATGTTAATCCGTAATTGTTTAGTTTGTTGATCTCTCATTATTGCCCTAACATTTTGGTATTAAAAAAATACTCATATATTTTAGGTAAAGTTTAGATTGAACCAAAACATTTCAGAAAAATCTAGTTAGGATTGTCCATAATAAAGCCATTATTGTATATAAATTGAGTTTTGCTTTACTTTAAAAATCACTTTAATTAAAAAATTAGTCGTTAAGCAAAGGAAGAATCGAAGCCAATAGTCACTATTTTTGTAAATAACATAGATGGAAAATTTATCTTCTGAATATTTATTGGTCAGTTATTGATGAGTCTAAGTGATCACGATTCTCCATTCTCCAACATATTGAGTCGCACCATCCATGAGCTAACATCGTTTGTATATAGTTGCAATAGGTGAATACGCAGGTGTAGACTAAACTCGAATGATTTCAGATGCAGACTAAAGAAATTATATAAATCAAATTTATCCTTTTGATCAATTGGATTACCATCCCATTGGATCAATTGGATTTCCATCCATGAGAGACCATCCCACCCATGCGGAAAAATACTTGGATGAAAAAAAGAATAGTTGATCAGCAATTGACCGTTAGGTAGGCTGTCCACACACATCAAATATTCGACTTTTGATGTGTGTTCCCAACTAATTATTTTTGGGGTATATGCCAAAAAAGTGCATCCCTTCCATCAGTACCTAATCATGGATTAAAAGTCTGTTATTGCCATCCAGGTGCATTTATCATTGTAGACATCTATTTGTGTAATACATTTCCAAACTTTAATAATCAAGAGAGGGGAACTTCGAGTTTCATAAACTTGTTGGAATTCAGAGTCTAGACATAGTCAAAAGAGAATTCACTTCCAAACCAACATCTAACGTATACTATTCTTTCTAAAGAAATACATAACACTTTCAAACCTACTCTTTAAGTTATTGCAATTAAAAAAAGATAAGATAAGCATAATATAATAATAATGTATAACTTTACTTATTTATATTTGTCATAAAAATAAGGTAAGTATTTTATTGCATGTTAAATGTTTAAGTTATTGCAATTGAAAAATATTAAATCTATAAGATAAGATAATATAATATTAGATTTCCAAACTTTAATAGAGGGGAACTTCAAGTTTCATAAACTTGCTGGAATTCAGAGTCTAGACATAGTCAAAAGAGAATTCACTAAACTTGCTGGAATTCAGAGTCTAGATATAGTCAAAAGAGAATTCACTTTCAAACCAACATCTAGCGTATACAATTCTTTTGAGAAAAAAATTCAAAACTTAAAGAGGCACTTAGAGGTTTGTAAAATTCAAAGTCTAAACCGAATGGGAAGAGAATTCACTTTTAAACTAATATATAAAGTATCAGATTCCTTTGCAAGATGAGAATCAATCAACCAACCATAATCTCACTTGCATTAAACTTCAAAACCATTTCCAAATGATTATGCCTACTTACAGATAGAATGTTATTTCCTGAATACAATGTGTTTATTTATACAAACATAGGTGGTCGTCACTAGTAAGTAAGTACGATGGGATGGCCAACTCAAGGGCATGCATTAAGTAATGCCTTGGTAATAAAGGCTCTCACATGCACGACAACAACGGTTGTCTCAATGTGACTTTCACACTTTTACAAGCATACACTTGCTGGTTTCCTTTTGTTTGACACGCCAGTGCTTCTCTCCAGCCTCTTTTGTAAAACATTAAATGCGTTCAACAATATCACGTACATTTTCACCTTAGCCAGCATGTGTCTTATTTTTGGGTAAAAGTTAGCAGCAGGGGAAACGTGTGGAGATTTGCAACCTAACATACACGGTTGTACATTTTCACCTCGGCCAGCTAGTGTCTTATTTTGGGTGAAAGTTAGCAGCAGGGGAAACGTGTAGAGCATTGCAACCTAACGTACATGGTTTCAGTTGGCACCTTGGTTATTGTACCTTCACAGACCCATGTAGATGGATTTTTTTTGCTATTGCACATTTTTATGTTGAATAAAAAGTTACAATCATGGGTTAAATTTGACACATGTATGCTTTTACCCTTAAAATATAGGTTGACGAGGAATAAAAGCGTCATCGATAAAGTTTAATTAATTCCATGGGTAGTCATTTCGGTGGGAATATTTAAAATTGGCAAGTATTTATATTTTATTTAGCTAAAGGGAGTTAGTTTCCCTCTGTTGGATTTTGATGAAGTTCCCTCAACCATTTTAACCCATTGATTTCGTAATGTGATTGATGAGAATGATTTGGCTGCAGAGTTAATGCATGTTGGGTGTAGACTAATCCCGATAGATATATGTCCTATTAGTGAACTGATTAGACAAAGAATATACGAGATCATCCTTACTATAATCGGGCCTCTTCATTTAATACTACTATCTCTTTTACCCGAAAACCCTCCTTATTTAACTCATTCTCCTTCGTCGTAGGCTTTGCAAGAATAAAATAATAAATCGCATGGTGTGTGCAAGAACAACGATAACCAGAACTTGTTTCTAAAAAATTACAACTAATGCCATATAATCGTAAGTTAGAATAGCACGGACAGTTATTTAGGTAAGATATCCATTTATGTTGATGTGCAAGTCTTACATGTTATATTTTTAATGGATTCCTCGTCATAATTACGGAAAAATCCAGCAAATAGAAAAAGGGTCAAGACCTTGCAGCCTACATTTTGAAGGATACCAAGAAGACTGTTGCTCTAGGTCTGTAGGATCACAGACTGTTTAGACTGGTTTATAATAGTATGGTATGGTGAATATAATCACTCTGTATTTTAAACACATCCCTATGAATAACACCCATAATATCATATAGAATTATTATAAATGTTGAGTAAAGACTCATAAGTTTCTATGATCGATTGGGATAACACACCCTTAATCATCAAAATGATCTCAAGGATAGACACTAAATTCAAAATGATTTAATTGGGATTTTTCCCTTATCCCATTACTTCATAGATTATGATCATATGTGCACTGCCATATTCAAAATAATCTATAATCACATGGGGTTATGAATGATTAGAGTTTTCAATCCATAGCGATCAATCATAACGCAGGTGTATTAATGGGTATGGGTAGAACGCATGAATGGGATAATGTGAAATGGGGTAGTATTGGGATGGGGCTCTAGATTGTTTCCAGAGAGCTAAATGAGATTGGGAACTGAATGGGTACAGTCTACCTAAAAAATGTAATGTAATATATAACTGAAAGCATAATATGTGTATTTCTTGAAAGCCTAAAGTGTATATGGTTATTGAAGCCAGTCTCTTGCTGCCCTCTCATTTTGATGAACTTTAAAAGAAGCCACCTTTTCAAGAGATTGACAGTGTACAAACATGAAAGACTACTGCATTTGTTGAAAAGAATGTAGACATTGGAAAAATCTAAAATAGAATACATACTAAAAGCCTTCCAGAAAGACGCACCAAGCATATTTCTGCTTTGGCCAGTGAATCCAGTTGGCCCTAAAAAATTATTGATGTTGTAGTGCTTTGTATTAGAAGCCTTCCAATGCAAAAGAATTTTAGTGGCATGAAGAAGGCCTTAGTAGTTCATTGGTTATTAGCCTATTTGCTTTAAACTCTAAGAAGAATATAATAAACTAGAGTTATTGGTAATACAATCAGCATACCAAATATCACTGTGCAAACAATCCAAACTAATTTTCAGTCTCTTTTTTTTTGGTAGAAGACATCCCTTTAAAAGCATGATATAGAATCTGTAAATAAAATTTTCATATTAAATTTCGTTTTTTGTTTTTTTTTTTTAAATAAATAAAAATCAAACACATATTTATAAAAAAAATACACATTTGTTAAAAATCTATTTTAAAAATAAATACATATTTATAACATATCATTGAAATAAAATTTTCAAATAAAATTTCAATTTGTGTTTTTTTAATAATTAAAACTCAAACAAACTATATTTATTAAAAATTCATTAGAAAAAAAATACATATTTATAACATATAATTGAAATATAATTTTCATATTAAATTACAATTTATGTTTTTTACAATATAACTAAAACTCAAACAAACATATTTATAAAAATAATACATATTTACAACATATCATTAATTTTTTAAAATAATAATCAATTTAAATAAATTAATCTAACTCCAAATACAATTTCAAATATAATATAGTAAATACAAATATATGTTTTGTATACACATTGTATACAACACATCACAAACACTAAACACAACACAACATCACAAATACTTAGCACAAATACATAAAATTTATTTTGTAAATTTATTAATTATTAAATTTATATTAAATTTTATGTTTATTTAAAATGTAATGTATAATAATATAGAATCACTTCTTTTTGTTCTGAAATGTATGTTGTAAATGTAATGTAAAGTTTATAACAATATATGAATTTTTAAAATGTAATGTGTTCCAATAATTTTTTATTTTTTTTTAATTAATAGAAAAATGCTGTAAATGTAATGTAATGTTTATAAATGTCAAATTTCGGTAGAGAAAAAGGTCGAGAGGGGTTTCGTTTGCTCGGTGGCCCAGGTTCAAAACCCACTCCTCTTGGAAGGAGACATTTAAATCCAACCATGCTAAGGGTTGGTGCGGTCAGTCCAGGTGCAATCCCTGGGTGATTTTGATGGCTTAGATGCTCCTGGATCGTGGTTTCTTAGACTAAAGGTTTGCCCAACAAGTCACAGGGCACTTAACCAACAAAAAAAATGTAATGTTCATAAATAGAAATTGTGTTTTTTTAAATTAATAGAAAAATGCTATAAATGTAATGCAATGTTTATAAAAATATATAAATTTTTAAAATGTAATGTGTTCGAATTTTTTATTTACTTAGGTTCAGCGCATACCAAAACCATCAAATGAGAAAAAAGGCCAAGGAATGTAGCAAATGTGCCTTCCCTTGTGGATAACTTCATTCTAACCATTCGTTTTCTAGCCCAGAGTTTACCCCAGCCTAACTTGTATCGAAGGTGACCAATGGGTATGGTAAGCCAGCTCGAATGTGCAACTCGAAGGTGACCCATGATATGGGCAATCTTAATGCGGGAACTTACTTTTATGCTGGGAGGAGAAACTAGTATGGGGACAGTATACACTTGGGTCGTAGCTCAACAGCAGTGTATCACGGGGCCAAGTAGCCTTCATGCTACTAAAGTAGAAATTGTGTTTTTTAAATTAATAGAAAAATGGTGTATATGTAATGTAATGTTTAAAACAATATATGAATGTTTGAAATGTAATGTGTTTCAATATAAATTGTGTTTTTTAAACTAATAGAAAAATGGTGCAAATGTAATGTAATGTTTATAACATGTGTTGCCACTTGTTCTTTTTTTTTCCAGAAATTGTTCATGTATCTTTTCAACATGATATCGTACAATATGGTAAGGTTTTTTGTTTCCAAATTTTTCTCTATCAATATTATGGAATATGTTGTCTTCAATGATGAAGCCACCTATATATATTTCAATTTCAATTTTAATTTAGCATATTTCAAATATACTTCACTTGAAACATAAAAATATGACTTATAATTAAAAAAAAAATACATGGTTTAAAATCTTGTAATAAACAATATATGTGTGTGTACATACCTCTACTGGATTGAATATTGGCATCATTTTATGGTTCATCAATGTCTTCAACATCTTGAGCAACATTAGGACATAAATATGTATCTACATTTGGAAATTATTTTCAAAAATACAATCATTTACAAAAACCAATTATTTACAATGTTTGTACATACCTGGTTCAATTTCTTCTTGAGTTTGATTTTGAGCATTCATATCATCAACATTTTGATCCAAATCTCTAATTACATCATCATTAGTGATGTCCTCAATATTTGTACTCTTGTGTTTCTTTTTTTCATGGTATTTGAGTCTTTTCTTTTCATTATGTAAGGCATCATCTCGAGTGCGGTTAGATTTCCTTTTTCGCGCTTTTTTGTTACCCATGATTATTCAATGTATACCTTCACCTTAGAATAATTTTTCCTTGAGATAATCTTAATCATCAAAGAAAAAAACTCACCTTAAAAGACTTGTCCATAAAATATTGCTCGAAATAATTAAAAGAAAATCACCATAGAATAAATTGGTGAAGACTGTTTAAGAAAATTTGTACCATAAAATATTTCCCAAAAACATCTTCATTAAAGAAAAAAAGTCTCCACCTTAAAAGATAATTTCTAAGAACACTTTACTATAAACAATTTCCCAAAAAAATCGCCATTATCAAAGAAAAATATCCTCCATCGAGAAGATAATTTCTAAGAACATTTTACCATTAAAAAGAACATTTTACCATAAAAAATTTCCCCAAAAGAATCTTTACTATCAAAGAAAAAGAGGCTAAGCATAATTTTTTTTTTCAAAAGAATATTTACTATCAAATAATAAGAGCCTCCATCTTAGAAGATAAGTTTTAAGAACACTTACCAGAAAAATCACCCCTCGTCTGTAACTGTGTATAATGGTGATCTTTTTAAAATGTGAAAATATGTGTAAACATGATTCTTATAAATATGAATCTAAACTGTTTTTCTAAAAGGCGCGTCAAGTTTTTTCCGGTCAACGATAAAAATAAAAATAAAAAAGGTTTTTTCGATCGAACTATTAGTTCAGCCAAACTCTTTTCCATCCGATAAAACTAACTTTCGGCCGAACTATTATATTTTTCGACCAAAAACCTGTAAATATTCATAAATGATATTCCATTTCATTTATGAGTCTTCTTCCAATTTTGGAGAGATCGAATTATATGAAATACTAATAATTTATCTTCACAAATAATACCATTAGTTGCATAATTAAATCTACTTTCTATACATGCGAATTTTGTTGGATTTGGTGTGATCCACTAATTTTATTTATTATTTTTCTTAGAAGGTGTTTGGATTGCTTCAAAATTTAATAGAATTCAGTGAAATAAAAATTCAATAACTTCTTAAACACACGATGAAATTTTTTGTAAAAGTCATGGTATAAAACCTTGATGTGTTGTCTTCAAATGGTTACTTTCATTTTTTTTTTGTTTTGAATTGGAAATTAGGGAAAATGTTGTGTCAAAATAAACATGTCATTTTTATGTTATTTTTTCAAATTGATCCACTTCAAAAAATTCTAATAATTATTGCATGTGGTTGTTGGATACAAACTTGTAGGCATATATTAGTACAATATGTCTAGATCATCATAACATATTTGGTTTTTAATGAATAATAGTTGAATAATGAATACATTGTAGTCTAAAAGCATGACTATTTATCATAATTTCATTACTTAAGAACATACTAACAAACACTTGCAAAAATTACATATCAAATTCCAATAAAAAAATCTAAAAAACAACCGATAGAAATCTAACACAATTCTCTACAAGTTTTGTTTTTAATATAAAATGAAATTCTAAACACAAATCTAACTTTTCTTTGCAAGAAGTTGACAAACTTGTAAAAACAACACTGCTTTTCTCATAACCCCCCCCAGAAGAAAAAAAAATAGACACCCAGATTCATGATTTCACCCCTTTATTGGGTTCATTTGTGTTGGGAGATGAAACCCATTTTGTCAGTGTACTAAAATTCACTACCAAACATGTAAAATCGCCCTTTGCAACTTGCAAAGGTGTTAATTGGATGTCATAGAAGTGACAAAATTGAACTTATTTGTGTCACACTTGGGACTAGTACTTGTGAAAATGTTTCATTGCAATATGTCGATGGAGTATTTTATGTGTACATATTCCAAATAACCCATGAACTATCATTGCATTGCTATGTATCTCTTTCATGTAATGAATCAATATACCCATATACTATTGTAAAGGAACTCTAAAAAATGGGGTTTCTCTTTGATGGGAACAAAGGGTATATCCAAATGAAATTTGGAAATGATAGGACCAATACTTCTTGAGTGTGATAGTTGTGTCCTTGATAGTTGCTCCTTCCACATGTACCATATGTCAACCATTAGTTTTAGGTGCTACCCATTTTGTTTCATGGTAACATATTTATTTTCTAATACTAAAACAATTCATATTATGATGTAATATAATAGAAAATCATTTTGGTCCTATTTCCCTTCACTACAATTGTTTACTATCAATTTCATGATTGTTGATTTACTCATTAATCTAATAGCTCTACCAATAATGAATTATGACATTATTTAACATTGTTGGTCCATTGTCGATTGCACACCTTATTATATTTTCTTCATTCATTTTCCTCTTCTCTATATTTACACCCTGCCTTCATTACATAGTTTCCTTAAGTCCTACTATATTCTCAATGCTCAACACGAAAGAGGTGAATTCACCATTCAAAATTGGTAAAGGTGTTAATTGAATGTCATAGAAGTAACCTCTTAATCCCACCCAATGCATTTAATCCACATTGTTATAGCATGATCTTCTACACCTGATACATCATGCGTTGATGGCATATCCATGTCCCTATAAAGACTCATTTTACCCATTTTTTTCTCACTATGGCCCTGATGCTCCACTGGAACCCCTTAAAAGAAACACACAAACACACACACATATACGCGGGTCACAAGAAATTATTCAAGAAACAAAAAGGTATGGTGCTCGAGAAGGCTCCAGAAGGCAGAGCAGGAAGCCAAATCCATTTCCTAGTTATGTGGCTTTGATGTGTGATCTTGTAGGCAAAGAACCTACTTGTTTTGAAGAAAATGTTCAAAATAAAGAATGGGTAGAAGCCATGACAGAAGAATACCAATCCATTCTAAAGAATGATGTATGGTAAGTAGTTCCCAAACCAGAAGGTAAAAGTGTGGTATCTTCCAAATGGATATACAAGATAAAACATACAACTGATGTAAGTATTGAGAAGTACAAAGCCATATTTGTGGCTCGTGGATTCTCTCAAAAAGAAGGAACCGATTATGAAGAGGCATTTTATCCTGTAGCAAGGTGCACTTCTATGAGAATCATCATGGCACTAACAACGAATATAGAATGGAAGTTACACCAGATGGATGTGAAAACAACCTTCCTAAATGGTTTTATTGAAGAAGAAGTGTACATAGAACAACCACAAGGTTTTGAAGTTGAAGAAAAAAGGACACATGTTTGTAAATTGAAGAAATACCTGTACGGATTGAAGCAAGCTCCAAGAGCTTGGTATGGAAGAATCGATAGTTTTCTGATGAGATTGGGATTTACCAAAAGTAAGGGTGATCCTAACCTTTACTTCAAAGTTATGGATGATGAACCTGTCATATTGTTGTTGTTTGTGGATGATTTATTCCTGACATTTAATGAGAAGCAAATATCAGAGTGTAAGAAGAAGCTCGTTGCAGAATTTGAGATGAAAGACCTTGGCTTGATGCATTATTTTCTAGGTCTTGAAGTATGGAAGATCCTAGAAGGATTCTTCATTAACCAAGGGAAATATGCAGTAGAAATCTTGAAAAGGTTTGACACGTAAACCCATGGCCACACCCATGGATACACACTTGAAGTTGTTGGTTGATGCTTCACTAGAATTAGTGGATGTGACAATATACAGATAGATCATTGGTTCATTGATGTATTTGACGAATACTCGACCAGATATATGCTTTGATGTGGACACTTTGAGTCAATATCTTGTTGAGCCTAGACATGTTCACTTGGTAGTTGCAAACATGTAATGAGGTACCTAAAATGTACGATAGACGATGCTATTAGTTATACTAGAGATCATGACTTCAGACTGTATGGTTATACATATTCAGATTGGGATGGAAGTGTCTGAAATAGAAAGATCACTTCAGGAGGATGTTTCAGTCTTGGGTCAGACATGATCTCATGGCTAAGTAGGAAGTAGTATAGTGTTTCTCTCATCACTGTAGAAGCATAATATATTACAACTTGTTCTGCCAGTTGTGAAGCCATATGGATTCAGAAATTGTTATCAGATCCGTTCGATCTAAAGATGGATGCTACTGTGATTCTATGTGATAACCAAAGATGCATGAATATGATAGTGTTAGTTTTTCATCACATTTAAGCTAGCATTATGATCTTAGGCTCTTTTCACTGAGAGAATAACAAGCACATCAATAAAACACAAGCACATCACAAGAGACAAGAGACACAAAGAGTTTTCCTTGGGGAAACCATAAAGGAGAAAACCCCGCAACTTCCTCTAAGATAGAATCAACACCAAAACAGTAAAAGATCTCCCAAAACATCAGTAGTCTTGTGTCTTCTGTCTAGTCCCAAAATTTCCTTCTCCAGTAGTGCGCCACACTTGGGAGAGCAAGTGATATATTTCACAAGTGATAAATAGAGAGACTCTCACTCTCTATTTATATTCATCCGTTCACTTGAATTGCCTTTTCACACGTAGGCTCAACCTAATAATTACTACTCGAGCCTACACCTTAATTAGTGTATAATAACTCAAGTGCCCTGAAACTGTGGGGACTTACCTAATGACTTGATATGACTTGATTACATTATTAATCCTCCCGATCGGAACATTGGGGCATGACCACATGACTCAAATACATAATAGAGACATCTTGGAATAAACATCGGGTTACAATATATAAGATACATAGAAGAATACATTTCGAAGTTACATATACATCAACAGATAGAGAACCCCGTGTTCTATGATAAGACGAAGCACATAGAAATATGGAACTTCTACATTTGTGACATGGTGCAGAAGGGAGCTATAAAGATCCAATGTGTGAGCAGAGATGAGTAGGTTGCAGATGTGTTGACTAAGCCTTTGTCTCGTGTGAAGCTTGAACACTTCTGAGACAAGCTTGGTGTTGTTCGTAAGGAATTCTCTTGAAAGGGGGAGTAGTATTGATACTATGGAATCTTGATCAAAACAGGTAGCTCAGTTGGGATTGATCATCCTTATACTTGATCCTGTAATCCCGAAAGGAAGGATCGTCTTAAATATTGATCTTGATGGACTTGATCTCATAATTCTGAAAGGAAGGATTGCACAAGATGTTTATGTTGGGATTGATCATCCTTAGACTTGATCTCGTAATTCCGAAAGGAATAATCATCTTAAATGTTGATCTTGATGGAATCGATCCCGTACTTCCGAAAGGAAGGATCGTCCAAGATGTAGATGTTGGGATTAATCATCCTTAGACTTGATCCCGTAATTTCGAAAGGAAGGATTGTATTAAATGTTGATGTGGAAGGATTAATAATACTTTTCCTTGATCCCGTAATTTCTAAAGGAAGGATCGTATTAAATGATGATGTGGAAGGACTAATCATTATTAGATTTGATCTCGTAATTCCAAAAGGAATGACAATCTTAAATGCTGATGTGGATGGACTTGATCCATAATTCTGAAAGGAAGGATCGTCCAAGATGTTGGTATTAATCATCCTTATACTTGATCCTGTAATTCCAAAATGAAGGACCGTCTTAAATAATGGGTAATGGACTTGATCTTGTAATTCTGAAAGGAAGGATCGACCAAGATGTTAGTAGTGGAATCTATCCCGTAGTTTCGAAAAGAATGATTGTCCAGGATGTTAGTAGTGGAATTGATCCAATAATTCCTAAAGGAAGGATCTTCCATGATGTTAGTAGTGGATTTGATCCCGTAATTACTAAATGGAGGATTGTCAAGATTCTTAGTAGTGGACTTGATCCCGTAATTCCAAAAGGAAGGATCGTTCAAAATGTTAGTAAGTGGAATTGATCCAATAATTCAGAAATGAAGGATCGTCCATGATTTCAATGGCGGACTTGATCTTGTAATTCAAAAAGGAAGGATTGTCTTGTGTATGTATGTGTTAGCCATGATCAATATTGGTAGCTTCATAAATACTTGATCCCATAATTCCGAAATGAATGATTGTCCGAGTACCACAAATGTGTTGACCATGATCCCGTAATTCCAAAAGGAAGGTTCATGTTGGTTGTTGTTATACCTACCATAGATGATGTTACTCCAACCTTGAGCTGTTGATGAAGATGTTTTTATGCTTGTCACATGTTGTTTTTGTTATTCCAATTTTATGCTGATGATCCAGCCTTTTATTGTCATCATTGTTGTTATTCCAGCTTTATACTGACGAGACAACCTTGTGATGTCGTTGTTGTTTTTATTCCAGCCTTATGCTAATGATCCAACCTCATGTTGTCGATGTTAGTGATGTATCAATTGTTATGCAGATGATGATGTTCCATACTGAAGATGATGATGCCCCAGTCCCGTGTTGCAGATGATGATTCAGTTCCATGTTGCATATGATGATGTTCCAGCAGATGGTGATGATGCTCCAACTCCATGCTGCAGATGATACTCCAGTTCCATGCTCTAGATGATGATGCTATGGCTCCATGCTGCTGCTGATGTTCTAGTTCCATGTTGCATATGATGATGCCCCAGTTCCATGCTGCAGATGATGATACTTCAGCTATGTACTGAAGATGTTGATGCTGATGCTTTAACTCTATACTTAATATGTTGATACTCCAACTTCGTGCTAAATATGATGATGTTGTTCAAAACTTCTGATGATCTATAGATGTACCAGACAATGTTCCAAAATATGATGTTTATGATGCCTCCTCTCTCCTTCCGATGATGTTGGGTCGAGCCACACCAATTGTTGTTTATATCAGTATAATACCCTTCTTGTTAAGGGGGGGGTGTTGAAATAATGTAACTTCAAAGAATATTCTACTTGTACTTAACATTATTATTATTCCACCTTTGAGAGATGTTACTGATGTAAAAGGTAATGTAAAATTCATGAGGTAAACCCTCAGTTTTAAGTTGGGTCAGTAGCAACCAAAAAAAAATATATATTTATTGTCGTGGGATTTCCTAGGTAGGTTGGCCCTGTTAGTTAGACAGGTCATCCTAGTTAGGGAAAATTTCAGTTGGGAAGATCAATATAAATATGGAGGCACCCTCCCTCATTTATACACACTCACTCACACTTGTATTGTACAAGAGAGAGAAAGGAGGGACAAAGAAGAAGGATGACCAATGTCTTTGGTGTTTTGGCTCTTAGGATAGGGGTTTGGTCTCTCACTTGATGAGACCTTGGTATTTGGTCATTGAACACTGGTAATCTATATTGAAGAACTTTTTCCTGGGTTTTTCCCTTTAGGGTTTTCCTAGGATAGATTGTTGTTTACCTTGTGATTGTGTTTCTTTCAAAGATCATCTTTATGTTGTTATTGTGAAAATGTATTAAATGCTAATCAACTTAGGACTTAAGCTATGATAACATAGAAAAATTAACACTAGGTGGCCAACTTTGTGCTACAATGGTCCCATTGTACCTTAACTTGGTCCATGATGCACCTACACAGCTGCTGAATCCTATGGTTCTACCTAGGTGACCCCTTCTTTGAAAAAATGAAACCTCTCCAATTTAAAAACATGATATAGTTTGGAATATAATTCCAAAGTATATAAATATGAAATATATTGTGCATTCTTTCTAGATGGGGTGATGACTCAAGCCGGTAAGCAACAAAACCAATTATATCAAGAATCCTAAATGGTTGAAAAATCTTGACGCTAACTTAGACGCCTGCCAAATGTAAAGAGACTTTTCATGGGCCTTACTTGACCTAACACCATGTCACCTACTTCATAACCCCTCCCAAGACATTTAGGATCACCATAAATATTTTATCAGTCATGGGCCTTAGTAAGCCTTTATTTGATCATGGCCATTTGCTCCTCCATCTCCGGAAGGAGGCCAGGGCCTATTATAACATGATCCTCCAAACTCTCTCAACTAAGGGGAGTCCTACAAGGTCTTCCATACAATACTTCATACGATGTGACACAAAGGGATCTATGGTAGATATTGTTGTATGCAAAATTTACCAGGGAAGATATCTCTCCCATTGTTTATGCTGGTCCATGACATCCATTCTCAACATTATCCTCCATCACTTGGTTAACTCTCTTAGTTTGTCCATATGTCTCAAGATGATATATTGTAGTGAAGTTTAATTGCATACACATGTCCCCTTGGAGGCTATACCAAAACCTACATGTGAATTGGGAATCCTTATTTGAAATAAATTTTCGAGGGACCTCATGCGGTCGAATTATCTCTTTAAGGAATAATTGAGCAATAGCAGGTGCGATAAAGGTACTTTTATTGGAGTGAAATGAGCACTCTTGGTGAGCTTGCCCACCATGACCATGCTACAATCATGTCTCTGGGAGTGGTGAGTAACCCCTCGATTAATTCCATAGAAATGAATTCCCATTTGGACTCAAGTGTTTCATGTGGATAAAGGAGTCATGCTGGGTGATGGTGTTTGACCTTTACTCATTGACACTCTAAATAATGAGATACATAATGCACTATATCCACTTTCATTATATTACAAAAGAATGCCTCTCTCAAAGTTTCATGCATCTTTTGTATCCTTGGGTGGGTTGAGTATGGTGTTTGATGGACTTTGTCCAACACCAATATTCTAACCTCCTTATTGGATAGAACATACATCTTTCCCCTAAATCTTAGTATCCCATCTTCGTCCAAGGAGTAACTGTCACACCCCCGGTTTTGACCCCGTTGCATTAGATGTATATGATGTATATATTGTAATGATCATGGTGTGGAGCTAAAGGCCAAGGCCCCACCATTGATCGGTTATGCTATGTTTTGGATTTAAATGTGTCACCGATGGTATATTGGGGCATGTAGCATATATTATGTTTGTCATCATGTAAATATGCATCTATAATTAACTAAATGAACCCGACCAGCTACGATCGCGGCAACTAAAATGAGAAAGGGGCATGATTTTCACAAGGATAAGGATGTGGGGGAATTTGTCAAACCTTGGCCAATGGGGTAAAAATCCATGTGTCACCTCTCTTTGTTTACCCAACCACCTCCATTGAATAATGGCTGCTGGTGGTTGAGGCAGTTAATTGTTTTGGGAGTGGGGTGGCAAGAATGTCAGTCCTCACCCACACGCACACTCCACCCACTGTCGACTTCACTATGGCAAGGAAAAAAAACCACCACCATCACTCACGCAGGATACCACTCCCTCCACGAGTGCACTGAACACCCACGTAGTGCAATTTCGCGTCCTCCCTGTGATGTGGCTGTATCTTTTCCTCACGGGATGATTTGTGGATTCCACGTTGCTGTTCATCCATGCACAGGCTGGGAGTTGTTCGTCCTCACGCAGGGACCATGGTTGTTGTTCAATTTCACGCACAGGCTGAGAGTTTCACTCACGCATAGGCCGAGAGTTTCACTCACGCACAGACTGATTGGAGTCGGCTTCCCCTGCTGTGAGCTGTGCTCACTGATTACATTTCAGGACTGTTAATTTCCCCATGCCGTGAGCTGTGTTTGTTGTTACATTTTGGGGGTGCTGTAGACTGTTGGAGTTGTTTTTCCCTGTCAAATTGTAACAGCTGAATGATTGCATCAGGGAAATGGATGGTCTTCGGACTATGTTGGGAGCAGGGATGGGGGATTAGTTTTGCTTGATAAACCTGGTGGCTAGAAACCACACAGACAGAGCTAGAGGGCTGGCTTTCTTCTCCACAATCCCTGAATAGCACTGGAAGGGAATGCAGGACCCGAGGGACTGTGTAGCAGAGAAGGGACTGATTCCTTGTGTTGGGTGTGTGTGGGTTTCTTAGAAGCCAGTCTAGTTCTGGTGTAGGTGTTCTTGGCTCTGTAATGAGCTCACCATCTTAGCATTTAGCCTTTCCCAACTCCTAGATGGCCTGATAAACCCAACTGTGTTGGCTTGGCTGTGTTTTATGTATCCTTGGCTATGTGTAATCCTGCTAGTTCCCTTATTCCCTGGAGAATCATGCCCAGCTCGGGGGTGGTAGCGCTGCTGAGAGATTAAGGAGCACGCTGGCCTATGGTTGGGTGGAAGGTTGCAGCGACGTAGCTGGTTGCGGATCGAGTTCATCATAAGATAAGTGATCTTGTGCATTTTTACCTCTGCAACTATCTTTTATGTTACTGATATGATGAACATGTTAAATGCATGCATGTATGAATGTTGTTGGTTTCCGTTGTGTATGATGATTAATTGCATAAGTGCATGTTTTACTTCAATGCATTTCTCGTTCAGCATTTGTTTCAGCAATTTTGTGCATGCTTATGTTTATGGGGCTCTTAGCCTGGTTGGTCAACACCATGGGTCGCATCCTCTTCACTGGTGGGAGTCATGGGGATGTGACAGTATGGTATCAGAGCCAAGGTTGCAACAATGGGCCTCTATGGGCCATGAAGGATGCAGTGACAGAGGGTATAATTACCTTCTATGTTTAGCAGAACAGCAGCAATCAGGAAATTTGATGATAGTGGATGAATGGAGAAATTCCAAAAATTTTCTAAGTGTTTGAACAGTGGTTCATCGAAGCATTAAGTGGAAAAGACTTCTGCTGGGGCGAAAGGATTAGCGGAATTGACTTCCGCCGTAGCAGAAGAGCTAGGCAGAAGCATGCTGACGGAACAGTCAAAGAGAACCGTGGAAGAATTAGCAGAAGGGACTTTCGCCGTTGCGAAAGCCAAAATCCCTAAGGCTTCCGATGATGAAGACCGCCGATGCCGGAACAGTTTGGAGAAAGACACAAAAATTTGACTAAGTGTTCCACATCGAAACAATTAACGGAGTTAACTTCCGTCGTTGCAGAAGAATTAGGTGGAAAGACTTCCGCCGTTGCGGATGAGTTAGGCGGAATCCTACCCAATGGAGAAGCCGTTGGAAGGAAACGTCGAAAGAAATAGTGGTTTGGCATTCCGCCATTGCGGAAGCCAAAGTCATTAGCCAGCTAATGAGAAAGACCATCGACACCGCAGAAAAGTTTAAAAATTATTCCAAGTAAACAGCCGCCGATCGGAAGGAAAAGCATTTTGCGAGCCACCGTTGCGGAAGTGAAAGCATTAAGGCTTCCGATCCAAAAGGCCGCCAACGCCCGAAGCTAAAAATTTCCTTAAGGAAGGAGCAGCCAATTGGAAGGGAAAGTGTTTCGTGAGCCGCCGTTGCAGAAGCGAAAGCCTTAAGTCTTTCGATCAGAAATACTACCGACGTCGCTCGGAAGAGAAAGTGTTTCGTGAGCCGTCGTTGTGGAAGTGAAACCGTTAAGTCTTCCGACGGGAGAGACTGCCGAAACGTTGGAAGAATTAGCGGTTCCCAGAGCTGCCGTTGTGGAAGAATTAGCGGTTCCCAAAACCGCCGTTGCGGAAGAATTAGAGGTTCCAGGAGCCGATTCTGCGGAAGAGATAAGGGAAGAGGAGCTAATTCTGTGGAAGAATAATTGGGGAAAGAAAACCGATTGAACAAGGGAAAATTCAGCTGTTTTTCAGAGGAATTTTCAGTGGTTTTTCAGTGAAATTTCAGGGCTGAAAAGGAGAAAAGTGGCAGCGATCTTATGTGCCATATTGCGTGAAAATTAAATATTTACAAAAAATCCCCCTTGACCCCCGTCGTCCCCCTCAGATAGACATTCTTTGATGAAGAAATCTTGTGTTGGGAAAACTTGTTATTTTATGATTATTCAAGGAGAAGGTAAGTAATGCTGGTTTATATCAATGCTATGCATCTAACATTTGTGTTATTAACACGTTTGTAGAATCATAGTCACTTTCAAGGGAAGTATTCCAGGTAGTGCAGTTTGATAAGTAAGTGGTGGTTCAGTATGAGAACCCATGATGGGTATGATGCTCGAGATTCTTATGAGCGAGAAAAAGATGCCATGGGAGAAAATGTCCGAAATAGAAATGATGACATAGAGTCTAATGGAAGGAGATTCCAAGAAACACCATCAGATGTTGCAGATACCATGAGAATCCTGATCAAATCCCAAGAAGAGCAGCATCAGTTGAACGCTGCAATGTTGCAGAGTTTGACAGACTTGCAAAGGAAGATAGATTTTGGACGCGGTACAGCAAGACCAGAAGGCAGTAAGAGCAGCACTAGGAGAAGGAGAAGGACTTCTAGTGGATCATCTGATTTTGAAGAATCCAGTGGGGATTCAAGTTCTTCTTCTCATAAAAGGAAAAGAAATAGACACCATAGGGATCGCTCTCAGGATGAATTTAAGAAAGCTAAACCTCCTACATTTGATGGTGAGGTAAAGACTGGACAAGAAGCTGAAGCTTGGATTCTTGGGATAAATAAGTACTTTCAAGTGCATGATTATTCAGGAAACATGAAGGCAAGAGTTGCCATATTCAATTTGCATGGAAGAGCATCCATTTGGTGGGAACACTTCAAACAAGTAAAGAGGATCAGTGAAAGGAAACTGAAGTGGAAAGAGTTCAAGAAGTATTTCAAGCAGAAATACCTATCTGACAGATATTATGATGACAAGATTAAGGAGTTCCATGAGTTGAGGTTGGGACAACAGACCATGGAAGAGTATGCAAATAAGTTTTTGGAGTTGTTGAGGTATGTCCGGTACATCAGGGATGAAAAAGTGAAGGTCCAGCGTTTTCTAAGTGGGTTACCTCAGTCTTACAAAGATAGAATTGAGTTTTATGAACCTAGAACTCTTGAAGAAGCAATAAGAAAGGCTAAGTATTGCTATGAGAAAAGCAAAGGTAAGCCAGATTTCCATAAGGCATGGAAGGACAAGAAGAACGAGAGGTTTGACCAAAGAAAGAAGGGTTTCAAACCTTATAGCTTCAGGAATCAGCAGAAGTAGCCATCCCAAGCTGCGAGTAAGCCAGTTGGAGTGACTAGGGAAAAGCCTAAAGATCCACAACAAAATAGAGGACCACTCCAATGTTGGAAATGTGGAGGACCCCACATGCGCAGGAATTTCCCACTCGAGAATGAGAGTGTCAGGCCAGCTTATAATCTTCAAGAAGCAGAAACAGTGGGTCAAGTAGCAAGGGCAGTCCCTAGGATCTATGCAGCACTAGAGGATCACCAGGCAGATCACCAGTCAACTGTGGTTGAAGTAGCAGGTAAGATGGTTGAGCAATCTGTTTCTATTTTAATTGACCCTGGTTCTACTCACAGTTACATTACTCCTAGAGTAGTGGAGATTTGTGCTTTTAAGAAAGTAAAGCATATGAAGTCTTGGTTAGTTCAGTTAGCCACTGGAACTAAGAGAAAGGTCAGTGAAGTGGTAGAGAAATGTCCATTGGTCATGAATGGATTGGCCACTTGTGTAGATCTGAATGTTCTACCGCTTGGTTCCTATGATGTTCTCATTGGAATGGATTGGTTAGAAGCTCACAGGGTGAAGCTTGATTGTTACAATAATAGTTTTAAATGCATAAATGAAAAAGGGAACCTAGTAGTTGTGAAAGGTATTCCAAAGGTGATTTCAGTAAGGCAGGTTTCAGCAATGCAGTTAAAGAAGTTCTGTAGGAAGGGTTTCCAGTTGTATGCAGCTCAGATTTTGGAGGAATCGAGAGATGAAACTCCCAGGTTGGAGGACTATCAGGTGCTACAGGAATTCAAGGATGTGTTTCCTGATGAGATTCCAGGGATTCCTCCAAAGAGGGACATTGACTTCACTATTGAACTTGTGTCAGGAGCGGCACCGGTGTCCAAGGCACCCTACAGGATGAGTACACCAGAGATGATAGAGTTGAATATGCAATTACAAGAGTTGTTGGAAAGGAAGTATATCCGGCCAAGTGTGTCCCCTTGGGGAGAACCAGTTCTGTTTGTAAAGAAGAAAGATGGTACACTCAAGTTGTGTATTGATTACAGACAGTTGAACAAGGTTACCGTGAAGAATAAATATCCTTTTCCTAGGATCGATGACCTCTTTGATCAAATGAGAGGAGCAAAGGTATTTTCCAAGATTGACTTGAGGTCTGGTTACCATCAGGTGAGAATCAAGGATGAAGACATTCATAAGACCGCCTTTAGGACAAGGTATGGGCATTATGAGTTTGTCATGGTACCATTTGGTCTCACAAATGCACCAGCTACATTTATGTGCCTTATGAATAGTGTCTTCAGCAGATATTTGGATAAGTTTGTTCTTGTTTTCCTTGATGACATTCTTGTTTATTCTAAGAATGAGGAAGAGCATGAAGAGCATTTGAGATTGACATTGAAATTGCCCAGGGAGCATCAGTTGTATGCAAAACTAAGCAAGTGTGACTTCTATAGAGATAGAATTCAGTATTTGGGTCACATTATCTCAGAGGAGGGTATATCTGTGGACCCTGAAAAGGTTGAAGCCATTATGAATTGGCCTACTCCAAGAAATGTGAGAGATGTAAGATATTTTATGGGACTTGCAGGATACTACAGGAGATTCATTGAGGGATTCTCCAAAGTTGCACATGCTATCACTTCTTTGCAAAATAAGGGGATGGAGTTCGAATGGACATCGAGGTGTGAAGAAAGTTTCCAGAGGTTGAAGAATCTTTTCACTAGTGCACCCGTATTGAAGGTTGCAGATCCAGAGAAATATTTTGTGGTATGTACCGATGCATGCGGGCAAGGGCTTGGAGGAGTCCTTATGCAGGACAACCACATGATATGTTATGAGTCAAGAAAGTTGAAGGAACATGAGATGAACTATGCCACTCATGATCTAGAGCTTGCAGCCATAGTACATGCTCTCAAGATGTGGAGGCATTACTTGATGGGTAGGAGATTTGAGCTCAAAACAGATCACTGTGGACTAAAGTATTTGTTTGATCAGCCTACTTTGAATGCTAGGCAAGCAAGATGGCTGGAGTTTTTGTGTGAATTTGATTTTGAAATCAAGCACATAAAGGGAAAGGAGAATAAGGTAGCCGATGCACTCAGCAAGAAGGTACAGGAAATGCATGTGGCATCTCTTAGTATTTTCCAATCAGATTTGAGGCAACAGATTGTTAGTCATGTTGCTGGAGATGAATTGTATGAGTAGGTAAAAGACAAATTGAAATAGCAAAGTCTTGAGAAGAGGTATGAGGGATATAAATTGGAATAAGATGGGCTTCTCACTTATAAAGGAATAATTTATATTCCAGATGTAGCAGACTTGAGGAGAATTGTTATGGATGAGATCCATCAAGCTCCATATTCTGGTCACCTAGGATATCAGAAGACAATTGCTACAGCTAGAAAGCAGTACTTTTGGCCAGGAATGAAAAAGGATATGGCCGAGTACATTTCAAGGTGTATGAAATGTCAACAGGTAAAGGTTGAGCATCAACATCCAGCAGGTTTGTTGCAGCCTTTGCCAGTTCCGGAATGGAAATGGGAAGTTATTTCCATGGATTTTATTACAGGATTGCCGATGACTTGGAGACAACATGATTCTATCATGGTTGTGGTGGAAAAGTTGACAAAGGCAGCACATTTTATACTGTTTAAGTCTATGTATGAGACTGGCAACATTGCAAAGATCTTCATGAAGGAGATATTCAAATTGCATGGATTGTCGAAGGCAATAGTCTCTAACAGAGATGTCAAGTTCACTTCCAACTTTTGGAAGGGGTTGTTTGCAGATTTAGGTACAAAGCTAAATTTCAGCACTGCATACCATCCTCAGACAAATGGTCAAACAAAAAGACTTAATCAGGTGTTTGAATACATGCTTCGCATGTACGTAATGGACAAAGCAACCAAGTGGGAAGATTACTTGCACTTGGTAGAGTTTTCTTATAACAATGGACATCAAACATCATTGGGGATGAGTCCGTATGAAGCTTTGTATGGAAGAAGGTGTAGGACACCAGTGACTTGGGATAACCCAGTGAACAGGATTGTGCTTGGACCAAAATTGCTCAAGGAAATGCAGCAAGAGGTCGTAAAGATTAGGCAGAATCTGAAAGCAGCACAGGACAGATAGAAAAGCTATGTAGATAGGCATAGGGTTAACAGGGAGTTCAGTGTTGGGGATCATGTTTACCTCAGAGTGAGGGCAAGGAAGAGTTCCTTGAAGCTTGGAAGTTGTGCCAAGTTGTCACCAAGATACTGTGGGTCGTTTGAAGTGCTTGAGAGAATAGGGCCAGTTGCATATAGACTTGCATGGCCTGCTAGCACTAGAGCTCATAATGTTTTTCATGTTTCTTTGCTTAAGAGATATGTACATGATACTAACCATGTGATAAATTGGGATGTGATTCAGGTGGAACCCGAGGGAGAGTTACGAATCGAGCCAATGCGCATCCTCGACAGGAAGGTCACAATGCTCCGGAACCGAGCCATAGGTCAGGTAAAGGTGCAATGGGAGCACTTCGAACCTAAAGAGGCTACATGGGAGCTGGAGGATGCCATGTGATTGGCACATCCATTTTTTTTCAATTTTGCGGAACACTGAGGCGATACTAGTGTAGCATTTTGTTCAATTTTGTAAGCACTGAGGATAGTGCTATTGAAGGGGGAGGAGAATGTCACACCCCCGGTTTTGACCCCGTTGCATTAGATGTATATGATGTATATATTGTAATGATCATGGTGTGGAGCTAAAGGCCAAGGCCCCACATTGATCGGTTATGCTATGTTTTGGATTTAAATGTGTCACCGATGGTATATCGGGGCATGCGGCATATATTATGTTTATCATCATGTAAATATGCATCTATAATTAACTAAATGAACTCAACCAGCTACGATCGCGGCAACTAAAATGAGAAAGGGGCATGATTTTCACAAGGATAAGGATGTGGGGGAATTTTTCAAACCTTGGCCAATGGGGTAAAAATCCATGTGTCACCTCTCTTTGTTTACCCAACCACCTCCATTGAATAATGGCTGCTGGTGGTTGAGGCAGTTAATTGTTTTGGGAGTGGGGTGGCAGGACTGTCAGTCCTCACCCACACGCACACTCCACCCACTGTCGACTTCACTATGGCAATGAAAAAACTACCACCATCACTCACGCAGGATACCACTCCCTCCATGAGTGCACTGAACACCCATGCACTGCAATTTCGCGTCCTCCCTGTGATGTGGCCGTATCTTTTCCTCACGGGCTGATTTGTGGGTTCCGCGTTGCTGTTCATCCACGCACAGGCTGGGATTTGTTCATCCTCACGCAGGTACCATGGCTGTTGTTCAATTTCACACACAGGATGAGAGTTTCACTCACGCACAGACTGATTGGAGTCGGCTTCCCCTGCTGTGAGCTGTGCTCACTGATTACATTTCGGGACTGTTAATTTTTCCATGCTGTGAGCTGTGTTTGTTGTTACGCTTTGGGGGTGATGTAGACTGTTGGAGTTGTTTTTCCCTGTCAAACTGTAAGCTGAATGATTGCATGAGGGCAATGGATGGTCTTCGGACTGTGTTGGGAGCAGGGATGGGGGCTTAGTTTTGCTTGATAAACCTGGTGGCTGGAAACCACATAGACAAAGCTAGAGGGTTGGATTTCTTCTCCACAACCCCTGAATAGCACTGGAATGGAATGCAGGACCTGAGGGACTGTGTAGCAGAGAAGGGACTGATTCCTTGTGTTGGGTGTGTGTGGGTGTCTTAGAAGCCAGGCTAGTTCTGGTGTAGGTGTTCTTGGCTCTATAATGAGCTCACCAGCTTAGCATTTATCCTTTCCCAACTCCTAGATGGCCTGATAAACCCAACTGTGTTGGCCTGGCTATGTTTTATGTATCCTTGGCTATGTGTAAGCCTGCTAGTTCCCTTATTCCCTAGAGAATCATGCCCAGCTCGGGGGTGGCAGCGCTGCTGAGAGATTAAGGAGCATGCTGGCCTATGGTTGGGTGGAACGTTGCAGCAACGTAGCTGGTTGCGGATCGATTTCATCATAAGATAAGTGATCTTGTGCATTTTTACCTCTGCAACTATCTTTTCTGTTACTGATATAATGAACATGTTAAATGCATGCATGTATGAATGCTGTTGGTTTCTGCTATGTATGATGATTAATTGCATATGTGCATGTTTTAATTCAATGCATTTCCCATTCAACATTTGTTTCATCAATTTTGTGCATGCTTATGTTTATGGGGCTCTTATCCCGGTTGGTCAATGCCATGGGTCACATCCTCTTCACCGGTGGGAGGCATGGGGACGTGACAGTAACCATCATAACTTGTTGGTGTAGATTTCCCTTTTGGTAATGCAGATTGAACCTAAAGGTACCAGTAGTCCTTTATTAGATGGTCCCTTATTCCATCTTGAAGATAGTTTCTAATGATTATTACCGCGACAATCTATCACCTCTCGCTTAGAGAATCTTCTACCCTTTTATCATTTCCTTTAATGAAGGAAATATTGAATTCAAATTCACTAAACAACTCGCTCCAACATCGTTTATGGTAATTAAGATCCTTCTAACTGAATATGTACTTCAAGCTCCTATGATCCGATTTCAACTTGAATTGGTTCCCTACTAAGTAATTCCTCCCTAACTTAAGTGCAATGAAAACTACTGCAAATTGTAGATCATGAGTTGCATAATTAACCTCATGGTTTTTAAGCTCACAGAAGGCATATGCAATAACACCATTTTTCTACTTCAATACTGCACTGAGACCTTCCCTAATGCATTAGTGCAAACCACAAAATATCTATTCATGTTTGGAACCTTGAGAATTAGAACGATTGTAAAATGTCTTCTAAGCTCACCAAAGGCCTTTTTGTAATCATCAATCCATTCAAAACTAGCTCCCTTTTATTGTAAGGTCATGATAAGAGCAACATTTCGGGAGAATGATTCCATGAACCTTATCTAATACCCTGTTGACCCCATAAATTTTCTAACTTCTTTAGCATTCCTAGGGGTCGACCAACTAAATATTGCTTCTATTTTCCTAGGTTCCATCGAGATACCCTCACCATTAATAGTGTATCTTAGATATTGAATATATTTTTGAAAGGTTTATATGGACAGTTTCCCATATAATTTTTTCTCTTCGAGGCATTGAAGTACTAATCTTAGATGCTCCTAATGCTCTCATTCATTCCAAGAATAAATTAAAATGTCATCAAGGAACACCTATACAAAGAAATCTAGATACTTACAAAACACACTATTTATTAGGTTCATGAAAGCTTCTAGGGAAATTATTAACCCAAATGGTACCACTGAAATTATGATAGTTCCAATACCTTGTCCGAAAGGTATTCTTAGGTATATCTTCTTCCTTAATCCTTAACTGATGGTATCCTAAGCGTAGGTCGATCTTGGAAAATACAGAAGCCCCTCTTAATTGATCAGATAAGTCATTGATTTGTAGGATGGGATATTGGTTCTTGATAGTGGCTTTGTTCAAATCCCTATAATCAATGCAAATATGAAGGGTACAATCCTTCTTTAAAAAAATATTACTAGAGCCCCCAAGGTGATACACTAGGTCAGATTGACCCTTGATGAATGAGTTCCATGAGTTGAATACTTTACTCATTGATCTCCAACACTATCATTTGATACATGGCCTTGGATATTAGTTCTATACCAAGTTTCAAATAAATGGTGAAGTCAAACTCACACACTGGAGGTTATCATAGTAACTCAAGGGGAAAGACGATTACAAACTCATATCAGATAGGGTGTGACACCTTAGAGATGTAATTTGCTTCATTGACCACTTCTATGACATAAATATTGCACCATTTCCTCATACATGTATTTACCTTGGAAGCCGAGATAAATCACAGAGTAATGTCTTGCTTAAGCCCCTCAATCACCATTGTCTCTTTGAAATCATTATTACAAAAGAATATCTTCTCATAAAAGTCTATCAAGGAATGATGTAATTTGAACCAATCCATTCCCACCATTACATTTTAATATATATTTTCATTGTGTAGTTCTTTACCAAGAGACCTACTAACTTTTTATCGTCCCTAGGCCATCTCTACTTGGTCAAAGTCACTTTGAGCTTGGGCTGCCAACCCACATTTTTCTAATGTTGAAGGGGAAATAAAGATATCTGTAGCCCTTGGGTATATCAAAGTAGTTAAAGAATTCCTTTGATCACACCTGTTGACTCATAAATTGTAGCTTAGTGTTCTGCTTGGATATGGTTAATGGTGGCATGAATCCAATGTAGGCCTTGTGGTTGATTGCCTTTTTCTTCTTCTTGCTCCAATGAGAAGTCTCTCTAGTAATGGGTACCTTTACATACAAAACATTTGATCCCAGCTGGCTATATGGAAACTATCTATCTCCGGACTCCGTGACCCCTATGACGATCGCCACCTCGATTCTAATGCAACCTAATCTTGACCCTTTTCCATGTGGCGTAACTGATGGAACATAAGCAGATAAGGTTGACACACTAGCCAACCTAGTTTCTCTTGAATGAGATCCCCTATAGATAACTCTCATGCCCCCGATCTGTAGGGTTCCTATTGGCCTAAAATTACCCTTGGATTCTTGATCCTATGTTTGTTTCGGTACCTACCCCCGTGCCTGTGATCCCATATTGATCTCTTTATTCACCTCCTTGGATATATTTGATGTCTCTGCCATACTTGCGGGTTTCCACCTAACCACTTATGTATGGAAATATTCTTCCATCCCATGCAAAAATCATTCATCTTCCCTACCATCGTCAACCATGTACTAAACATGATGCAACAAATAGTAAAATTCTGCTTCATACTCTTCTATCAACCATCCCTTCTATTGTACTACATGAAATGATGCATTATGTTGATGCTTATACTCGTCAGACAAGTACTTGGTTATGAAATTTTCTTCAAATAGTTCCCATGATATTTGTAGGGGACTGATGTGTAACTTTTGTTCTTCATTCACCCACTGCATTAAAACATTCTCAATCAGAAGAGTCATCGCTATCCATACCTTCTCATTATTGGTGTCATCCTTGAAGCTAAGGGTCCTGTTATCTGTTACCATCCAGGATTATGCCACCTGCTCCTCTTGCTTCTGTGACAATCTTAGCAGGTTAGATTTGTGGAACTCCTCTATTATATACACAAGTGTCCTTACACCCTTTGAGGAAGACAAATACTCTTTATCCTATTTTTGTTTATTTTTAAGTTTTCAGTCCTAGTTTGGATCAGGATTTTGACCGACATTTTGAATCTATATTTGCTCAACCACCCAATCCTTAAACATGCTGGAAATTTCCCTTAGGGAGCGCAAGATGGACTGCTCCATGGGTGTACCTGCCTCGACATGGGTGGAAGGTTGTCGACAATGCTTCGACACCATTACCCTTTGGTAATTAACAAGAGGGATGGTTAATAATATTATATGGGTTTTAATTATAGTCAATTTAACAAGTGCATTAATAGTTTTTTTTTAACAATTTATCTATGTCTACTAGTTTATGATTGTTGCAATAACTACTATCAAAATTTGCATTACATGATCAATATTATTCAATTGATCATCTAAACTCTCGACTATTCCATGAGAGTAACAACTCCTTTGAACAATTTGATGCATATTGCAAATCAGCCTTAATTTGTATAGCTATTTTAGAGCGAATATAGCTATTTTAAAGCAAATCATCCTCAGTTAAACTTTGAAAAAAGTAGATGCTTTAAAATTGGTTCGATACACAACCTAAAATAAGTTGCAATGAACTCTAATTTTTTCGAAATCAATAGAATTATTCCACAGTATTTTTATCGAAATTAAATTTAAAAAGTATTGAGAATATAACTTATACATTATCATACATAAACATAATTTATGACACAACAAATTAATAAACTAATTAAATTTGATTTAAATTATTTATCAATAAGTTGCAATGAACTCAACTTATACGTAAACTCTAGCACAACAAACTAATAAAATTATTCTTGACAAAATAATTTATACATAATCCTTAATAATTTATGGGAAACCAACTTAATAAGATCATTTAAACTGAAATCATTCTTGAGCATACATTGGCATAATAGTAATAGTTATGTAATAATTCTCAATTACATATTTTTATTAATAAAATTAAAAAAACTATAATTAATACAAGGTGGCTTGTTTTATATCAAATATTAAATTAGTTTATTCAGTATGTAAAATAAAAGTTAAGAATATTTGTTTTCTTTAAAAAAATATTAAATTCAATTCAAAGAACTTTTTTAAGAATATTTGTTTTCTTAAAAAAAATATTAAATTTAATTCAAAGAACTTTTTCTCCACCACTGATGCAAACTAATAAGATAATAATTGACACAATAATTTATATATAATTCTTAATAATTTATGGTAAACCAACTTAATAAGATAATTTAAATTGAAATAATTATGAGCATACATTGACATAATAATTATGCAATATTTTTCGACTACATATATTTAATAATAAAATATAAAAACTATAAATCATATAAGGTGGCTTGTTATATATCAAATATTAAACTATTTTATTCATTGTAAAATGAAGGTTAAGAATATTTGTTTTCTTTATTTATTTTTTAATTCAATTCAAAGAACTCTTACTCAACCACAGATGCAACTGTTGGAATGTGGTGCCATTTGTGTATGGTTGGCATTTGTATATGGTCAAATGCTCGTTATAGGCACTTGGGAATGGTATATACAATGTCATTCAGGTGGCTTGGAATATGAAAGCCCGAATTCTTAATTGTAAATATGAAATAATAGAGGTTGAGAAATGTGAAATGTAGATAGTAGCTATCTACATAATGCAAAGTTTTCAGTTGGGAAATTAGAGCCTTAATCAAACTCATAAATGATTCCAACATGAGAACTCATAAAAAATGCTATGATTTCCCACTTTTCTTGCTTTGAACGATGGGAGAAGGTATTAGGAGAAGATATAAGGGAGTACAAATTCATTTATTTGAAAGAGATTGAATAAGATGGAGTGTTCCTCAAACAAATAGTTTGCATCTTCACTCTTAGTTTCAATAGAGAAAATATGTAGTGACCATGTTTTACTAAATAAAACATATTCAAAATCCAGATGGTGTAAACTAGCGACAGATGGGGCCCTCTAGGAAGAGGATGAGAATAGAGGTTGGTTTTATACCTTGTTTTTCGAGGGAGGAATGAAACACCTATGCCTAATAAAAAATATATTCTTTTTTCCAGAGAGCGCTAAAGAGAGGAAATTGTCGGTGTTGGTAATATTTCCCAAACTTGATTGTAATTCCTCTGCATCCCTCAAATTTTAACTTCATCTCAAGTGAGCACATAGAGTCCAACTTCATAGAGTATAGGGTCACAAGTATCTGGGATGACTAGTCCATAAGTTACAAGCACTTCAGGTTCAAGGACACAGTCTATAGGTTCACTGGGTACAAGTTTAGGTTCTTAGGTTATAGGTTCAGTAGTTCCATCACATGCTTATGATTCACTTGGTTCACCAACTACCGATTCACTATTTATTGGTTCACCAGCCATAGGGGCTACATATTAATGACAGTCAACATATGTGGCTGATAAGGATCAATTTCCCCTACTAGTCCCACTTCGGGGATGAGGAATCCAAAATGGCTTCATGATACCTTGAAGGAAGCTCAAGAATTAACGGAGAATCCTAAGAGAAAAGTTGGGGAGTGTAGAGTTCTTGATATATTTTGCAGTTACATGGCTATGGTGAGCAGTCTTCATGAGTCAAATCCTTCCACTTTTGGGTATGCATCCTAGCATCACGTGTGGAGAGATGCCATGATTGAAGAGTATCATTCCATCATGAATAATGATGTTCGAGAGATTGTATGGAGACCAGAGGGGAATCCAGTTATGAATTCTTGGTGGATTTACAAGATCAAACATGTTGAAAATGGAAACATGGAGAAGTACAAAGCTCAGTTTGTGGCGCGAGTGTTCTCATAGGTAGAGGAAGTATATCATGATGAGACCTTTGCAACGATTTCTCATTACTCTTCAATCATAACAGTGATCTCCATTACAATGGTGATGGGTTAGAAGATCCACCAAATGGATGTGAAGACCACATTTCTCAATGGGCTTATAAAAGAGGAGGTGTATGTTGAGCAGTCGTAGGGCTTTGAGATTCATGGGAGAGAGTCTCATATTTGCAAGCTGAAGAAATACTTGTATGGACTGAAACAAGTTCCTAGCTTGGTACACCAAGATAGATTTTTATTTTCTATAGATGGGATTTCAGAAGAGTGAGGCCAATCCCAAACTTTAATATGTTTTGGTTGGTGACGATCCACTCATTCTTCTGCTATATCTGGATGACTTATTCATTATAGGTACAAAGATACTCATTGTAGAGTGCAAGCGATATCTTGCTTCAGAGTATGAGATGGTGAACATTGGAATGATGCATTATTTTATTGGATTGGAGGTTTCGTAGGAGCCTAGACATATTTTCCCAGGACAGGGAAAGTATGCAAATAATATTATGAGTAGATTTAAGATGGAGGATTGCAGGACTATGGCTACTCATATGATCACCAACTAGAAGAAGCTGAATGCTTCTAAGAGTGAGTTGGTGGATTCGACTTTATATCGTCATCTCATTGGCTCTTTGATGTATTTGGTCAACATTATGCCAAATCTATGTTTTGCAATGGACACTCTCTGTCAATACATGGTTAAGCTAAGAAGACTACACTGGGTAGCTACAAAACACGTGCTCATGTATATCGCAAGTACAATGTATTTGTGTTTGGATTATAAGAGGAAAGATGGTGTCAAGTTGGTTAGCTAGACAAACTCAGATTGGGCAGGATGTGTGACGGACCGAAAGAGCGATATCAGGTGTTGTTTTAGTTTAGGCTCAGTAGCAGTGTCATGGTTTAGTCAGAATCAAAAGTCACTCGCATTGAATTTTGATGAGGCATAGTACATGGTATCCAGTCAGGCTAGTTGTGAGGCATTGTGGCTTCACATTTTATTGGTGGGGTTATTTGTTTTGGAGCTGAATCCTATAGTGATTTACTATGACAATCAGAGTTGCATTAAAATTTCTAAGAATCTAGTTTTTCACGACAAGTAGAATCTCATTGAGATTAGATACCACTTCCTTCGAGACTATGTCCAGATAGGATATCCAATTTTGCAGTACATTTCGATTGATGTGCATGTTGCAGATCTTCTGACGAAATCTTTGGGGAGTGGCAAGTTTGTCTTCTTCAAAGACAAGTTGGGAGTGGTGCAGAGTACCTTTCTTGGTAAGAGGGAGTGATGATTTTATACCTAGGAAAGTGTTTACCTAGTGATTTTGTGCCTAAGTCACTAAAAGGGGAAAAGTGAGATGACCCTTAAATTCATTTCTTGAGATGTGGATTTAATTTCACTTTAGAGACTCAAAGTTACTTTTTAAATATTTTATGAGGCGTTGAGAGAAATTAATTAATTATGGAGAGAAAAAGAATTTATCTCATCCATATATTTTCTATATTAAGATTCAATTAGGGCCCTTCAATCATGAGACCATTCAACTACCCTAATGAAACAAATAAAAAAAAGGGAACATTGAAGAGCACATTCATTCATCCAAGAAAATTGCGGAGAAATCAACTCGAGAAGAGGAGTGGAGTTTGGAGAGAGAGAAAACTGACATGATTTCCTAGGCCATCTACAACAAGTACATTCAACACGAAAATCAAGGTAGGGCATGTAGTTGGAGGAGGGTACTACTGCACAAAATTTGATGGAGTTGGCACAAATATGAGGTGATTGTCATATTTTTTAGGAGTATGATTGAAGAATTAGTTGTAGTCTGTAAATATAGTGCATACAACATATTAGTTTGTTGGATGGGCATGATTTTGGAGATGGCAACGGTAGAAAAATTGAGATACTTTCCTGCTGTTACAGTGGGCACAAAAATCGAGAATAAATATTGATTCTTGGAACAAAATTCAATGAAGGTATAGACTAAAATTTGATAGTCTGTATAGAGCTGAGAAGGCATGAGTTTCGAGATAGTTTGTAGTCCGTACAAAGCTGAGAAAGGCACGAGTTTCAAGTCATTTTGCATAAAATCTGAGGCACCTTCAACATTGTTTTCAAGGAAACTTGTTCGTCTACTAGTTGAGATAAGTTGTGCTTGAAATTATCAATATCCTACTGTACATTTATTGAAGAAAATAAAATAATCACTCTCTCTCTCTAGTTTTCCCCATTGGGGTTTTTCCTGAGGTATTTGCGTAATAATTCTTTAGTATGGAATTTTTATATGTCTAAATAATTTAATTTTTGCTCATTAAATTTGTAAATTTCTCATAGTGTTTCAAGCTATAGATTTGTTTTATGAGTAAAATTCCATTTGCAATAGTCATCTATTAAATGGGTTTGGGCATTAAACTGTATGTTCTGAGTTATACTTGAACTAGGTTGGGAAGTGAAAATTTTACATGGTATCAAAGCTTGGTCAAGAAGGAAAATAACATATATTTTAGACTTGAGAGGGTCTAGTGATTTTGTTCACCAAGCATTTTGGATTTGCATTTTCGGTGAGATGGCTATTAGGTTGAGGATAGAGGACAAGTTGGACGGGGCAGTAAATTTTAGTCCTTAGAAATCTAGGCTTACTTTGAATTTTTAGGATAATGAGCTATGGTACATTGTGTACAACAATCAATCTATTCCCGTGGTGGTTCCCGCAGCTACAGATGCAACAACTAAGACAACCTTTGATAAGAAGGACATAAAATCTAATAGAATTATCCTGAATGCAGTTAAAGACCATGTGATCCCACACATGATTGGTAAGGAAATTATTATGACATGTGGGATGCCTTAACCAATTTGTACTAGAGTTCCAATGAAAATTGAAATATGGTACTGAGAGAGAAGTTGAAAAGCATCAGAATGGACAAATATGAAAACATTGCATCTTACGTGGCTAGGATCACAAAAATGAGAGATGAGCTTGGAGCAGTTGGGGAGAAGTTTTCTAGCATTGATATAGCGTAGACAACCTTGAATTATGTGGCCAAGACTTATGATGTTTTTGTGGAGGCCATTGTAGCAAGAGAGAATATGCCTTCCTAGGGTCGTCTTTGGGATGACTTCATTCAGGAGGATATCGAGAGAGGACATGTGCAGGCTAGTTCATCTCATAGTAAGGATGATGATGAGAATGTGGTTTTGAAAAATAAGGGGAAGAAGAAGAATTCTAAGAAGGGTCCCAAGGGTGGGGCTAAGCAGTAAGGTGATCAGAAGAAAGACATGGGAAAAGTGAAATGCTTTGACTAATAAAATTTTGGGAACTTTGTTGGATAGTGTCTAAACAAGAAGAAGAAAAAGAAGCAACATACATTAGTTTCAAAAGAGATTGATGAGTATGTAGCGTGGTTAAAGAAATAGTTTTATGTCTGTGTTGGTCATTCAAAGAGAGAATCCATTACCAACATTGATGTAGAGGGTGAGAGAGAGTGCACACTATTGGTTGGCCATTCCTTGAGTGCATCCACCAACACATGCACCTGGTAATTGATGGTGGATATTCATATGATAGGTGTACGAGATATGCTTTTTGAGTTCATAGTTCATAGAGACAAGTTTGGATCTAGAAGTGGTGAAGGGATATGACACAATTTTTAGGGAATTTAGGCAAGGGACTATTACGTTTTGGAGGGAGTCAATGCACCCCATGACTTTGAGGGATGTCTTGTATGTCCCTGGGATGAAGAAGAACTTGACTTTAGTTTCCATGTTCCAGGATAAAGGATTTGGAGTGTACTTACTAGATGGGCATGTGCACATTTATCCCTCGGGATCTAGTCCATCTACATCTCTTGCGATTGGAGTAATATGTGTGAAACTGTACAAGCTCTTGTTTCAACCTCTTCATGCTTTGGCACACAACGACAACTGTATTTGTGATCTAGGAAAGCTATTTCATAGGAGGATGGATAGGATTTTGAGATATATGGTGACTGGGTTTCCTAAGTTCAGCACTAAGCATGGCGATGCTTACAGGGGGTGTGCTATTGGAAAGGACACCAAGACTAATTTTACAATCAATGAAAATAGATCAACATGAGTACTTGATTTGATTCACTCTAATTTATGTGGTCCTATGTATTATGTTTCATTGACCGGTTTTGAGTATTATGTCACATTGATTGATGAATTCTCCACGAAGACAAATATCTAAGTTTTGAAGAGCAAGAATTCAAAAGAAATCTTGCAAAGGTTATAAGAGTTCAAATCTCTTGTGGAGTACCAGACAAGAAGGAGGATTTGGGTGTTGATATCAGACAATGGGGTTGAGTATACCTCTAATGAATTCAATGATTTTGTAGATATGAGGGCATCAAGAAACAATTGATAGTTCCATATAACCCACATCAGAATGGGGTGTTGAAAGGAATAGCATGGCCCTTGTGGATGTAGCTAGAGTGATGCTTCATGATCAAAGTATACCTTTCTTTCTTTGGGATGACGCTTGTAGTATCGCTATATACATTTAGAAAAAGAGTCCCCATAGAGACTAGAAGTACATAGAGATTCTTACTCACCTGAGGTATTTTAGAAGTGTGAGGAATACCTAAATGTATGCTCACCTGAGGTATATAGTCTAGATTCTTACTTGCTGCAATGGTATTTTAGAAGTGTGAGGAATACCTAAACCTTTACTACATTGTGGTTGGTGATGATCCACTCATTCTTTTGCTAGATGTGGATGACTTATTCATTACAAGTACAAAGAGACTCATGCAGGGTGCAAGTGAGATGTTGCTTTAGAGTATGAGATGAAGGACATTGGGATGATGCATTATTTTCTTGGATTAGATGTTTGATAGGATCCTGGACATATTTTCCTGGGGTAGGGAAAATATGCAGTTGATATTTTGAGGCATTAGAGGAAATTTGGGGTCTAAAATGGGCCTTATAAGAAAAAGAGCCATCATAATTTCTTGATGAGTTGGAATTCAAGAACCAATATAATTTTAATAAAATGAGTCAACCATAATGGTTGATTTGACATATTTGTCATACAAAACTATTTTTTTTCTTCTTCGTATTTTCAACATATTTCCTTGTGTTTTTACTCAAATTTCAAGAGAGAGCACTCGTTGGATGTGAAATTAAATTCCACATACAAAGAGTACCCACACTCCATAATTTTGATGGACCTAGTTTCTCTCAAAAAATAAATACCTAAAAAAACATGATGATGTTTAATTCCGCATCCAATGAGTGCTCCCGCTCAAAATTTGAGTAAAAACACAGGGAGATATGTTGAAAATATGAACAAAAAAATAGTTTTTAATTTCTTCCTCCAAACTGAATAAATATTATTTTATTATTTCCCTTAGGAATCCAATTTTATACCTCAAATTTTCTCTAATGAGATTTCATTTGGAGGATTTCAAGCCTATGGCTACTCCGATGATCACCAACTATAACAAGTTGAATGCTTCTGAGAGTGAGTTGGTGGATCCAAATTTATATCTTCAGCTCATTCGATCTTTGATATGGATTCTCAAGCATATATGAATACCAAAACTCATTAGGTCAATATTAGTACTCATGGATCACTTACTTACAAATCTCTCTTAGGTAATAGTTTCGGTTAGCAATAGTCAGGTGACATGAAATAGGGTCTAGGACAACACTAAATGTAGGAGTGTTCGATGCACAAGGATTAATCGATCGTGTCTATGTAGCATAAGTCCACGAGGTTCTAGGTGGTATAACAACTTGAATGAAAAATGAACCAAATGAATATCTCCATGAAAATGAATCCCGGTGGTTTGCGTGTTGGTGAGTCTGAGTGATGGTAAGTATGTCTGCGAGCATGAACTTTGGGTGCAAAGGGTGCATGAGATTTAGGAGAGTTTGAGCAAATGAAATTTGGGTCTATTGAGAGGATGCATAAGTTCAGTTTCCCAAAGGAAGGAGGTAAGGGAGGATGAGACTAACATGGCTTCTGATATTGGAGAAAAAGGACCCGTGAAACTATCATAGAAATCTCTCAATCCCCATACTTCGATAACTATGCGGGGATACTTCTCCCAACAACATCACACAATAAAATAAATGATTGGGTGAATGAAATAAAAGGAATTAATTTTCTCATTCAAGGATAATGGTAGAAACATGAATGACTCTATGGATGACTCTTGGCAGTCAAGGATTCAATCCCCCATATGCCCCTTTTCCTCTTCCCATCTAGTGGAATCATAGCCCCTTTGGTGCACCTCCCACAACCATATTGGAGAATTCATATTATTTATTAACATGATATTTACATTGCATTTTGATTATCTTGTTAATCCAAACACATAGTTGAAATAAGAAAGAATTTACATAATGGATTTAATATACATTCCAGTGGTAAAATTAGGGGTACTACAATCCCCCCCCCTTGGAATAATACCGTCCTCAGTTTTTTTCTCAAAAAAATTAAAAAAATGTGTATGCCTCTCTGTTGATGGCCTGGGTTGTAGGTTGTTGGATAAAAACTACAAGGCAATCAACAGAAGGAAAAATTCCAACTAGAAAGGCTTCGAATCAATCCCACGCAGAGATGATCCTATCCCCGAGTTGTTTGGGATGACTAATTCCTATGGATACAAGGCCTCCACTAGCACAATAGTTTGTCAAATTGGATGATATATTCTTGTAAGGAAAGACTCAAAGTAACCACTTCCTAGTAACTATTTGTTTAAGAACACTTAAACATGATGAAACAAGGACTTAGGTTTGGATGTGTAAATGATAAAGGGTGAATAGTTTTGATTGCTCAACAGACAAACATGTAGGTTAAGATTAGTTCTTTCAACGAAATCCAAATAAATGTCAAACAAGATATTTTGTAAGGTTTATCCAAAAGTTATAAATGTACAATACATCCAAGAGGTAATACTAATTAACAAATTAGTATCAAAGATAATTTACTAGTTATAAGCAGTAGAATAAATGACATAAATCAAACAAAGACATTCATTTAACATATATGGAATACTTCAACATGTAGTAAAAAATCAGGACATGGATCAACACATTAAAAAATACCATTGATAATCAGCAAGCCAATAAAAGTAGAATAATGACTATAATTCGTTAAAGACATTTAACAAATAACCATGAAACACAGCATGGATGACTGTGATTTTATTAACTTGTAACACGTTACATATTACAAAAATCACAACTTTCCTGAAATGTGACTTGGTAGTCTGTCCTTCGATGTGCTCCCAGGCCTCGCCTCCAAAAAATTCCCCCTTCTACTTGGGAAACCTTTCCCTTTAAATAACATTACAAATTCTTACAAAAAAGGAAAATTCCCATGACATGGGATTACAAGATCAAACAATTTAGGTTTGGCCAAGGGCGGAACACCACTTGGCATCTAAGTTCATCAAGAAATCGATGTCTTGATATTTATCCTGGTCAAGATGTACTTATGTCCTCAAAATCTTGGACGTGATCTTCCTCTTCTTCACCTTTTTCCATTCACCAAGATAAAATTGTATCCTAACCATCATAGGATTAGGTGTCTTGATCCATCTCACAATCTCCCGCAAGGTAAGGTGGGTGACACCCTGAATTTGCTCCTTAACTGTAGCAAAGGATCATTCAACTTCTTCTAATTTTATCTTGGGGGAAGGTTCCTCTTTGATTGGTCCTATCATAGGCAACCTTGAGAAACCGAGTAAAACATCTGAAGCTATCCACCCACACTTGCATGTCACTTGGCCAACTTGCATGATGGTTTCTACTGCATCGCAGATGCCTTCCCAAGTTTCGATGGTGACTTCGGTTTTCTTATCCCAAAGATTATCTATTATTGTCATATCCTTTGGTATGTCTCTGATATGTGTTTGTAAACAAATCACATTCTCAAGCGCCTTAATTGCTACAGTTCTTTGAGTAAGGTGATCTTCCAGGATATTCAACTGTTCTTCAAATGAATTGTAGAGTTCCTTTATTTCACCAAATTCTGTGTATAGACTGATCATATACTGACAATACTTCTCATTGACCCTACAAGGTAACTATTTAATTTCTTCAGCTATTAATGTTGAAAACGATGAGGCAACTGAAGATAGATATAATTCTTTGAGTTTTTGTTCTAGGGTAGCATTCTGATTAGTCTATTGCTGGTTCAGGAGTTCTGATTTCTCAAGCTGATGCTTGAGATGATCAATCGTCTTTTGCGATTGTCTTTGTTTATCTGCATGCTCTTGTTTAAGGAGCTCCATTTTCTTAAGATGACATGCTTTAGCTACTTATAGATCCTTTTTGGATTTCTGTAATTCCTGTTCCTTACTAAGGATATCTTTAGTCAGCTGTGACACTGAATCATAGTTAGCCCCAACAAAGGCTCCCATAGCAGATGCTGTATCTAGTGCTCCTTGTTTTTCATTAGGGGAATCAGTTCTCGATACAACTTGATTAAGGGAAGGAACATGTTTGAGTGTTTCTTCTCTCATCCTCTTCGATCCTTTCTTCAATATGGACTTATATTTCTTGATCCAAAAATACTTCCCTAAGGAAACAAAAACATCTTCTCCAAAATGTGCCATTTCTTTTGAGACTAAAAGGGTTTCCTTTTGGGGTGTAGTTGATGGTTCAGGTTGTGATTGTGAGACCGAAATTTCTGCATTGATGGGAGAAATGTCCAAGGGAGAAGTAGGGAAAATATATATAAGGGAAGTGGAAGAGGTGGGAATAAGGGTTTTAACTTGTGAATAAGCAATTGTAGAGAGGGGGGGGACTTCTAATTGGGAAGATGGAATACACGAGGATGTTAGAGTAGTGTGAGATGTAATGGGAATTGGTGAAAGAGGTGGAGAAGAAGGGGTGGTAGGATTGGGAAATTTTGCTGATACTAACGGGTCTCTAGAAGTGTCCTTAAGAATAGGCTTTAAATTCACATGGGAAAAAGAAGACCGAGGGAATAAAGCATCAAAAACTTCTGCTTAAAACCATGCATCAGGGACAAAAGATGTCATAGAGGTAAGGATATTAGCAGGGCATGTGGGGTTTCCAACCTCCTCCTCAATATTACTGTGAATTTCATGAATCTCAATTTCAGGCTGAGGTTGAGGCTCAACCTGTTGGATGAGGGGGATTTGGGGAGGAACTTGCTCTCAAAGAACAGGTGGAACTATCTATAGTGGTTGTTCATCCCTGAGTACCTACTGCGGTATGTGATTTGTCTGATCCACTGATGCTCCAAGTACTTGTGATTGCTGGGAAACAAGCCGATTTTTTTGTTTCTTTGGCTGAGGTTAATCCTCTTGCACCTGTGTCCAGAGCTGAGCACCGAGCTTGAATAGACCTTGTTTAAATTATTCCCCTCTTTGCATGGCTTCCATATCTTGTGAAGAGTGAGCACTCCCAAGCATTTATATAACAACTTTTCCCGTCTTTGGACTGGGATGCTGAAGTAGAAGCTATTGCTGCTTGTTATATTGCTTCTCTCTCCATGTTTTCCCTATGAACCTTTTACTCTGCATCAAATCTCAATTTTCTAAAATGAAGGGTAGACTGCTTTAGATCTTTCAAATATTTGCAAACATGGGACGTTACCTATAGATCAATGATATTTTCCAATGCTTCCCGAAAATAAACAGCTTCCCTATACATGGAATCATTTGGCAGATATTCATGTGCATAATTAAACTTATCCTTTTCTTGAGAAAAAATGCTAGAAAAGTAATCCTTAGGATCATGCATTATTTTGGGAGCTTCTACAAGGTTCATAGTTGTAATCTCCTTACCCAACAAAGCTACATGGGTAGAATTATGTATAACCAAAGAATCTAAAGACAGAGGGAGATTAGGCAAACACTTCCTCTTGTGCTTAACCAATTTTTGATAGGTGCCATCGATGACTGCCTTTGCAAATTCCTGTAAGACCATGCATTCTAGAACAATTCTGGGCAATAAATGGACTGTGTTGCTACCCAAAATTCTGAAATAAGATAAATATTCCCTGACATACCAATCTCCATGCAAAGTGATCAAATCCTTGGATTTTGGTGAAAATACCAAAGCATCGACCTTGAAGATATTATGATACATGGAACGTAAGAAAAGGTCGCATATGTCATATATGTGAGGAACAAAATTATCCTCCCACATGTCAGAACAATAGATGTGGACCGGTGGAGAATTCTTTTTCCAATTCCAACCTAGGTCAGGAGATGCCAAAGTCACACAAAAAACATCCATGACATAGGATGACATGTACAATTGGGGTTTTTTTGGTATTTGTTAATTTCCTCCTACAAGTTAACAGATAAAATCTGAGCCCAATTGAAAGACTCACCTACAAGAAGAATTTGGTAAGCTGTCAGAACCCATTTTTCTTTGAATAATGTGCAATTTGCCAACCCATGTAATCGACTAAACATAGCTGCAAGCATGGAGTATGGTTCCATGAACCATGAAGTAGGGTAGGAATTACTTGGTTGCAGAATAAATAGGGTAGGATTCTCCATCCATGATTTCACCACTTCTTCATAATCAAAATGAGAGGTTGCTTCATACAGGAACTTATGATTTAATAATTGTTTCGGGGCCCCAAGTGCATAAGCCTTGGAAAAAATATTAGGATTAAACGTGGCTAGAAAAGTACCAATATGGTCATTGAAAACACGGTTCTCAGTTTTAGCATGGTCAAGTACCCACTTCACCGGGTCTGTGTAGGGCATAATTGGTGGTCTAGCGGCAATTAGATGGAGCTGTGAGCTCCTAATTTTGACATAAACCAACTGGTCATGAAGAATGGCTGAGAAATCATTGTTATCAAAGATAGAATAGATCCTCGACTAGTCCAAATGTGTTTTTCAGAATGCACCCACTAGTGTCTGTGAAGAGTTCGACATTTTGGTCTTTGGACTTCTTCTCTTGCAGAGCTGTCTTTAACCTTGTATTTCTGGGCACAAGAGATGGCATTTCTGCTCGAAATTTGGAGACCATGGTTAAAAATTACTACAGTGTAAAAATAACAGGATAAATGGTTGTAAAGAATTAACTTACTGGTAGAAATATTTGAAAACTAGTGAAAAATGTAAGCTCCAGCGAGAAGAAAGAACAGTAAAAATATCCACACAGTAAAAATAAGAGGTAAAAAATGGTAAAAACCTTAGAGATTCGAACAGACTATATAGCCAAAATCTCAACGACAAAACAAATCTAAACCTTAGATCTAGCGAAAAATAAATGGCTCTGATGAAGGCATGCGAATGAAACTTCAAAAGAAAGTTTGGGAAAGTTTGGACTTGTCATTTCCGCCTTCCGAATTCCATACTACAGAAAGTGGAAATCAGAAAGAAATTTATTTGACCCAAAAGCATATCGAAGTCCCGCATTCCACATTCCACACTGCAAAAGGCGGGAAGTGAAAGAAAACAAAAATTGCTAAAAGAAACATGAAAGTTCTGATTTTTGCATTCCACACTATGGAAAGCGGAAGCCAGGAACTAAGTAAAATAAAAAAATGCAACAAAGAATTTTTCGACTTCTGCATTTCACACGGTGGAAAGCGGAATTCGAAGAGCATGGAAAGTTTTATTGCGAACTTGTAACTTATGATTTATGCATTCCACACAATGGAAAGCAGAAGTTGGAAATACAACCGTTTAATTAATAAAAAATGACAAGTCTGGAATCTGCATAGGAGGAAGGTAGAAGTCGGGAATGGATTTCCTCGATGACTTGAAAAAATGGATGCCTGCGTTCCATACTACATAAGGCGGAAGCACCTAAAAATGATACTTTAAAGAATAAAAGGTGCTTCCGAAATTGACAAAATCCCAAAAAACAAGACCAACGAGGAAATTTTATTAATTGAAAACATCATACTCGCAGGTTGATAGCTCCCATAAGGAAAATATGGTTTGGAAAACCAGTTAAAAATTTTAATGGGGGCTCCCATTTTGATTACTCAAAATGGGATTTGTTGCAGCCAACAACACTCTCTCATGAAATCCTCCAACTCCCATGTAGCCTCATCAAGGCCAAAGTGTTGTCATTGCACCTTTACTTGCCCGATTGCTCAGTTTTAGAGAAATGTTACATTCTTGTAGAGGATGCATAGTGGACATGTTGGAATTCTCCCTTGAGTTCCACCTGAATCACATCTCGATTAATCACACGATTAGGATCATGTACATATTTCTTAAGCAAAGAAACATGAAAAACATTATGAACTCTAGTGTTAAGAGGAAATGAAATTCTATATAAAATTGGCCCTATCCTATCTAATACTTTGAATGGCACACAATGTGTTATCACCCTATAATTTTCCTATGGTTGTGGTAGGAAGTCACAGGGGTAACCATTTCAAACCAATCTTTAGACTGTAGTCTCACTTTACAGTCAGAGATGACTCTTTCTTTTTCACAGGGTTATTCACATATACATTTATATTTAAATAAGCAATCAGAAGATTAGATTCTGATGGGAAAAGGGTATTTGCATATTTAAAGAAGGTGAAATAGACAGACAATAAAAAACCATTGGGCAATGGATTCAAAACCTGAGATATTCAGGGATTTACAACAAATAATAATCAGCAATAACTTTCATAATCTGAGGAAAAATAGGCATCAATATTCATCAAAATATCTTTGAAGAGATGGCAGGGGAAATGAGAAGAATCCCGATGTAACAGGAGGCACCTATCAGTGGGTTAATCTCCTGAAAACACCTTTAGCAGAATAAACAACAAAGGCTAGTAACTGTGATGGAGAATAGAAGATGAATGCAAAAATATTTACTAGAAGCACATAAACAAATGTGTAATTTGGTGCAAAGAGCGCTTAACAGAGAGCGAATTCAACTAGAAATTCATTAGCAGAAGATACATAGACATAAAAATGAAGTTTATAAAGGAAAAAAAATAGGCTAAAAAATGAACACCATGATGAATATCACACATTCAAGCTATGCTTTCATTAATTCTCCCAAGAAAATGACAGAGCTACAAAATCCATGCACTAGGGATTCTGAATGAAAGTTCCAATCCTTTGTTCCTTTTTCAAGGGCATATTTGTAGTGTAAACAGGCTCCTGAGACCAACCTCGAAATAGAGCCAAATACAGTTGAACAAAATCGGGAAACAAATATGAATGATCATAAGATCCCAACAATCTTTGATCTGGAAGATTCACAACGATTTATTAACAAAATAGGAAAACATGTTGGGACACACATGCTAGAAAAAAACAGAGAAGAAAACACCTGGAAACCACGCTTGTTGGCTGAAAATAATGGCTCTTCGACGATCTGCAATAGTTCCAAACTGTCCTGCATCTTATTCCTACGAAATTTCTGCTGAACTGTTGATATTCTTCCTTTGTTGATATGAGCCGTTGAAATTTTTGAAGTATACCAATCTCTGCATACCAGGAAGTGTGATTAATTCATGTGAATGTTCCCTTCTTCTGCACCGTCCATCTTGACAGGATTCATTTTCAGTCATTGATCTCATATTAGAATGCGGGCCGCAAAAAACAGAAGACAGGATCTCGAATTTCATAACCAAGACCTCGTATTTCCTCCCATTCTTGTTTGCCCCTTTCTTTTCACACCATCAAAATTTGTGGAAACGTCATGGGCCGTAGATATAGTGGATCACGGAAGGAAGAAATCGATATTTGAATCTTCAGGGAAGTTTGATTTTGATCTTTTCACTCCTGGATTTTTGCTTCCTCCTTTGCTTTCCACACCGTTGATATGGACGGAAACTCCCTGCGCCGTATATATGGCAGAAGGTGAAACCCAAAAATTCAACTTTTCGTGACTAAACCAATTAGTGTTTCCATTTCCTGCTCTCTACCCCACTATTTCTTTCTGCACTGTTGATCTGGGTGGAAACTCTCTGAGCTGTCGATCCCGGATCGCGAAAGGCAGAAATCGGGAGTTGAACCTTTTTACAACCAAATTTTTACTCCTCCCAATTTTCGAGTTCCACCTTTCTCCTCTTTTTTGGACCGTTGATCTGGGTGGAAGCTCTCCGAGCCATCGGATCTTGGATCATGAAAGGCGGAAGTCAAAATTCCATATTCCCTAATCATATTTTTTCCTCTTCTAATTAGTGTTTATGTTTCCCTCTCTTCACCCTGCTGTTACTTTTCGCATCATTGATCTGGGCAGAAACTCTCTGAGCTATTATATCCTGGATCGCGGAAGGTGGAAATCAGGAGTTGAACCTTTTAACAACCAAATTTTTACTTCTCCCAATTTTCAAGTTCCACCTTTCTCCTCTTTTTTGGACTGTTGATCTGGGCAGAAGCTCTCTGAGCAGTCGGATCCCAGATCGTGGAAGGCGGAAGTCGGAATTCCATCTTCCCTAATCATATTTTTTCCTCTTCCACACTTCCACTCCTGATTTTCCTTAGGAGGAAATGATTTTTATCCTTGTGATCTTATTTGTGATGCATCTGGTCCATCCAGTCTGGTCCTCTTTTAGCCTTGATTGGATTCTTCTTACTTGGAAACATTTCCAAGGTCACTTTGATGGAATTTTTCCTAACTTTTTTGTCATTCAAGATTAGGAATAAGCCTCCCAAGCCACCTCCAAATTACCAGCAATGGAAAGTTTTTTCCTATACCCCCTTCAACTTCTATGATCCAGACCTTTGTAGAGAAAAGAGTGCAGTTGCTTATGTAGAAATATCCAAAATTTAGCACAGGTGCAAACAAATGCTCCAACTCGGGGATGCTATCCTCCCTATGAGGTAGCAAAGAATCACATAGACTAGGCACCTAGGCTGGTCCTAAGCCTAAACCTTTAAAATTTTCTCTGGCTCCTGTAATCTCAAAAAGAAAGACCAAATGCCAACTTCTCTTGGCGACCTTATAACCTTCGCCTCAGGCTTTAAGTCTATTACAGAGCTATCCACACATGCAATGTTAAAAAGAAACAATATATACAATGAAAATGGAGCTGAACTTACTTTACATCAAATAATGTTTGAGGATCCTCCCATTCATAGGAGCTCCAGATACTAGGTTGCCCTCCAACGCATCCAATACATAGGCATTCTTTCCTATGAAGGAAATAATTTTATATGGTCCCTTCCACAAGTGATCGAACTTTGTTAGGATATTTAGACACTTAGGAGTTAGTTAAGATCAACTTGTGTAATATATCTGTTAGGTAAAAGTGTGTTTCTTTAGTATGCATTAGTATGCATTTGTAAATATTCTAATCCAACGGTCATGATATGTTCTAGACATAGAGTGATCCGACGGTTCAACTTCTCTTAGATCATACCTGCCATTGATCCATGGCTTAACAACCGATTGGTATATGATCTCTATTTAAAGAGCATAAAGGATCTGTTGCTGCTGCAACAGTTTTCCCAAAATTCTAAAAAATTTTGGACCCTCCTTTGCTTTGGGTTAGTCCAGTCCTTTTCTTGTTTTCAGTCTTTTGAGTTCAACTTATGGTTTTCGAAGTACCTTCATGGAATTTGAGTGCTTTCACTTAGCTGGTTTCTCATTGTTTTCATTTTGAAATTGGGTTTCTACTTGTTTTTGCTTAACCCTTAAGGTATTCATTGCAAAATCTTCTTGGATCGGAAGGTTCCTTCTTTGGCCGATCCGCCGTTGCGGGTCCTTTTCAACTCATCCCTATCTTTTCTGCCCCGCCGTTGCGGGTGTCTTCCGAAGCCTTATTTTCGTTCGTTGCTCCGCCGTTGCGGGCGGATTTCGAAACCCAACCTTTGTTTCTCGCCCGTCGTTGCGGGTGGCTGCAGGAACCTGACTGTTGGTCCGCCCGCCGTTGCGGGCCTGCCTCCTATCTTGGTTGTCATATAGCAGTCGCGGGCGCCTTCTCAATATCATGTCGGAGGGGGACGATTTCTGCCCTTGCCGCCGTTACGGTCCAAAGAAAGATGGAGAGTTACGGTTTATGGCCGACTTCGTTTGTCGGCGTCATGGAGAAAGTTGGCTTCCGCGATGCACCCGCCGTTGCGGAGGCCGCCAAAATCCTAATCGCCCGACCAATGAATCCGTTGCCGCCCGACCTCGTGTTAAAGCGTATGCCTTTGTTCGGTGATGCGGGTGGTGGAATAAAGAGGGTGTCCCGCCGTTGCGGGCGTAGACAAGTTGAGCCGCTCGCCAAGACTTTCTTTTCTGGCCCGACTGATCTGACCGGTCGCACGTGCTAGTTTTTATATATACGGGGCGCGTGGTTTTTTTTTTTATTGTTTTATCGCGTCCGAGCTGTCGCCTTGTCGAGATAGCGAGTTGTGTGGAGCTTCGTACCGGTACCCGCGTTCCAGCTGCTGGTCAAGGTCTCCATTGCTGTCCCCGGTTCATTTCGTGCAGCCCTGCCAGGTAGGAGCTTGAGCCCTTCTTTTCAAAGTTTGGCTGGGTTACTTGGGGTGAAAATAATGTTTTTTCGGCCTGTTGTTGTCGTTATTCGTAAACGGTTTCTTCTTTACCCGCGTCTAGGATTGGTAGTTCCGTTTTACCCAGCAGTCGCGCCCCCGTCTTATCTTTGGGGGGGGAATAGTTTTTGGCCGTTGGAGGAATAGGGGTTTTTCCCTTTTATATAGCCGAGTTTCATCTACGTTTCGGTTCATCCATCGAAAAAGGGGGAAGACAAGGTGCAGGCGGCCGTTATGCCGCCTGCACCTGGTTTTTTCTTGGTGCGATGTGGATTTTGAAGCGTTTGGGGGAGGGTTTTTTTTTTTGCGCAGTTTGTCCATGATAGATGTCCGGCCGCTTATTTTCCTTTGCCGAGAGCCCTAGTCGTAGCCTTCGCATTGCGCGTTCGCCATCGCTGGCCACCGTGATTTTCTCTTTTTGCCCTAGGGCCGTGCCGCGGTCAGTATTCGAAGCTTTACGGTATAATGAGCAATGGCGCTGATTGGTGCCCTCTGCGCGAAGGATTGTCGTGGGTGCCCGTATTTAATGACCGCACCAATGTAATGGTCATGGCCGCGAGCGGTTTAGGCTGTGCTTATTCTTATTCTTGCTAGGGATGGTTTAAGTTTGCAGGATAATCATGTGGTTTTGCATTCACATTATTTGATATCATTGTTATAAATTTATATATTGATTAGGCTCGATGGCAGACCTTTTTGATGAAGTATATCCTGTAGCATTTATGATTAGTATATCGCAGAAATGGGTTGAGTTTTGTGCTGTTAATTCAATAATCCTAATGTAGGTTGGTTATGCATATATATGTTACACTTATAAGAGGATAGCGTAAGCTCAACAGATTGCATAGCTAGGTCAAATTCTGAAATATAAAGAACCTATGACTGATACCTTGTAGGCACATATACAAATAGAGAAAGAATAAACTGCTTCTTAACATTTTCAAAATCTGAATGGCTTCATATCATGATGTTTCGCATTATAGGAAGATTTCAAGATGTCCAAAAGGCAGAAAAAGAAAACACCGGTGGTAGAAGAGCAAACGGCCCTAGATGCCGATACACCTATTGAATACACATATGAAGATACACAGTGTGTCACAGGGGTAGACCCTGAGTATAAATGGG
>LPNX010453917.1:0-25133 GCA_001517045.1 Pseudotsuga menziesii
TATATATGAAGTTATAATATTGACTAGGTATATTGTTGTGTGATGTTGAATGAATCGTAAGAAAATGAATGGCGATGTAACTTTATATATCAACATCACAAAATAATATATGTCTTCAATATTATAAATTCACACACACACACACACATATAGAATGATTTACTTGCAAGTCAACACTCGAATCCATGTTGTTGAAGGAATTAATGGGAACCCGGCATGGTGGATGAGAGGTGAGCTGAAACATTAATTATGGGGAATAAGGGTATTAATGGTGACAAGAACACCTTGAAGAGAGGGGGATAAAGGAAGGGAGATGGAGAGTATGGATGGATCAAGAAGATTGTGTATAAAACAACGGAGCTTGTTAGTTTTCAAGAAATTGGTGGAAAAGTTACAGTACTGGTTGGATTGTCAATACTTAGGTTTCAGGATTTGGGGTTCAAGGAACATTGTTTCTTGAAGCTAGGGAGTTGGTGAGGTTGTTCTTAGTAGGAAAGGTGGTAGACCCGTTTGGGAATTTGGGTTTTTTTCAATCCGAGAGAAAATATTCTAAAGGGAAGGTTCCAAGACAAAACTTCAAGAAACTACTTATATTCAAGTATTTTCCTATGTGTTTAGCAGTTCTCCTTATACATGTTTCTTATACATGTATGCTATTCAATATTACTGAAGGATGCAAATGATTATTTCATATATATTAAAATTGCCACATAATAGATATATCTGTATTGATGCCTTATACCTGCACTTAGATACAGAGAACCAAACTTAATTAATCCAACAAACAAACAATAAGAAGAAAGACAGAAATTTAATTCAACAAGTTAGAAATTTTATGAAATTAAGGACCAGGAGGAGTCCATACAAGGCACATAGTTATTTGTTGAATTTCATTTACTTATATGCATTAATCTTCATATCTAAAATGGAAAGTTAAATTTTGAAATAACGTTGCAATTCTTACTAAAATATTAGAAGGGTTTACTTGAACTACTTACCAGATTTGATTTCTCAATCTAAAAAATTTCATAAATTTGTATACTTCAATCATTTAATATTTTCAAGTGCAATCATATCATATTGTAAACTAATAAGACATAGTCACTTGATTACTTTTAGTTCCCTATAATATGCATTAATATGATTCTATGAATGTGATATGTAATTTTGAAATTAAATTATGCTGTAAATAAAGTTACATTTCTAAAAAATAATTTAATTCATACTGAGTGCTAAGTGGACTATTTAGGGTCATTAGAAATTTGCTATAGATGGATTACAGTTTTAAAATTTTTGAACAATAAGAAATTTGATTTCAATGTTCAATCATGACTTTTTCTCAAGTTATCTTTTTAAATAAATTTAAACCATCCCATATATATCATAATTTTATTGAATTTTAATTAATTATATCCATGAATATGAGAATATAAATTTTGATAATATAAATTAGTATGATAAGTTTTTTGGGGGTAAAAAAATATGTCATAGATGAGTGACTTCAAACTCTTTTTTTGCCTTAGATATATTAGATAGAGAACCTCTTGAAACATAGCATGAAAATTAGTATGTTTTCAATTTCATTGGATTATTTCTGTATAATATATCTCAATGTCCAACCATACAGGGCATATAAATTAATATGCTTGCAATTTCATTTGATATTTCTAGATAATATATTTTAATGCTTAACAATTCTTACCATTTAACAAATTAGATATATTCATACATGCCATTATTTATTGCATGTCCCTGTAGTTCCAATTGAGATAGGATTTTCTTTTCAATGTTTGAATAGTAAAGTTTTATTTAAATTTAAAAAAATCTAATTGAGGAAATAATTCGTTGGATTAATCATGATAGATGGAAGAATCATGTGTCATAGTTGAAGGAATTTTAATACACACTTAATCTTGAATAACAACATCTTAATTAATAGTTTATTTGTAGTTATTTTCAACCATTGATAATCAAATAACATGGGGGAATATACTAGTAAAGCTACAATCCATGGAAAATGTGTTTCAACATCTATCTCTTATCCAATACATTTAAAATTCATAATAATTCTCTCCTCTTGGTGAAGGTATAGCTCAAACATGGTTTTTTCTACAGTTGGTTGGCCGTATTACATCAAGTTATTGGTTTTGCAAAATAAACATTGGTTGTAAGGAGAGATTGATAATCTCATGCTTATGTACTACTCTTTGAAGAGCTACTTGCCTCAAAATCTCACTATCTAGTTTAGTTTGTACTTCTAGTCCACTTGTTTATTTCAGTTCATGACATTTCTTGTCATAATGGATCACCTTGAATCTTCATTAAGCATTCTTAGTTTATGAACTTTGTTTTGAGTAGATATATATCAATGGAACCTAACCATATATAAATACCCAAATTAACGGGGCTTAGGATTAAAATACAAAAGAGATTTAAGATTTATGCTCATACCTTTCTTTCTTAGACCACCTCTGTTAGAAAAATAGGATCGCAGAGCAATAGAAATTATACATTTAAATAAGTAAACAAGATGTAAACACATTAAAGACATTACACGAGAAACATAGATATAACGTGGTTCACCCAAGACGGGTTACATCCACATACAAATTGGTATTCCTTTTATTATATCGTCCAATAAAATGAAGGGATACAACCTACAACAAACCCCACTGCACTTCCTGTTCACATTCTCATAGTCTCTCTCACACAATCACAAAGGTTGTTTACAATGCTACAATACAATATGCAGTCGTATTGCAATGCTTTCCTTTTATAGGGGAAATGCCATGGGAAAATACTACATGTCATCCAATACCATGGGTTTGCAAACTGTTGGCCAACAAACATCCCAAAAAAATTTCTTCAGGGGCTTCACCCTCGAACCTCCACCGAAGGCCCGGTGCCCTCCGCACCCCCCAGCTAGGATGAGTGTACAGTAAAACTGGTGTACAAACACAGCTAAACAATAACATCTCTGGATTTGAAAGATCAAGATTCACAACCAACAACCTCCACCAGTATTCAATGATAGTTTCCTCCCTTATGCTTCCTATTTAAGGCACTAAGAGGTAGGAAATTTAACACAAAAACTTTTTAATCAGCGTGTAGTAGAATTTTTTTAAATTAGACAATGTAAATGAGGCACCTTCCCACTTATGAGATCCTTGCAACACCATAGTTTGATCATCAACACCACACCTTGAGGATGTGCGAAGGGGGGACATGGAGTTGTTAGGTATCAAATTCAAATGTTAAGTTTGGTCTATTATCTACAACTATAATATCATAGTTGGTTATCAAACATTATTACCGATATGGCTTTAGCTCCTTTTTATTTCTTATAACAGTTGCTTTAACACTCCTATTGTGTATTGATACTATTGTAGCTAGCAGTCCCATATTTGATGTCATGTTCATGGTCAGTAGTTGGTTTCAAGACATTGCTGAAAGTATTTTTATGTTATCTTATCTTAACTTCAAATGGTGATATACAGATAACTCAATGCTGATGAAATTATCATGTTTTATCTTCCATTTGTGCTATCTTATTTTACTATATAACATAATTTGATTGTATAAATATTTCTACTACTTTGGTGACCTCAAATATAGATAAAGTACCTCTTGCAATATTAAGTATGCAATTATGTGTGCAACTTCAGTGGATTATTTCTATTAACATACCAACAACAAATAATATTTTGTGGTGATTATTTTTATTTCATAGTGTGATTCCATGGGATCAAAACTTGACAGTCAATTGTCAAACCTTGAGACTAATACAAACCAAATTGTTATACTTCTTGATAAATGAATGGAAATAAGTCTTCCCTTTCCTATACCCATGTATTCTATGCCATTTTCTACATAATTCTACATCATTGTCCACGTTACTAGGACTGACAGAAGATCACCCATCCCTCTCGACATTGGGGAACTGTGTAACAAACCCGAAATAGTTGTTTGTAGATCTTAGAGTATATGGGGTAAGTTTTTCCTTTTTTTTTTCATTCTTTATTTGCTTGTCATAATTAGATATATAACTCCACAACTCTTTTGCCATCATCAACATAATGTGCATATTTCTTTTGCAAATAGTTAGGAACACTAATACTCTTAATCCAATCCATATCAACTGGAAATCGAATCTGAAGGTTAAAAGCGTGGAAAAGGAAACAACCTTCATACCTGTGTAAAGAGTCAACAACCAAAGCTTCAAGATTTTCCATAAGGGTGGAGACACTCCACTTCCAATAGTGCAACCTATATATATATATATATTTCCAACTAAGAACAGAATTACTAGTCATTCTCTGTTATTGAACAAGTCATAGTCACCGAAAACAACTACGCTAAGATCCTTCTGTAGTGTTTATCAGCATACGACTAAAAATTCAAGAAACATTTGAATGAGTACAATCATTTACTCTCATCCAAATACACCTCAGGTCCAAACACTTGTTATTATACTTCCATACATGAGGCATAAGTATTACATTTTCAAGAACAAAATCATATCTAAAGCAAATCTCTAACCCTCTCGATAAAAAGGGTCTCTAGCGTATAACATGTGTTACACCTGTAAAATTATTTCACCAACTGTCCTCCGAGAGTGACGAAAAACACCATTCTACAGCCACCCTTAAAATCATGTTAAACATACAAGAGATCACCAAAACAAGTAGTAATTTAACAATATAACATACAAGAGATCACCAAAACAAGTAGTAATTTAACAATATAACTTAACAAGCGGAATCATACTAAAATACATTTCTTAAATACAATTCAACCAATACAGGTACTTCTCAAATTTGAATCTAAGTTTGTGCGACTGAAAGAATCCTATGATTTTTCCTCCCAACTAATGGCTCTATCTGGCGTAGGTTTTTCCGCCCAGAGCCACCCCGCGCTGGGCGACGAATCCACTAAGTTAGGCTCAACTTCTATACTTATCAAAGATCCCCAAGATCCTCCCCTATCAAATCTCAGATAAGGAATTCTAACAAGTACACGCATATCAACACCTAGATCTTACAATGGGTGATTCAAGTATAAGTATGCAAGCATCTGTAACAAGCGCTTATGGTCAAAAGCTTGACAAGGAAATAATATTTCCAATGGGTCTGTATAAACCACACTAGTTGTTCAATTGCATACTAAGTGAGGTCCAAGACATTGCTAACAATACAGTCGTTCAGATTCGAGGTAAAAGGATGCAAAAATTCCGATCCCAACCCAATTAACTCTAAGTTTCATTCAACACCCCAGTATTTAATAGATTGGAAAAAGGAAGGCATAAAATGTTCAATCCAAAACTTAAAAGATCACGGGCATATGTTACCTAACCCGAATATTTATAAAGGCAGGCATAGATGCCCTTTTACATAACGCTGGAAAGAAATCCTCGATTTGATAAAGCAAAACGTAGGCAACAAAGGTAGTCTTAGATATTTCCAGGCAAAGGAAGATCGCATGAGGATGGATCTTATACTCTAGTTCGGAGATAAAATGTAAGCAACAGATTTAAGAAGCGAAGTGAAGGAAAACGTATAGCGTCATCAAGGTTATGCAACAGAACAGTGAGCAGCGGTATTTGGGTACGTTATTATTGATAGGGATCCCCAAATCATTCCTATTTGCAGCTATTCATTAAAATAAGAGGAAATAATAATAAAAACATGATCCGCAACAAAACAGACATCTGGCAATGTTATTCTCCATAGTGTTTCCCAACGATTAACATCTTGGTTCAGTTCACGAACAAAGTATATATTAGATTCTCCATACCAAAAGAAAAACCCATCAAGTGCAGACAACATATAATGACCAATCATAACAAAGGAAATGAAGTCACGAAATCAAACGTTGGATTAACAAAAATGTAGACAATATTCTGATCACTGATTATTACATGGATTAAAAAAAACGCAGACAACTTTTGATCATCTAGAGACTCACAACACAAAATCTTGATATTATCAGCAAACGTTGGCATGCAAATCAAACACGGAAGCAACCAAATACCACTCCAGAAAATCAATTCTTAGTCAAATTTCATAACTAATCAAATGTGTAGATATTATTTATATTGGATACACAACCAATCATAGAAGGTTCTTTGAATCTCAGTTAAATGATTTTAATCCATGCAGGCAACAAATCGTAGGCAACCAGGCAGATCCAAAACACAGATCGCAAGGACTTGATCCAGATCGCCGGTCCAGGTCGCCGGTGTAACCAATCTGGATCCCCAAACCAAGGATATATAAAGCTGAAACATCCGACATAGGATACAGGAAAATATGGCGAATCGAACAGTGGGTCTGAAATCCAGATCGTAGGTGTAATAGATCTGGATTCACAAAACACGAGTATAACAAAAAACTGAAGACATCCTGCAGAAAATACAGTAAAATAATACGGTGATTCGAATAATGGATCTACAACCCAGATTGCAGGTGTAATGGATCTGTCCCTCAAAACTTCGAATTCACCCAAATTTTCAACCACGTTAAGCCAAGGATAACCACCCAAATGGTTATCCCTCTTCAATCCCAAATGTACAGTGATTTTCCAGAGAAAAAGGATCTTACTAAAAACGTACCTCCACATGTAGAGGCCAACGCAAATCTAGAGGCATCTCCCATTCCATTCCTTCTTCTCTCCACCCCCCCCAAAGAGAGTCATACGCTGCATAAAAAGGAAATCCGCCAATTTCCCCGTAGACAAATGGAAGAAGAATGCCGCCAAGTGTAATTACCATTAAGAAACAAATCCCTTGAAATCTCGAGGGGTATCGTATCCCAATGATTTTTGTTGTTTTGTTTCCCTAATGTTAATATTCGGCGATCCCTTCCCTTAACGGATTCTAAATCCATCATAGTGTGAGAATGCATACGAAAAAGGGTGTGCAACATAAGAAATTAACCAGGTTCATACTCTAAAGATAAACGAAAGGAAATCTTCTTCGTTTCAAAGGCTTACTAAAAAAAATAAAAATCCTAAGACTTTCAAAAAAAACCCACAAATATCCTAATGAAGAAAAGGCTGAAAGGACCCTCTTCATTTTCCGTAGGGGGACAACACCCACGAAATTCTCTAAAGAGAGGGCACACGACCCAGTAACGCTTGTATGCTTACGTTCCTTCATGAATCTTTGAAATAAATATTAACACCCATATATATATATATATATATAAATATATGTATTAAGCATATAATAATGATTTTGTATCCATTTTCTTCGAGGTCCATATGTATATAATGTTCTATATACCTATACACTCAGCATATGTAATGATGTCTTTAACCAATATTTTGCTGGATTCTGTTACTTCAATAATATGAGGTCCTATATGGAAATAGGTTTTTCTTCCGTCTTTCGTTGTTTTGATTAAAACAAATTTTGAATTCTTTGTACAAACAAGTTTTACTTGTCGTAGTTATGCTTAGGTTCTCAAAGTATGTTTTTATGTGATAACTCTTTTATGCTCAAACCCCAGGCTCATAAGTTCTTATAAGAAGTAATCTTACATATAAGGTAGATCGCAATTTCTGGAAAGCAGGGAAATGATGAGTGTGAAAATACTTTTAAGTCCAAGGTGACGGTTTGTTACGGCCCCACCCTCATTGAAACCAATAACACATCCATAAAAATAAATTATTGGAACCCCACGGTTTCCTATCTTTCACCTTCCCCCTAGTGGATTCGTCCCCAAACATTCATTCTAGCCATGCAAGACTTTCAGTTGCCTAACTTAAATCCAGTTCCAGTTTAAATACTACACGGTTTCTTATTGTGTTGTAGATGAAGGAGTCTTTGTTAGTATTTTATCCATGCATGCTTTGATAGGTATGGGATCCCCCAGCCTCTTGATGACCGTTAATCAGCCGCTGGCCTATGATAGAAGACCTAGTCAAACATTGGGATTTCTTTCTCAAACACATGTTACATTAGGTGGAAAGACTGTCTTAGTTGATTTCATGGTTCTAAAGGACCCCTTTGACCTCAATAACGGGGGCGTCGCTGAGGGATCAATATTATAACACGTTCCTTCATATTGGGGTTAAAAAATTTAAAAATTTCAAAACAATATATTGACCTTATATTAAGGGTATAAAGGCTTATTTTATATATTATATAAATACCCCGATATGGTGAGGGATTTTTATTGCAAACCTGCCAGATGTGTTTCATATGCACATGGGTTTAGTGAAGGGAGAATAGGTTTTCCACAGGTTTTCGTGGTTTTCTACTTGTATTTCTGAGTTCATTCTCTAGCCTAGGGTTTATCCATCAAGGCTCTATGCTTGGGATCTATTCTTGTGCCTGAAACCCAGGTTGTAGCTCGAAACTGAATGAAATGGTGGTTTTTGTCTATACATTTAGAAAAATCACCCCCCAAAAACTGCGCTTCAGGAGAAATGAAATCTTGGCTTGTGCGTTGGGACTATTGAGCTGGGGGTAATTGTACTACTGTAATTAAAAAAAAAAAAACGTGACAGGATTGGAAGGAGGAAAGTGTTTAATGGCTAAACCATCGGGCTTCTTCTCTTCACACTCGTTTGTGAGAAAGAGGCGCAGGTTTTCGTCAAGGACATTGGTGCGATTTTTTGCTTTTATAGCCCTCATGGCAGTGTTGCCACCGATATTTCATCTCAAATTGAAGCGACATGAATAGGTATATCCATATTCCCATTTTATAGTGGATTTGTTTTTTTTTTGTTCACAATCATGCAAATTTTCACCAACAAAGTTTTATAACCAGTTGCCCAGTTTTGAGAAAAAATGAAAGCTCATGGATCCACACGTTTATGCCTGGTGGATTATTATTCTAAGGGTCGCCCATCACTGCCAATTAATAAAAATACAACAAGTTTTGGTTCATTTTGCGCAGAGTTTTATGAATGATAAGATTCACCCAAATTCAGTAATTTCATTTCATTTTTAGTGATTCTGAAACACATTCACACCGAGTCTTTTTTCTTTGGCGAGTTATACATGTTTTTCCTCTTTGACCTGCGGAGAGCTATAAAACCCACTCTGGATCATTGTCATACACCATAATGTGGAGGCTATCAAAGTGAAGCAACTTCTGCGTATGATCGTGGTTTTATGCCCATTGGTGTTTGAACATGGATAGTGATTGTGGCGATGCCCTATTTCAACAACTAAACCACAACCCACCGACAGAAATACATTCACTGGAACTTCAAGAAATTGATTCCTATTAAGCTTTGTCCCCATTCGCATACTTCCCCTTTTTAATGGTGTGGTAGATAATGGTGAGACTCAAACCCAAAGCCTGGTAGACTGGTTAAAGCTCTACCTACATTATCTGTGAAGAATTAGTAGCTCATTAGCATAGCCTCTGTTTTTGTTATAATATTTATCTTTGCACCCAACTTCATTCCCTAGTCATATGGGTAAGATAGGCCACAACGAGAATTAAATAACCAGTGGATTGGTTGCTTAATGCGGTTTAACCCAGCATAGTTCCTGTTAAGATGTTATGTTATTTTTTCTTTAATTGAGTAGGGAACCAATAGAACGAATAAAAATTGGCAAGTGTTAATACTGGCAGAAAGCGTGGTTGTTTTTTCTATTGTAAATTAGTATATTCTATTAATATACATGGAGGTTACAATCCAGGGTGAATGGGATAATGTGGCACCCAACACTCTAGTCTAGCACACATTGTCAAAAAGAACCAGTTTTTGCCAGAGATGGTCCATAAGAAAAATAAAAGAAATGGGCCCATGGCCTTTAGAGTCGTCCACATATATTATCTTAAAGCCTATATAGCTAACAACAAAACTAGTGAATGAACTAACTAGGATATAATTCAAAGAAACTAATACTAAGGGAAGATTTTGAATAAAAAAGCATAAAACATAGTAGGTCTGAAGATACAATCCTGGGCATCAGTTTTCATAGAAATTGGGTTGGATGAGGTTCCAATGTCCTTTCTTTACTCAACAACATCCATCCCTTGGTCATTCCCATCTTCCTTTTCTACTCCACTGTCCTCATTTTCTAAAATAAGGATTGCAGTGATGAAATGCATCATGCTTTGCCTTCATTTGGTATTTCTCTTCTAAAATTGTTTTGGCATGTTCCTTCTTAATTTGGATGCTCTATTTCCTGGATATGCCAATAGAGGTCTAACAATAGAACCAATGAATAATCAATAAACTAACTAGGCCATAATCCAAAGAAACTAATATTAAGTGCATATTTTCTATAAAAATTATAAAACAGAGCAGGTCTGAAGATCAATCCTGGACATCAGTGTCCATGGAAATTGGGTTGGATGAGGTTTCAGTGTTGTTGCCTTACTCAACAACTTCCAGCTCTTGGTCTTTCCCAGCTTCCTTTTCTTCTCCACTGCCCTCATTATCTAAAATAAGGATTGTAGTGATAGGCATAAAGCAACATATTGAGTTACAAAAAGATGCTCCAAGCTATTTCATTTTCAGAAAACAATGGATGCCTTGTATTTGAACTTAAATGACTCCCAGTATGTTATCTTTTCTAATTTCTTTGTCATTTTTCATTATGTGCTATCTATAAGTTTTTTTAACGAAAAAATTGTGGACTTCATCTATACTAATATTTTCTGATTAGCCCTAATTGATTAGTTCAATACTATAAAGGAGATTAAGTCCCTTTGTATAGGGTATGCATATAGGTTTGTATGGATGCACTATCATTAGTAGCACGAGTTTTGTGCTTGGCATGAGCAGAGGGTTGGGAATATTGCATTCAAGCTACATGTAGCATCCACGAACCATGTTGAACACTTTAATAGTACAGACGCAGTGTCGTAAACAATAGAAACTTCGGAATGAATGAGGATTTTGTGAAGGAATATTTGACATAGACAGTAGCAATTTTGTGAAGGATTATTTGACATTGGTTGTTCAATGTCTCAATATTTGTTTTGGACACGTGAAACTACGAATGGGAGACACAACACTAAAGTGTTGTTTGGTATCCATGTACATTGTGCCTATGAATCTACAGGTGAACAACAATATCCAAGGCACAACCAAATTCAATCCATCTATGGACATAGAGAAGCAATAGATGTTATTAAGTATGAAATTTAGAATGCTGCAAAGCAAATCCAAACGAGGATAAGTCAACAAAGAGATAAAAACATGATCTAATCTATATTTATCTAGGAGATCAATGAAATGGAGTGTAAATAAGGAATGCACAATTTGATATGGAGAGTAGTCCATTTTTTTTGTTTTTTTCCTCATCCATAGGAATGAAATAAGGATGAATCACTACTTTATTCCATTTACACAATGAAATGGAGTGTTAATAAGGAAAGCACAATTTGACATGGAGAGTGGGTCCATTTTTTTGTTTCATTCCTCAGCCACAGGAATGAAGCAAGGATGAATCACTACTTTATTCCTAAGTCACATGCTTCAAATTTGAATTTTTGTATGATGCTCGTTTGAGATTTGTCTTGAGATTCGAATATATATATATATATATATATATATAGATATATAATATTAAAATTGTTAATAAAATATGTCATTGAAATAAATTTTAAACCACAAAATGAAATATGTTATGTTTAAATAGTTTAAGAAATAAACAATAAAACTGAATTCTGTCTCTTAAATATAAAAATATGTTTAAAAATAAATCTATCTAGGAGTCCAATATTCGACAACGGTAGATAAATCAGCAAAATCGTGGGTTGTGAGTTGACTTGTGAGCACTGAGCACCATGTATTGAGTAGTGAGCATTGAGCTACAACCTACAGCCCAAATGCAAATAGATGTGCAGTGAGGGAAACCATAGATGAAGTTTTTGTGTTGTGTGGCATGGAGAATAGAGGGAAACCAAGAAATACAGTGAATTTGGGTAGACCTCAAAAGTTTTATACTAGGGTAAACCATAAGAGTAAACCATGAGAGTGTTAAATTTGCATGAGGTACATTCGTAGGGTTAAAAAACAGGCAATTTTTTTCAAATTTTAATTAAATTCGACATTTAATTTGCCTTTAAATTCGAATTCGAATTCGATGAAATTCGTTTTTAAGATTCGACAAATTTAATTTGAATTTTTTTCTCTTCTTTAAATTCGTCGAATCTTGTGACTTATCTTTATTCCAATTACATATAGGATGGTAACATACTAAGGGTTCTCAAAACAACATGAGAGTACAATCATTTCCTTGTTGTAGATTTCTATATCTATATTTAGTCAAATACATATCTAGTTGCAGAAACATTGCAGCTAATTAGACTATTATCCAGGAAAGATGGATTACATAAATAAATTTGTCTTTTTTTGTACAACAAAGAGAAACTCAACAAAGGGTAATATAGTATGAAGAGAAAAGAAACCAATGGAAGAATAATAGACAAGAGTTCAAATAGTTGAACAATCGAACCATGGCTATCTCAACAATTCAAAATAAATATGCCAATGACATGCCCCAAGAATTGGGTGATATGTACTAAACATACGACCTTATGTTTTTTATTACATTTGTACTTGTACATTGCTTTTCATCTATCTACATATGGATATAAATCAGAAATCCCCTCAATCCCATTGAAGAGCAGAAGGTTGAAACTAAGTACTATAACTCAGAGGTAATATTCCTAGAGTCTTTAGAATGTATCCCATTGATGATGATTTTCTTTTGGAAGTAATATAAAAATTGGACTTTTTAGTGATAGGGTTCTCTACTACTGCGTACTTTTTGTGATGCAGATGGCATGCATTTTCCAGAGTTACGTTAGGCTGATTTGACACGAGTTTCACATGCTCAAATTATCTTAAATATGGATAACATACATTATGTGCTAAATAAAGGAAAATATCAGCTCGTGATAAAGTCAAATATTTTAGAAGACATCAAAGAAAACTCTCAAAATAATCTTGGGGAGGATTGGTGGGCTTTGAAGTGCACATCTCAAAACTACTCGGTAGGTTGTAAAATGTGCCAGAACATCTAACTACCATTTTGGAAAACCTCTAGCTTCAATATGAGGATGATGTTTGAATATTTGAACAAATAAGAGGAAGAATCATCCAAGATACTACAACTCCACAGATGCAATTTGCATGAGCTCATCATTTGGATGGCCCTTGCGTGCATTTTGAAAGCTTGTGCCAAACTGATTTGCCACAACCAGATTTGAAAGAAATATTTCCTTGATTTGCAACAACAGCCACTTATTGGATTAGGAAATGAAGTATGACCATGTGGAAATGTCATAAATGGTGTATGATTTCATCCCATGATTTATTTCATTGTTTGGGTGCATAATTTGAGTTTGGCGTGCATTTTTGGTAAGGTTAGTTCACATAGTTTAAAGGTGACAAAACAACTAAAGTGCCATTTTGACATGTCTACAACTCTTATCTAAAGACATCCTTTATGAATTATGAAAGCTATAGGGTTGTGCATAATTTGATAGTTTACAAGAATATGCCTTCATATTCCACTAGGTGTGCATTTAAAATGGTTTTGTATGCATTTTGAAAGCGGACTCAAGTTGGTTTCATATTTTGTTTTTTGGGGCCAGAGTTGGCCTTTTAAGCAGACAGTTGAAATTCTGAGCACTTAATTTGGATTCTGAGAATGGGATACCTTTTCTAAAAGAGATTTGATTATAAACAATGATAATACAAATACTCTTATTTTAAGGTCATGGCCTAGCTAGACATGAGACCTCCTATTTGTTGGACAAGGTAACCCCTTTGCATAGAAATTTGACTGCTAAAGTCTAAGGAGGTGTATGGTACCCCCTCAATATTTGTAATCCTAATATATACTTTGGTCATGAATTTTTAGAGTGAGTCATTGAGGGGGTAATTGTATCCCCACAGGTATATTGGGGATTTTTAGAGTGACATAATATGAATTTTTATCCTATAAAGCATGTGAGGAGGGCATAGTCTGAGACTTTATCTCTGGTGATGTTGCACCCCTCATGTAGGAATGTCATGACCCAAAATAGTGAAAACTCCACAACTTTCATGGCGTAGACGTAATCACACCCAAGGAAGATATTGTAATCTACTATACTGATCATGATAGAAAGACCAACCATATAGTCTTAACATATAACTAAATGGGGAGACTAGAAATGATCCCAAAGGTGGGATGGAATCTATAATCAAAGTCTATAAGGCTACTCTATCATTGATGGATTGAGATTCACAAGATAGATAGGTGTTTCCACGTTAAAAATGCCACATTACATGAGGAGGCTCCATTATATTTAATACATCAATGACCCAGAACATTATTAATATTGACCTCTATATGAAATGGGGTAGAATATGGGAGACATGATTATATATGTTGGTACCAATCATAGGTAGTATATAAAAAATATTGGTAATCAATTCGATTATCCTTACAAGGAGACTATCTAGTGAACAATGTGTAGGCACTAAAGGTTGAAGGGGTGGCCCTAAGTATATATAAATATGTTTGTACAAAATTACAAAAATAGCATAATTAAAGTGGAAGAAAGGGTATCATGACACCTTGAGTATAAAATAAATAGATGAATAAGAATCCTCTTTGACGGGGAAACCTCCTTACACAATGTATCAAACGCACAAGAAAAGATGATATGATCCTTAAACTAAGTCTCCTTGGTATGTATAAAGGAGATAAATAGTACAATTATAATTATAAATGGCCATACAATTAAAATTAAGGTCCTAAGCAACTAATAAAGACACTACTGATATAATAATAGAAATGTGATGTCACAATATATAGTGCTTGGCATGCCCCTCCCCTTTAAACAATTGTTGTCCTCAATACTTTATTAAATATGGATGTTTTGAACACATAACTCATATTCCCATGATACATATTCTATTGGAAAGTTCTTCCACTTGATGAGGTACTCAATCAATTTCTTGGTTACCCAGTTTCTTGATCCTTGTGTCAATTATTGGTACAAATTTCCCTTCTTCATAAATCTCTAATAAAATAGTCTATACTATGATCTTGTCACCAATTAACCTTTTTATGCAATAAACATGGATGAATGGATGCACATGTGTAAATGGAGGAAACTCCGATTTGAAATCCATACTTCCAATCATATGCAACACCTTATAGAGACCATGATATTTGGGTGCTAATTTATTGTCCTTCTTTTTATGCTTGAGAGAAATTTGTTTATACAGTTGTAGCCTTAAAAACACCCAATATCCAACTTTAAATTTCCTTTCACCGCAATGTTGATGTTCTTGTTGTTTCATATTACTTTTTGCTATAGACAAGTTATCCTTTAGTAGTTTGAGAACATTTTGTTGGTTCTCTATGTGATCCCCCATTGCTTGAACCTTAGATTTCTCTTTCAAGGATGATGTAATGGATGGAGGATGATATCCACAAAGTTCCATACATGATCACATTTTTATGATGGAAATTTGTGTTGTACCACCATTCTGTTAAGGGAAATCACTTAACCCATTGTGTTTGTTTATTAGATCCAAAGCAATGAACACACCCTTCTAGAAATTTATTCACAATCTTAATTCACCCATCAAATTAAGGATCATAAGAGGATTTATGTGGCAATCGACTGCCCAAACAAGAAATTATTTCCTTCTAACAATCACTAGTGAAAATTGAATCCATATCACTTACAAAAAAATTGGATATTCTAAGTGTTCTCATGAATATGGGTAACACCTTTTGGTAATAGGCAGGTGCAAATTGCACAAAACAAAAGATTGATCAAACCTTGGTTAATCCATTAATCAAGAGCTTTTGAAAGCTCAATCGAGGGGCTTAACCAAGAACTTGATTGATATTTTTTAATGCATCAATCAATGGTCTAGATAACCCTCATCCAAGATTTGGATATTGATACACCATTATCTAAACCCTCAAGGTTTTAAGAAAATCTCAATCCAGCTTTTGTTGTTATTAAAAACTAAATAAAAGTATACAGGAAGATGTTGGCAATATGGATTATAGTTGTCATTGATGTCAGAGTAGTTCATGAATGATAAACGATAAGGAAAGGAGATGATGGTAGAGTGAACTCAGTGAAACACAAAGGAATGACAAAAGGTGAACTCAGTATAAGTCAAAGGAAAAACAAAGGTAGTGATGACATGGCATGGATGATGAAATGGAAGATATGATGACATAGAATAACATAATTGATGGAAAATTGGTAAGAGGCATTTCCTATGATGACAAAGCATATGATGTGACATTATTCTAGAGAAATAAGGCAATTGGTGAAAATCAAGAAATTGACTAAGTATGGATAAATAGTCAAAACTAGTCTAAGAAGGTCTAAGAGAATGACCTCCATAAATCATGGGTTAGAATTCCCACCATAAATCATGGGTTAGGGTGTAGCCTGGTGGTTTTTCTACCCAACCATTGTCCCAGTTGGTAAAAAGAATCTCTAAGGAAGAATATATTGATCTTCGAAAATAAAGAAAATGTATTTTAGGTATTAAAGATAGAAATTTGGAAAAGTATCAAATCCACAAGTTTGAGAGACCATTTGAAGATGCCTGCAAGGAGGGGTTCTGTTGATGATAAAATTCATCAGATTGCATGGTATGGTTCCTTGATGAACTAGTTATCCAACCATGGCATCAATTTACTTTTGGATGTTCACACGTGTGAGTTATCAACCTGTCAAAACTAAGACAAATGCTAGTTTGCATGTTGAGATTAAAACTCGCTAACATTAGAGGAAATTTCAACTCAAAATGGGCCTTTTAAATTTGATTCAAATTCCATGTCATCATGTGTTAGCCAATGAAATTGCTTTAAATTTGAAATACCGTATAGGTCTTAAACACTTTTTTAATATAAATTTGGGGATAGGTATCATAAAAAAAACTACTTTTTTTGTTTGTATTTTCGAGATATCTCCCCGTGTTTTTACTCAAATTTTGATCAGGAGAGCTCGTTGGATGTGGAATTTAATTCCACATCCAACGAGCTCTCCTGATCGAAATTTGAGTAAAAACACGGGGAGATATGTCAAAAATACAAACAAAAAAGTACTTTTTTTCTTTTCTTCCTCCAAAATTAATAAATATTATTTTATTATTTTAACTATTATTTTATTAATTCTTTTTAGGAGGCCCATTTTGAGTTGAAAATTCCTCTAATGGTGTAGAAGAGTGAAATGAACGATCGTCGAATATTTCTGCAAAGAAATTGTGCAGATCCGTAAACTCATGGTGAGATCTGCATTCAATCTAAAATTGATGTTCAGGAAGCATCTTGCATGAGATCCAATGGTTAAGGATCAGTTCCGCAAAGGATAGGCAGAAAAGGTGAAGTTCCATAAAAGATCAAAGATCCGACGGTCAAAAATCATTCCACAATAGATCAATGGTCAAAATGAAGATCCGAAAAAAATATAAGGTCAAGGAGAGATTCACAAGGAAAGTAGACAGAGAAAATTTCCTTAAAGGATCAAGATTGGATAGCTAAGAATAGTTCCACAAGTAGATCAACAATTCAAAAAAAGCATTACAGGAACGAAAGTGTGGGTGCAGAATAGCAGAAATAAAAAGGTCGAAGTCATGTGAAATTCGAGTTTCTGACTTCCTCCTTCCACAGTGCAGAAAAGACATTGTGGAATGGTTTGTGCAGAAATCCAATGGCATAAGGACCATTGCAGAAGCAGAAAGGAGGAAAGGGAAAATCTCGAAAAACTAGAAAGATTGTTTTTCGACTTCCGTATTTCGGTTTGTGGAAAATACCAGTGTGGAAAGGTAAGGAAAGTGTGGAAATACAACGGCATAAATACCATTATGGGAGCAGAAAGGAAAAAAGGAAAAGGTCCAAAAAATTGGAAGGTTGTGTTTTTCGATTTCTGCCTTCCGTAGTATGGAAAGGAGCATGCGGAAAGGCCAGTCTAGAAAGTGGAAAGGCGGAAAGCAAAAAGATGAAGTCTTGGAAAAGTTGTTTTCTTTGAATTTCACAATCCACATGTGAAAAGTCCATTGTGGAAAGGCAAGTGTGGAAAGGATCTTGCGGAAAGGCGAGTCCAAAGAGCAGGAGGAAAGGCCAGTGCAGAAAGTTGAATTGCGGAAATATGACGACTATGGAAGGAAGAAAGAAAATCATGAAATCTAGGTTGCAAAAGAATGTTTTGAGAACATTTTAAAGATGATTAAAAGGATCTCTTCATGAATTATCCATCTGGTCATGACCTCATCTGGTGTTTACACGTAGTGAATATTTCCTGCAATCTTTAAAAATAAAGCCCACAGAGGGTTTTAAAAATCCTGTAGAGGGCATGAGGAAGCTCAGAGAAATGGTGGGAATATCATGCTCACATTAAATATGAATCCCGCAGATCCGTGGATGATTTAATTAATTAAAATTAGAGAAATATCGATCGATTGAAGATGGAAGAAGGTTAAATTAATTAGTTAAATAAAATCTCTAATAAGACAAGAATGATAAAAATAATTAATCAAAATTGAAAGATGACAGAGAATTGATTAAAGAGTATTGTACAGAATTAAAACAGAGAAGTAATTTTGAATAAAGGAATTTGTTTGATGGAAAGACACATATCCAGTTTGGAAAGGTGTGTTTGTCCAAAATGAAGAAGCAAGACTAGCTTGAAAAGGAATGAAAGAGATATTTAATGAAGAATTGAAATAGAATGAATGGTGTCTCTGGGGTCTCTGTGGGTGAAAAATGAATATCTAAAGAAGAAGACCATAAGTCAAAGAATGCAAAGTGTATATCTGCAATCTAGACTCTTCTAGATCCAAGATAGAAGACCAAGTGAAGAAAGAAAAAGACGGAGTTTGAAGAAGGTCTAGGAAGTTTAAATAATATCAAATTAGGATGGTAGGGTGGTGTTAGGGAAGGCTAGATGCCTACAAGGAGGTTTTATCCTTCTTCCAGTAGTTTCTAGACAATCAAGGTATTGGTGTATCCATGTCTGTAGGTGCAGGAAAAAACCAAGGTGTTGGTGCATCCTTCAGTAGTGGCTGAGAAACTTGGGGATTGTGGTCTCCATCAAGTGGGTTCTTGCAAATAACTATTGTATATTGTAAAAACAAATTTTTGTAGATACTAAAAATGTGTTGGTGGTTTACCTTATTAGGGTTCCATGATAAAATCCGTGTTCTATGTATCTTGTTGATTCAATGTTTTGATTAAATTTTAAATAGTGGTTTAAATGGTAAAAATTCAACAATATTAATTCACGCGCCCCCTTCTCAGTATTGGCTAGCTATGAACAATTGGTATCAAAGAAGGATCCTTAAATAATAGTTTAACCACTAGAAGGAAGATCCTATTAAAAACCACTATGGATCAACAAGAATATATTTACACAGAAAATGGATCTCCAATACTTGGAAAAGAAGAATACATATTTTGGAGTATAAGAATGGAAAGTTATCTGAAGGCATTGGAACCTGGTGTATGGAATGTAGTGATCACTGATTACATCCCACCAAAGAAAATAAGGACTCCAACTCAAAAGAAATCCAATAAAAATAATGCAAATGCAATTGAGGACATATTAGATGGAATATCTCAAAAGGAAGATTGGACCATGTGTCTCAACCAAGGAACTCTGGATAAAATTGGAAAATATTTATTCAAATGAAGAGATAGCACAAACAAACATTGCTATTTGCAAGTGTGATAGTGAAGATATAATTGAAGATGAAGAAAATATATTCATAGGGACTATAACTCAAACTTCAGAAGATAATTCGGATGTGGAAAGAGAGGTGAACTTAGAAACAGAACTCATAAGTGCCTTTGAAGAATTCAGAAAAAGCAGGAGGGAGAACAAGTCTTTGGAAGAAAAAATTTCAAAGTATAAAGAAAAGAAGAAGTCAAATGAAGAGGAATTCAAGACCCTACGAGAAGAACTATACATTACAAGAGAACAAATGATGGCTATCATGGAAGAGGCTAAGAGCCTAAAAAAGGAAGTTGCTAGCTTCAAGATAGAAATAAATATGTTGGAAGACCACATGGAAGAGGGTGAGAGATTAAGATAACAATTTTCTTACCTCAAAAAGGAGATAAAGAAGCTAGAAGACTAGTAGACCATTAATGAGAGGATCAAGGAAAAAATATAAAAAACAAAAACAATCGAAGAAGAAGGTACTTTGGTTAGCAAGAAGCTTGACGAGGAAACTATTAAAACGAAGTTTGAGAACAATTCAAATATTTTAGATGACATCTTGAGGAGCCAGAAACCATCAAATAATCAAACTGGTTTAGGGTATGACAATGAAAGGAATTCAGAGTGTTCCTCCCTCACTAACCGAGAAATAAATAATAGAAGAGGTTGTTCTAATTTACTAAAAATTCCAATTAAGAATAATCAAAATTATGCCCCCTCATATCATTATAATGACAAAACTAGAATGATACTTAAAATACCAAGGAAAAGTAGGGTCCAATAAATATTTCTTGGACATTGTTATACATGTCATAATTTTGGACATATGGCTAGAGAATGTAAGCTAAGGAAGAATTCTTTAATAAAATTCCAAGAACAAAGGAAGGGTTGGAAGAGGATGGAGGCTGTGAAGGAGAAAGGTCAAATATCCCTAAAAAATGAAGGAAGTTTCTCTGGCTATTGTCACTATTGTCACAAATTTGGTCACAAGGTTGTTGAGTGCATAATCAAGAGAAAATATGTAATTAAGGAAAGAAAGAAACAAACAAGGTCAGTCAGCAGGGTACCTCATGAAAATATGTGGAGAAGAAAGGAAGACTCCAAAGGTGAAGAAGAAACAAAGATTTCAAAAATCAAAGAAGTTCTCCAAGATGATGTTAAGAATAATAGTTTTGTAGACAAGAATAACATATATTATAATGGAAAGCATGGTTAATATTTTGAAGAAGAAGTTAGTGATGGTGGTGGTGCTAAAGTTGAACGTCTGTTCTAAAGCTCTCATGAGCATTAGAAGGGATCATAAACTCAAAGGGAGTTAATATCATAAAATTGAAATTGATACTTAAAAAATGTTTTTTGGTAAGAAGAGAAGAATGTTTTGAAGTTGCCACCAAAACAAGAAGTGTAGAGCTGACAAATTGGTATCAGCTACCACAATTAGATTTTATCTAAGCTTTGAAGAAGGAATGTGTTAAGGAGAAGCACCGTGATAGGGGGAGTCTATGAACTCATCATCGAAGGTTCTTTCTCAAAGAATCACTACAAGAAGGATGTTAATAGTATGATCAGCACCAAGTCCAAGTTAATTAGAGGAGGAGAAATAAAAGAAGAGGATAGAAGAATTTGTGAGGAGTGAAGAGTACATCTTCTGTGAGCAATTGTACTTCTGGTTCAATAGAATGAAGAACATAGATTACTCTGCAAGTTATTGAGTGTTTCGCTTCTAATCACTAGAAGTTTGAATTTTAAATCCTATGTGTGCATGTGTATGTTTCCACTTCGAAGTCTGATATAAGTAAAGGGAACAATTGAAAATTCTATGTCAAGTTAGTTACAACAAAGGGCATAATAGGTTGTCTTTTGTCATTGTTGTCAAAGGGGGAGAAGGTTTAGGTATTGCCATCAATGCCAAAGGAGGGGATTGTTGGAAATATGGATTATAGTTGTCATTGATGTCAAAGTAGTTCATGAATGACAAAGGATAAGAAAAGGACATGATGGAAGAGTGAACTCAGTGAAAGATAAAGGAAAGACAAAAAGTGAACTCAATATAAGTCAAAGGAAAGACAAAGGTAGTGATGACATGGCATGAATGATGAAATGGAAGATATGATGATATAGAATAACATAATTGATGGAAAATTGGTAAGATACATAGACTATGAGGACAAAGCAGATGATGTGACATCATTCTAGAGAAATATGGCAATTGGTGAAAATCAGGAAATTGACTAAGTATGGATAAATAGTTAAAACTAGTCTAAGAGAATGACCACCCTAAATGATGGGTTAGAATGACCACCCTAAATCATGGGCTAGGGTGTATCCTGGTGGTTTCTCTACCCAACCAGGGTCCCATTTGGTCAAAACAATATCTGAGGAAGAAAATATGGATCTGCCAAAATAAAGAAAATGTATTTTAGGTATTAAAGATAGAAATTTGACAAAGTGTAAAATTCACAAGTTTGAGAGACCATTTGAAGATTCCTGCAAGGACGGGTTCTGTTGATGATAAAATTCATCAGATTGCATGGTCTGGTTTGTTAATGAACTGGATATCCAACCATGGAGTGAGTTTACTTTCAGGTGTTCACACGTGTGAGTTATCAACCTGTCAAAACTAAGACAAATCCTAGTTTGCATGTTGAGACTAACATTGGCTAAGTGTAGAAGAGTGAAATGAAAGGTCATAGAGGATTTCAGCAAAGAAATCGTGCAGATCCACAAAGTCATCGTAATAACCGCATTCGATCTAAAATCGATGGTTGGGAAGCATATCACACAAGATCCAACATTTAAGGAGCAGTTCCACAAAGGATATCCAGAAAAGGTGAAGTTCCGCAAAATATCATAGATCCAATGGTCAGAAATTATTCCACAATAAATTAATGGTCAAATGAATATCCACAAAAAATCTAAGGTCAAGAAGAGATTCAGAAGGAAAGTGGGCAGGAGAAAATTTCCACAATGGATTGATATCAGATGATTGAGAATAGTTCCGCAAGGAGATCGATGGTTCAGAAAAATCATAGCAGGAAATCCGGTGTGGGAACGAAAGTGCAGGTGCAAAACAACGAAAATGAAAAGGTCAAATTCATGGAAATGTTGAGCTTCTAAATTCCACCTTCTGCAGTGCAGAAAAGATGTTGTGGAATGGTTTTTACAGAAATCCAAAGGCGGAAGGACCATTGCAGAAGCGGAAAGAAGGAAAGGAAAAATATCAGAAAAATGGAAAAATTGTATTCTGAATTCCGCATTCCTCCCTGTAGAAAAAACCAGTGCAGAAAGGCAAGGCAAGTGTAGAAAGAGAATGACGGAAGGACCATTGCGGGAGAGGAAAGGAGGAAAAGAAAAAGTACAAAAACCTGGAAAGTTGTGTATTCTCATTTTCTCCTTCCACTATGCGGAAAGGAGCATGTGGAAAGGCCAATCCAGAAAGTGGAAATGCAGAAACCAAAGAGACAAAGTCTTGGAAAAGTTGTGTTTTCTAACTTTTTCAATCTGCATGCAGAAAGGCAAGTATAAAAAGCAGAAGGAGGAAAGGCTAGTGCAGAAAGTTGAATTACGGAAATGTAACGACTATGGAAGGAAGCTTGCGTAAGCAAGAAAATCATGAAATATAGGTTGTGGAAGAATTTTTGAGAACGTTTTAAAGCTTATTAAAAGGATCTCTTGATGAATTTTCCATCTAGTCATGACCTCAACTAGTGTTTACATGTAGTGAATATTTCCTGTAATCTTTAAATATGAATCCCGTAGGTGGAGTGAGGAAGGGATCCCACATAGGGTTTTAACAAGCCTACAGAGGGCATGAGGAATATAGAAGGCATGGTGGGAATATCATGATCGCATTAAATATTAATCCCATAGGCCTGTGGATGATTGAATTAATTAAAATCAGATAAATATCGATGGCCTGAAGATGGAAGAAGGTTTAATTAATTAGTTAAATAAAATATGTAATAAGACAAGAATGATAAAACTAATTAATCAAAATTGAAAGATAACAGAGAATTGATTAAACGGGGTTGTGCATAATTAAAACAGAGATGTAATTCTAAATAAAGGAATGTGATTGATGGAAAGACACATCTCCAGTTTGGAAAGGAATGTTTGTCCAGAATGAAGAAGCATGACCAGTTTGAAAAGGTATGAAAGAGATATTTAATGAAGAATTGAAATAGAAGGAATAGTGTCTTTGGGGTCTCTATGGGTGAATAATGAATATCTAAAGAAGAAGACCAGAAGTGAAAGAATGCAAAGTGTATCTCTACAATCTAGACTCTTGTAGTAGCAAGACAAAAGACCAAGTGAAGAAATCCAGAGACAGAGTTTAAAGAAGGTCTAGGAAGTTTAAATAGTATCAAATGAGGGTGGCAGGGTGGTTATAGGGTAGGCTACATGCCTGGAAGCAGGTTTTAGCCTCCTTCTAGTAGTGGCTGGAGAATCAGGGTATTGGTGTATCCTTGCGTGTAGATGCATGAAGAAGCCAGGGTGTGGGTGCATCCTTCAGTAGTGGATGAGAAACTTGGGAATTGTGGTCTCCAACAAGTGGGTGCTTGCAAATAACTAATATATATTGTAAAACAAATTTTCACAGATAATAGAAATGGGTTGGTGTTTTACTTTATTAGGGTTCCGTGATAAAATCTATGTTCTTTCTATCTTGTTGATTCAATGTTTCGATTAAAGTTTAAATAGTGGTTTAAATGGTAAAAATTCAACAATATTGATTCATCCCCCCCTCTCAGTATTGACCAACTATCAACATAATACTATAGAAAGTAGAAATTTTCCCTATCAAGCTTTTATCTTAACCATGACTAAACCCTAATTGAGGTATTTAAAAAATTTCTTTGAACCTTGACAAAGATTTTTTAAGACCTCATTCAAGCTAATAGCTCAATCAATGGAATTAAAAATACTCCCTTAGCCTCCTTTTCCATGGAATTAGATTTACTATCCTCTTTGCTAGGCATAAACCCTATCATGGGATGCACCTTAGGTGGAAAAATTCATATTGATGGATTTGTCAATGAATTTTCTATCCATTGAGGTATAATTTACACATTTTATAGTTCGTATGATTTTTTTTCTTTTAAAAATTACACTTAAAAACCATGTCCACAACTTCAAAGAAAATCAAAGAAAAATCAACAACTTCAAAGGTAAAAAACCAAAAAAATTTAAAAAATATATACACCCCACATTGACATGTCCTCTTCAAAATGGTAATTTTGGTTTTTCAATTTGTGTAAGAAGTAGAAAGAATCTTGGCGTGCACACACGTGTACAAAATGTAGTTAAAATTTTCTATGTCCATTTTCTAAAATTAATAATAAAATATAATTTTCCAAATAAATTAAAAAAATGTGTGCCCTAGTGCATTCAATTATGTTCATATATATGTGTGTGTGTGTGTGTATACATGTGTGTGTATCTATATATATATATATATATATATAT
>LPNX010453917.1:45323-69082 GCA_001517045.1 Pseudotsuga menziesii
TGTTTCTCTATGCTAATGTAATTTACCCCATGCCTCCATAACTATGCAAGGTAGACTTCCTTACCAAAATCCACATGTATTCAATGATTAGCTTCTAAATCAAAGATGATGGATGAGCTTTAATTAAGGCACATGATGAAAAGGTAGGAGCTCCTAGGATGACTCTTTGCATTTAGAGATTTCTTTCCTTTTGGCCCCCTTTCCTCTTCCCTAGTTGTGGACTCATAGCCTCTCTTGTGCCCTTCACAACCGTCTTGGACCTTTACATTAATTTTCAAAAACAATATCTATATAGCTTGAGAGTACCAGAAAAGTCTACTACACGGTACAGCTAAAGCGTATTAATTGCAACTACATGCCTAGCCTCTCACTATTTGGCCCTTGTCCTTGAGCTCCGCACAAGGATTCCATAGAGACATATATACATCATTTACACATGGGTTCATTCATTTAAGCTTATATGGCCCAACTCTCATCTTTGTAACTAATTATTTACAACTTGTACATAATCTGATTTAATACATCCAAAGGGTCAAAATCAAGGTCCACATGTTCCCATTGTTTTGAAGTTCTTGGAGCTTAGGAGCTTCTTATAAAGGTTTTGGAATCTTTTACAGTGGTTTTGGGAGCTTTGGGAGCTTGTTCGAAGTATTTAGCTGGCATTTTGTGTGTCCTTGACCATTCCCTTTGTTTTGTTGCATTTTTCAGCTAGGTTATAACACCAACCCAGTTGAGCCCACAAGCTATCAACTATGATGGATGGACCATTATGAATTTGCATATTTGCATGGATTGGTGTTGATACGATGTTCTTTTTGTTTCTTCCTTATTGGAAAGGGGTCATGTTTGGGGTAAATGGATGTTTCTATAGGCATCATCCTTCAGATTGACATGCAGCTCTTTCTTATGGAGATAGGCATCATCCTACACAAATACTAGTGTATACTGTGTTGCTCTTTTTACAATTTATTAATCTCCTGAAATAGAGGGTAACTATAGATGCAGAACTTTAGCATTTGTACCATGAGAAAATCTCGATTAAGTTTATTTTCTGTAGATGGATTTACCTGTACTGCTTGTAGTGGATTCAATGTCTTGAAATGGAGTCACTGCTTACAATTAACACAGAAAACAACAATATAACAAACATTATCTTATTGCTTCCAGAAACCTGGATGACTCTGTCATCCATTTTAGAAGGCTTTAGTCTTTAGATTGTCCTGTTGCTGGAATAGATATCATTTAAGCTTGTTTGGAGTTTGTGTCACACTGATAGCAGATAAAAAATTAATATAAAATTATAAATATAATCTTGTAAATAAACTGTGGTGAGCTCAAAATAAATGAAAAAAATACAAAGAATAAATGCAAAATAAGCTACACAACTACTAGTGTGCACTGTATACTGTGTTGCTATTTATTACAATTAATTAATCTCCTGAAACAGAGGGTAACTATATATGCAGAATTTTAGCATTTGTGCCACATTCAAACCAATGGTTGTGAATCTTGCTCGCATGGTATTATTACCTTTGATGATTTGTCTGCTGAAGTAAGGGCTAAGGTTTATCTGCTAATATATGCTAATGACTTCTCTGACAGGGCGCTCAGCCTGACCCCATTGCTACCTTGGCAATAGCAAGGTAGACAAGCTCTTTTATGAAATATGTAACTATATTTTTATGCACAATATAAGAATTATTTCTTTTATCAAAAAATAACTTTTGTGTTTTTGTGGTAAATGGTTTAATTTTGAATTTTGATGGTGGTCAACATAAATTCTTTAGTGAATGAGTTCAATGAAATGCAGAGGGCTGCTCAAGATTGTGATATTCAGGTTCCTCTCGAGGTAATTAAGTAAGTATCAACTTGAATATAAATCTCTTCAGTTATATTGTTTTTATTATCTATTTCTTTCTCATGTTAATTATTCAATTTTATGATCTTTTTCTCCCTGTACATTTTTGTGACATTTTTTAATGCTTTAAATTCAGTAAGTGTATTGGAAACAATCCTGAAGCGACTTATATTTTTCTAACAGGCTTATTGATGGCGGAAAAAATCCTGATGAGTTCACTAAGGATATTATAAACAATTGCATTCAGAGAAATCAAACAACCAAAAAAAAATCAGAATCTTTCAAGGTGAGCAAATGTCTCCTTGTCTGCTATTTGCTGTGGATGTCAGATCTGCGAAGTTCAAGATTTGGTGGAATTCGGACTTCAAAGATAATTTGTTATTTTGTTTTAAAAAAATGGCAATTGGTTATGAACAACAGCATTATTTGAACTGATGTCTTGGCTGTATTCTTTTGTCTCGATTTTCAGAACATGCAAAACAAAAGCTGTCCATTTTAGAACATAGAGAATACCAAAGGCTGAAATTTTGTTGAAAAGTATTAGGGAAATGTTGGAGTTTTTGGAATAAAACATATCCTGCAAGCAAAATTAATTATGAAATTTCGAACATGTCTTTAAGAAATGCCCACATTTTCCTACATTGACTCAAATTGTATAAATTGAAACTAACTTTTTGTAATAGAAACAATGAAACACAGTTCTGATAGGAAATTTATTTTTGGGATTTTCAGATATTTCTCAGAATATCTGTGCAATTCCATTTCCCTTGCACAAGTTTCATGTGACTGGTGGAATTCAGCATTAGTATTTTCAGTGGAGATTTCAGAGGGACAATGTGGAAGTGTCAGTTCAGTGAATTGATTATGTTTGCAAGGGTAGGGTTGATGTTGAAATATAGTATCATGGATGTATTAATATTTTATGTTTCCAATTTCACAAGGATAAGGAGATGTTGATAATGTAGGAAGAACAAAGTGCATTTGTATCAGGGTTTAAAATTTATGATACTTAATTTTGGCTTCTGTCCCTAGGATACTAAACTTGTTATTGGTGTAATGTATTCCCAAAACATGTTTCATCTTTGAGTAGAACCTTATTCATTATGTAACTCTTATTTTTGCCTCCAGCATTGTCAAAGAAGTTGGTATGAAAGTCAGATTTCAACTGTGAAATTTATTGATGGGTGGCTAAGATATTGGTACACCTATAAAGGAAGGCCATAGAATACTAGAACTTACAGGCTGGTCCATGGGCTCTCTGAATATCTGATACATGAAGTTACCTATCATGGCCCATATGTACCTTTTTGGAATGAATGTTCTAGTTTATACAACAGACTATTTTCACTGAGGCCGTAATTAATTTATTTTTGTGAGGATATTCAAGATGGGTAAAGCATCTGTGTTGTCGTCATTTTAGTTGCTAATTTTTTGTTTATAAAGTAGTTTATTGCTTGCTTCATAGGGGTTGAGAAATCAAATGCTAGTGCAAGGGGGCTTACCGAATGGAGATGCAAAAATAAAGATTGAACACTAGCCAATATTTCAGATTCTTGTACAGCTCAGGACTCATGAGATTATGTTTGGTGTCTATAGTAATTGTTGTAATAATCTGCCGACTGGAATATGTAAGGCATCATTTTAGCACCTTTCTTTGCTTTTTTAAACTATTGCAAGTTGGTTATGTGATTGCCAGATTGGATGCCATGGCAAAAGCTTTAGCCCCTATGAAATATGTAAGCCATCATTTTTGTATCATTCTTTGCTTATTTAAAGTTTAAACCATTGGAAGTTGGCTATGTGATTGCCAGATTAGCAGCTATTTCCCAAGCTCTTTGCATCATTCTTTTCTTGTTTAAACCATTGGAAGTCCTATAGGAATACCGCTCCTAGTCCTATGAGCAGTATTCCTATAGGACTAAAGAGTTTTGGGTCATGACAATACCCTTGCAAGAGACCTATCTCAAAAGATTCCTTGTGTAGCTCTGATTGCCATGGTACCACTCTCATTAACCATTTTTAAGTGGACCTGACAATACACTTGTTGGTGGCTTGTCTCAAAAGACTTATTGTGAGGCATTGATTGCATTGTTATAACACTCTAGCAGCCCTTTTTGTGCTCGGGACTACTTGTCTGAAATCAAGGCCCCATGGATGGACATCATAGTTGACTCCCTAGAAATTTTAGTCAAAGAGATCATTGGCTGGATACATAACACAACACTCAATCTCAAAATCTTATGGAGAAGCTCCTTTATTGGGAAGGGGTGTAGGTATAGTCTGCCCGTCGCAGGTATAGCATCCCCGTCGCTATTCCTGGGGTTTGCATTTTTTTTTTTTTTTTAACTTATACAAAGCATGGATATAGCGACGGCCAGGTGTGGATACAGAAACGGCAAGGCGTGGATACAGAGATGGCAAGGCGTGGCTATAGCGACATCTTATTCCTGGGTTTGCATTTTTTTTTTAAACCTTATACAGAGTGTGGATACAGCGACGGCCAAGCATGGATACAGAGACGGCCAGGCGTGGATATAGTGACGGCTTAGACATCTAATGAAATATAGAACATTGTCGCTCTTGCAACGCAAATTAGGGGTCGTCTCTATTGTGATGGAATTGTTTCCATGGAAAAAAAAATACTTAGACGTGGCAATATCCACGATTTTCTGTGGATATTGCCACGTTTTGCCGTGGCAAAATTGATCACTTGTACTAGTGATAACCAAGAATTCTGGTGACCCAATTGTGTTTTTCTAGGGATGAAAACCTTTTCTCCAGAAACTACTTTAGGAATTGTTGGCCTTTCTTGATATGGAAGCGCTTCCCTATGAGATATGTCCTTCATGTGTCAATTGCATGTAGGGTGGTCATAATTTATTTCTCATAGATATGCTTTCCCAAATTCCTTTGCACAGTTGTTTACTTGTGAATGCTAAGAGTATTCCTTCTTGCATTAGAAGTACACCCATTCCTTTTTGAAGGAATCACATTCCAATGCACAACTATTAGTAAAATCAAACACAACTAAGACCAACCTAGTGCACATGGCATTCTTTAAAAGTGAGAATTCTTGTTCTACTACTTTGTTCAATGCAAAGACATTTTTATTGAGAAAGGTTGTCAACAAGGCTTCAATTTTACCATAGTTCTTCATAAACTCATTATAGTAGTCTATAATGCCTAAAAACATGCATAATCTCTTCAAGGTTTTAGGGCAAGACCATTTTTTAAAAGGGAGGAGGTACATCAAACACATGAGATTGTACCTATTGAAGTAGAAATGAATGAAGATGAAAATGAGGTTTCTGAAAAGAATGAAGAACATCAATTTCAACAACCACAACTCAAAAGATCTACTTATCCAAAGAGATGTATAGAATGATATTCTCCTAATTTTCAACCTTATTTTTCTTTAATAACCAATGATGGTGAACCTAGTTCATTTCAGGAACCTAGGAAATATAATAATATAGATAAATAAAGGAAAGTCATTGATGAATAAATAAAAGCACTACACAAGAATGAAACATGGGAAATTGTGGATCTCCCACCATGAAGAAAGGTTGCTAGAAATAAGTGGGTCTATAAACTAAAGAAAAACAATGCATGGTTGTTGGATTGTTATAAACACTGCTTGATGGAAAGAGGTTATGTGTGAAAGTTGGGTATATATTTTAATGAAGTATTCCATCCACTTGTGAATCTTATTACTATAAGGGTTTTACTTTTACTTAAAGCAACACAAGGTTTACAGTTGGAGCAACTATATGTAAACCAGCATAGATCAAAATCCTAGGCTCTATCAAGCACTGAGAGGGATCAAATATTTGGAGGTGCAAACCTCTTTTTAAGTATTGCACTCAACTATCAGCTTTGGTGTGATTCAGACCAAAAGACACATCTTTTTATTTAAGGTCGACATATAATATTTTTATTATTAATATTTAATACTATATTTTTTATTATTTTTTATTTTGTTACGAAAGAACATTACAACATCTACCCCATACATGGTTTTAAAACCATGTGCAAGGCCCTCCTAAAACCATGGGTTGTTCAGGAGGCCTTGCACATGGTATTAAAACCATTTGCAACGACCTCCTAAACCATGTACAATAAAACCATGGGGTTTTTAGGAGGCCTTCACATAGTTTTAAAACCATTTGCAAGGCCCTCCTAAATCATGTATAATAAAACCATGGGTTGGGTTGTTTAGAGGCCTTCACATGGTTTTAAAACCATGTGCATGACCAACATTTTTTTGGGGAATAATTCAAATTTTTATTTTTTATTATTTTGTTAAGTAGGAACATTACAACATCTCCCCTATATTGAGTTGTTTTTCTCACAGACATTTTTTTTCGCAGGACAGTCCCTTGTGGAGTAAAAAGTTAAGGACAGTGTAGATGATGCTCTTACTACTCTTTGTGTGATTGTTTTGTTATCTCTTTTACAGGAGGTCATATTTTCAGATCAAACATCTTAGGTTCCATGTCTCTGAAATTTTGCAGTGCTTCCTCCTTAGCCTGTAGAGCCTCTTTATCTTCTACCACAACATCCACGAAGTTACACCTATTACATCTCAGATAGGGTTTCCTAGGATCTCAGCCACTGAAATACTTACAATGACAAAAGTGGCTATATTCTATAGTGCCAATTTTCTTTCTGCAGATATAACACATTGTGTTTCCACACCTACATATCACCCTATTGCAGGTCCCGTCCATCTTTATTAACTCTGTCTTACAAATGTCACATTTTCTTATCACAGTGTTTTCCATCTGCTCTTCAACTTCACTACAAAGAGCAGTGCCAGATATTTTCAAAACTTCACAGGATAATGGTAAGTGATTCAGTTTCTTGCATTTGATACAGGAAGACTTCGAACATTTAGGGTTTTGACAGTCCAAAACTTGTATACCTTTATCTGCCTCATATGGAATGGTACAAAATGGGCAGTAAACTAACCCTTCAAGGTTGGCTTCTACAATAGTGTCGTGAGCTAGCAATATCTTCATATTTTTGAAGGGAATCCTTTGTAAGAGCCATCAGAATCTTTGACGATGGAATTGAGTCATTACAACTAGCAATATATGTGCAAGATAGAGAACCATGTGCTCTGAGAGCTCCATAAATGATTTCTTGTACCCACCTCCTTATACATTTGAAACAAAATTCATGCCCATTTTGACACTTCACCATATTTTTATGTTGAAATCTCCCATGAAAACAACCACATAAGGTACCTGTTGCCCACCCTTCATCCATTTCAAATGCTTGTTTGTTATTCAGAATTCGACGAATCCTCCTTTTAATTTTGGGATTCTTATACATAGTGCCTTTTATTTTAGAGATTTCTTCTTCTAAATTATTTGGAATCACAACTTTTAGACCAGTTAATTCATCAAAGTCACCTACTCCACTAATTATTTCCTTTTCCTTTCCCTTGAAAGTAGACCCTTCTGCTTGTACAGTCCTCCATTGAACTCCAGAGCTCATGACTTTTGAAGGTCCATGATCTGACAAATACGAACTAACCAATTTTTCATCAGTAGAAGTTGAAGCGTAATCTGAAGGTGATGAACACGTGGCCATATTTGGCAAATGCAAGTCGATATTTATACTGTAATCCGCTAAAAATACAACTTGGAGCATCACAAAATAGTAAAAACGGTATCATAATCCTTTAGATCAACGAGTATAATTTGATTGAATAAATATAAAAATCCAATATCTAAATAAATAACAAAAGTATAATTTAAATTCTAGAGTGCTGATAGGTCGTATAAGTGGCGAAGAAGCAAGAAGGAATATAAGTTGATGGGGTTGTAGTTAATGGTAGGAATGAGCTTCATAGGAAATTGGGTTTACATGTCTGTGCTGGCTTTGAAATTCTGGAAGAGCACAATGAGCATGAAATAGTGTACATGAATCATCATGATTATCACTCAAACAAATGGAAACTGAACAGAAATCTGCCATCTCTCGTCTATCATGAACAGGTACAGGTGTTTTTTTTTTAACTCCCATGCACAAATTCGATAGTGAGTATTAATATAGCAAGTGTATTTCAAATGAAACTTTACCACCTTAGATTATTAGGCCGACAAAATATTTACTACTTTTTACATTAGTTACTTCAATATTACAAACGTTACAAGATCTCTCCCATCATATTCACTATCACTATTATTTTTTGCCGACATGTTACAAACGTTACAAAAGTTACATCACGTTACAAGATCTCTCCCATAATATTCACTATCACTATTATTTTTTCTGACATGTTACAAACGTTACTAACGTTACATCACGTTACAAGATCTCCCCCATATTGGGCTGCAGAGTGCCTCCCAGCACAAAAATGGTTTCCTACATTGTGATCTTGAGCACAAAATTTATATACACAAGCCTGAGGAATATAAAGAAAGAATAAAAGAGAACTTAGTTTGCATACTGAAGAAATATTTATATGTATTGAAATAGAATCTAAGGATGTCGTACAAAAAATTTGACACCTTTATGAAGAGCCAATATTTCAGTATAAGTAGAGATGACCATTGACATTTTATAATAGCTTGGATGATGGTATTTTTATTATATTTATGGTGTATGTTAATGGTATGATCGTTGTAGGCCCAAACATGAAAAAAAAAATTAAGGCTCAATTGGCTAGGACATTTGAAACGAAGGATTTAGGAACAATGAATCAAACTCTAGGGATTAAGATACACAAGTACAAAACAAGTAGGAAGATATGGTTAAGTCAAAATTCATATATAAACAAAATTTGTAGTGCTTCAATATGTAGAATGAAAAATTAGTTAGCACACCACTTCCTACACACTTCAAGTTGTCTTATGAACATTTCCCAAGTATAGAAGAAAAGAAGACAAGAATGTCTAGTGTATGGTATTCATCAGTAGTAGGGAGCCTCATGTTTGTCATAATGAGCACTAGACTAAATATTTCCCAAATAATGGGATTTGTTAGTCAGTTCATGTCAAATCCTGGTAAGGGTATTGGAATGTTGTGATTGAATACTCATATATTTATGGATCACTTTAGATGATGTTATTTTCTACAAATTGACAAATTTACAAATTAAAGGTTTTGTATATATTGATTTGGGTGGATATGATGATCAACAAAATTATACTGTAGGATTACTTTTACTCTTATTGGTGGAGTTGTAAGATGGGCATCTAAGTTTCAGAATTAATTTTATGGCCCAATATCTAACAATATTTCGGTTGCTATATGATATCTTGTACTTCCTGTGACATCGTGAAACCCGCCATCAAGAAGAAAGGATTATACACCCCTCTTCCTACTCCCATGAAGCCATGGGAATTCATCTTCATGGATTACATGTGAAGACTACCTTCAACCAAGCATGCTAATGACTGTTTCTTTGTGGTCATGGGTCGTTTCTCTAAGATGGCCATTCTAATAGCTTGAAATAAGAACATCTTTGTTGAAGCCACTTCTAAGCTCTTCTTTGAGCATTTTTGGGCTCATTTCGTGCTACCACAAACCATCATTTCATATCAGGACATTCAGTTCCTCAACACATTTTTTTCGATCCTATGGTCATTGATGGATACCAAGCTCACCAAATTGGTTTCCTTCCACCCCGAAACTAATGGACAATAGAGGTAGTAAAGTAGATGATTGTGCATATTTAGAGAATGTATATTTCTAAACATACACACACATGGAATGAGGTCCTTCCATATGTTCAACATAGCTACAACAAATCCCTTCATAGCTCTGCTAGCCACATCCATTTTTAGGTGTTCCTAGAGTTCCAACCATTGACCTCAATTGATGTAGCTTTGCACATTACATCCACATCGAATAAATCCTCCCATTATTAGACAGAGGCTAATAAGGACACCATATTTCTTGAATGAATCCAAGACATCCACCAACAAGTCCTTGATATTTTGGAGAAATCCAATGTTAAGTACAAGCAAGGATATGACTAGTATCGGGTTCCATACAAGTTCCAATGGGTGATAAGGTTTGGTTGTAGTAGCAGAAAGAGAGGCTCATACAACCTCATCACAAAGTTCATCCACTTTTCTATGGTCCATATACCATCACCAAGGATTTTAGTGAGAATTCATTCAAATTAAGAATTTCTCTATTCCTTGGCTTGCATCTAGTATTCAATGTAGAGATCCTTCACACATATTTTCCACCATTACTGGACATGTCAAAGGTGGAAGAGTAATTAACACATATAGAGATCAACCATGACTGCATAGAATAGGAAACTAAAGATATAATCATGGAAAAACTATTAAATGCACCCACCAATATAATATCCAACTATATCGAGTTGTCAAAGCAGGGAAACTACTCCACCAACGAAAGTGGCTCACGAGGAGTCAAGTTCAGCAAGGGTTTCCCCATTTGATGGGGTAAATCAATGTATTGGAGGCCATTAATTCCTAATGGAGAAGGACTGAAACAAATGGATATATTTTTCCAACCACCTATTCCACTAGCTCAAAATAATTTTCCATGTTGGAAATTTTCTAGTAAATTTCTATTGTTTTTCGGATCCTGGATATTTTAGGTCGTTTTGAGGCCCTAAACGATGTTTTGTTGGCCTACAAAAACTGAGATAATAGTTGAATAATATTTCTAGGTCTTGATCCACTATTGTAATCCTCAAATAGATATTTCCAACGGACTATCAAGTACCATAAACAGAGATCATATGCAAAAGTTATGACCCCGGGAAGTTGACCATTTAACTAACCACCTTGGGGCCACAAAATTTATGATGGTTCATCTTTTATGGTTACATTTTTTTATGTTTAGGGTTATTTCCCTCACACTTATGTAAATAGTCCAATTCGGACTTCTTTTGTATTCGTCTTTTCATGAATGAGCATAACCACCACGTCCCTTCTTAGACATATAGCTACCACCATTAACTGCTTTTATTTTGCAGTTTGTTCTATTTCATTCATTTCATAGAATACGAGTTTACAGTATCACTGTGTTTCTTCAATATATATATATATCTGTGTGTGTGTGTGTTCTTTCATTTCATTCTCATACAAATCTAGATCGTTGATAAAGTCAACATATCTCAATAATTCTATAAATTTTCTCTCATATTCCTGGACAGGGTCATATCCCCTAACTCAAATTTAAAAAATTCCTCCATATTCTTATCATAAGAATGTTTTGAGAGGTATTTTTATTTGAAATACTTCTTGAATTTTCTCCTTAAAACCCTCTTCTAATTATTGTGCTTCACTTATGTCAACTATTCCCACCAAATTGAGGCATTTTCTTATAGATTGTAAATGGAAAGTCTAACTTCCATGTGACCTTAGTAGTTGTGCAATCGAATATACTTCCTCATCCTTAATAACCAGTATTCATCATCTTCTCCCTTCTCATTTTCACCATCAAAAGTGCGTGACCTAATATTTATAAGTTCCCCTTACAACTCTTTATGTACATGTCTTCTCTTTTGATTTCTAATTGGGGGAACTTTTGGACTACTCCTTGATTCCTCATATGTGTATGACTTCCTTTATGCATTGGGTGTTGAGTAGTGATGCTTATGAATACTAGGATAACTTCTATAGTTATGGAAGGTAAGAGCTAGCGGTCCTAAATTTATCCTAATCGACATGAATAACTGATTAAAATATTCTTCTTTGGAAGTTGATCTGTCGTTTGATTTGAACTGGACGAGTTCCAACAAGAAGTTTACTTTTCCTTGATAGGAATTCCGCATCCAAAATATGTTTCCGAAAGTTATTTTCCCGCAATTGCAGATTGTATATTGCGGTTCTTATTTTTTACTCTTCTTGAACTGCTTTCGCAGTTCGTATCCTGCAACTTTCCTTCTGCAATTATATTTCCACAACTTTAGCAATATTAGACCTTGGTATTGGCGAAACCATTCTCGAACGTTGATCTTTTGTGGATTCTTGTTGATCTATGATCAAGTGAGGAATTTCACTTTAACTTTGTGGATCTCTTATCTCCTGTGCATATCCACTTCGTTAATTCTTTCCCTGTCGTCGATTCTCATCAACCTCTGATCTCCACCATCCGATCTATAATCATATGGGTGATTTTTAACACAGGTTGTTATAGTCAAATTGATTATTGAAATGATCAATTTCATTCCTATCGCACTCACATGAACACATATCTGTCTTCATGAATTCTCTAAACAATTCTATTAATACTAAAGATTCATAGACACGGAGAATTTTGAACATGCTTTTGGTTATTGAAAAGAACATAAAGAATTTACAAATATTCATGCAAAGGCTATGACTATGTTCTTAATTTCATTAACCATTCACCATTGTACACTACACACTGCACACTCTCTCACCACTCACTCTCTTACTTTTAATTATTACATTCAACACGTATATAGAAATCTATTAAACATGTCAGATCTAAAACAATCGGATCTGAGCTCCTAAGAAAGTAAATCTACAACTAACCTATCCTTGAGCAACCTCTTGCAATATTCGAGGATATCAGCAGAAAATGTCCATTTATTACAATCAAACTAATCTTATCTATAAAACTAACCCTACCCTTCTAGAATGATTGCATGGAAGCATAAAAATAGCATTTCCTGCTCAATCAGAAAACAGAGGACTTTGACTCGATGCTCCTGCATCATACTCCAGGGGAAGAAAATAATTCTTCAATAGGTATTCAAGGTTCACATTGTACTTGGAAATCTCCATTTCAGTCATCGACACCACATCTTCAACTGGATGATCATTCCACTTGACCAAACACTGAAAATAATCTATGTTCCTGGTCTTCTTTGAAATTCTCTTATCAAGGACAGATTCAATTTGTGGTTGTTCTTTCTAAGGTAATTTCCCTTACAAATCAATTAGTTGACCATATTTACCTGAGTCTATTTATTCTTTCTGAACACCTGAATCTTTAAAAATATATAGATATGAAACATTCAAAATTGGAGAAAATTGAAAATCGGAAGGAAGTTCTATTTCATATGCATTTGCGGAAAACTTCCTCAATATTTTACAAGGTCCAATTTTCTTGAGCTTTAGTTTATTGTAGGTTCCCTTAGGAAACCTCTACTTCCTAATATAATCCATTACTAAATCTCCAACCTAAAAAATTAACTTCCCATCTTTTCAAATCTGCTCTATGTTTATATTTTCTAGCACTTTCCTGCAAAAAAATTTTAACATTTTCTTCTATCTCATGCATACTAGATGCAAAATCTTCACCATCTACACTCCTTTTTTCTTATCCTCCCAAATTCCTAAGTTCATATACTCCTATTGGATGTACTCCATACACAATATTAAAAGGACTCTTACATGTACTCATGTTAGGTAAATCATTGTAAGCAAACTCGGCTTGAGCAAGAGCTAAATCCCATTGTTTTGGATTCTCATAAACAAGACTTCTTGATATATTTCCCAATATCCTATTTACCACTTCAGAGTGACCATCAGTCTGAGGATGATAAGCAAAGCTAAAACTAAGATTTGTACCCAATTTCTTCCACAAAGTTCTCCAAAAATGACCAACAAATTTAGTATCCTTGTCAGACACAATGCTCAAAAGGCAAACCATGAAACTTCACAATTTTTTAAAATAACAAATGACCAATATTGGTTGCATCATTAGTCTTCTTACAAGCATTAAAATGAGCCATTTTTTAAAACTTATCCACTACTACATAAATAGAATCATTTCCCCTCTGCGTTCTACGCAATCCCATAACTAAATCCATATTGATGGAATCCCAAGGCCTAGTTGGAATAGGTAGGGGTTGATACATTACAGTATTTTGTCTCCTCCCTTTGGCATGTTGACATATCCTGCATTTTGAACAAATTTTTTCACATCATGTTGCATTCCTGGCCGAAAATAAAAGTACTTGCTTGAGAAAAAATTTTGTCATGTCCAAAATGACCTGAAAAACCTCCACTGTGTTTCTCTTGTATCATATTTTCTCTCATAGAACATTTAGGAATGCACAATTTATTACTCTTGAATGACAACCCTTCTTGTACCATGTATTCTAACCATTTACTTCTATTGTGGGAAACTGGATTCTCACAGGATGCATATACATCCTTAAAATCCACATCTTCCTTATACATATTAACCAAGTTTTCAAATCCTAAAGTACAGACCTTAATCTCTTACAAGATCAAATTTACTCTGCTTAAGGAATCAACAACCTTATTAGATTTTCCACTTGTATGTTTGATCACAAAGGAAAATTTCTGAGAAAATTCCACCCACTTAGCATTTTTTTATTCAATTTAGGTTGACTATTTATAAACTGCAAAGCACGATTATCTAAATATAACACAAACTCTTTAGGTGTCAAGTAATGCCTCCACTTCTTGAGAGCTTGCACAACAACATATAACTCCTTTTCATACAAGGAATACTTCTATTTTGCCTCATTTAAATTCTCACTGAAGTATGCTACTACTCTCTGTTCTTGACTCAGAACAACCCCTATTGTTGTCCGACTAGCATCTGTCTCTACTTGAAAAACCTTGCCAAAAGTAAAGCCAGAATAGGCTTCTCAATAATCTTCTTATTCAGTAATTTGAAGTTTCCATCATATGCTTTTGTTCATTTGAAATGTTGACTACTTCCCTTGAAGGTGTATATTATGGGTGCACAAATTTGAATAAATTTTCTTGATGAATTTTCTATAAAAAACTTGCAAGACCATGAAAAATTCTTACCTCATATGCAATCCTTGGAGTTGGCCAATTCAAAATTGCTTGCATCTTCTTTGGATCCATTTTTAACCCTTCTTCTGAAACCACGAATCCTAAATAAATCAAATATTTCTTCAAGAAACTACACTTTTTCAGATTTATCAACAACGTTTCTTTTTGCGGGGTTTCTAACACCAGTTTAAGATGTCTCAAATGTTCTTCTTTGTTATGATGAAAAATCGGCATATCATCTACATACACTATCACAAATTTTCAACTGTATTCCTTCAAGACCTCATTCATCAATCTCATAAAATTACTAGGTGCATTAGCAAGCACAAATGGAATTACTAACCATTCATACAGTCCATTGTTAGTATTGAATGCAATCTTCCATTCATCTCCTTCCCTTATTCTTATTTGATGATAACCACTTTTCAAATCTATGTTCGAAAAATAATTTGAACCACTCGGACAGTCCATCAAATCATCAATATAGGGTGAGTGTCAATAAAAATATATAACGAATTAATTCACCTTCAATTTAATTGTCGACCAAGGTAGGTAAAATTCGAGTTGCCACACTGTATGTGCAGGGTAAGATAATTAAATTTCAAAGAGCTATGAGATGATTCTAAGTTGATCTAATTTATTGAGAATCAAATTCTATTAATGCCAAAATGAAATCACAAAAACTAATTTATTCATTCATTCAGTAATCAAAAAGAGATATTAAAACCTAATTAAAAAGGAATTCATGCATCAAGCCAAGTTCTAACTTATTTGAATCAATTGAGAAGAAGTCAAATGTTTATACACAAAAAATCCAAGTTCTTATGAAGTTTCCTGGATAGTATGAAAACCTATCTTGCAAAATGATGAAACAACTTTTGAATCCAAAGGCTATTGTAATAGGAATGTTAATCACAATTCATCACTACTTCTTTCAAACTGAAGATAAATGGATTGTCTTTTTAACACATCTATTATGAACTGATAATGATTTCTAAAATAACTATCCTCAAAGAAAACGATAATTTATACATCAACTATAAATTTCAAAGCTAAGGATAAATTTCCAACTGGTCTATGTTTTTACTAAGTTTATGAAAAAAACTTAACACACACATTGTTATCAAATAAAAAAATTGTTACACTACATATATTCTGGCTAGACATACATCTAACTAAATCTACAACATAATCTACAAAGGAAAAAGAAACCCAGATCTGCAAATTCTTCTATGACTATCCAACTAAATCTACAACATAATTTGCTTCAATGTTGAACAGAACCTAAAATCTAGAAATGCTCTTGGGAATTATTATGCTAAATTACTGAAATCGAAAGACTAGTGCTATAACAGACTAGATCTACAGAAAATTTAAATCTATTGTGAGAATATTGATGCATAAGAAATGAATCATAGAAAAAATTAGACACACTACCATGTTCTACAATCCTTATACAGGAAAAAAATTCGTTTAAGCTATTCTTCTACATTCATATCCATAAAATTGCAGATTTAAAGCTAAAGCAAAATGTATTTACAGGAAATAGTATGATAAACAAACAGTATGGAAAGGGTTTTCATATTAAGAAGATAAACAAAACAAACTTATTAACCAAAATGAATAAACATGCACAGTGGATGAAGGTGGCCCCCCCTTCAAACGTTCTCAAACCTGAGCTTAAAGCTTAAAACGAACACATAATTTGATTAATAGTCTGAATCCAAGTTTTACAGCATTTTGCATATATATCCTCTATCTCTCAGACTAAACAGGCCATTTGTATACATAAATCAAATGGATGAATGGATAATATCATCCCCCCAACTAAACAATTCATTCAACAAATTATTGATTTTACAAAACCGGCCAAACTCCAATTCTAGAAAAAAATTGTTTCAAAGAATCACAAGTTTCTCCCAAATTTCTTTTAATTTCCACAAAATTGTCATTAGATACCTATTAGACATATTATGCACAAAACCCATGTGCCGTAATTTTAAATTTAACCTCAATTTTCCCGAAAATCAAGGCTAAAATTTGTTGTCTGGTAAAAAAATGTTTTTTACAGAATATTTGAATTGCAAGCTTCTCATATTTGAAAGGTTTTCGATGAGATCTAATAGGTGAAAATCCATATTAGGAAATCTAGAAAGAAAACCCATGCTATCAAATTGACTGAAGAGACCCGAAAATATGAGAAACAATGATTCTCATTCATAGCAATGCATGAATAAGTGTTGGTTCGGGTGCAAGATTAGGTGCAGGATCAAGTACCAGATCGAGTGCGGGATTAGAGAGAGATATGTATTATAACAAAAGATCCTATATTCCAAATAATTATTCATCAGGTGTGATATTTAAATTTCTTTTTTAAAAATGACTAAAAGGAGGTTGAATAATAGTAAAAATATACTTTGTCACAAGCTTCATGAAATAACCTTCAAAACTTATGAAAATGGTGTTAGAATAATCAACCCATAGTTTACCACCTTAGACATTAATTTAATTATTTTTGTCTTATTAGCCTAATTCATGTGTCCCACCTTATGCAAGTTGTCATTTACCTATCCGTAGTGGTAAAACTTGCCTTATTTGACTCATGTAGCACTTGGGAAACCTCAAGGAATCAATTCTGCTTTATTCTTGGCCTCCTAGGCACCCTTCTGCTTTTTCTGCTTTATTGCCTGCTTTTTCAGTGTTTTAAGGCAATAGGGAAAGTTTGACTAGGTGAGGTGAACTAGTTTTTTGTCCTCTTCATCCTCCACTCTTTTATCCTTGTAAAAGCATGTATTAGTTGTCATTCCATCACTCTTTAGCTTGCCTAAGCCTTTTTCTAATTCGTGAGCTCCATGACTGATTTGGGATCAGCTTTTTGCACCTATGGGGGATTTGCTTACTTTTAGTAAGCCTGCTTTATGCTAGATTCGAATTGCCCCTCATGCATTCGAATCCCTGATGTATTTTATTTATTCAGAAACCTATTATGTTACAGGGTTGGCTATTGTACACTGAGTTAATACAGTTTAGTGTTCAGCTCCAATTTCAGTCTCTTTTGTGAGTGATTTTGTATGATCAATTGTTAATTGTTGTGAGTAAAATTAATCTATCACTGGGTTCAATTTCCACATGGTATCCGAGCCATTGTAGATCGATTTCTCTCCTTCAAAATTGTTTTGCAGGTTCGACATCAGTGACTGGGAGCCTTCTACTGGCAGTCGGGACAGGTTTTCTAAGCTATGGATCAATCACAGAAAACTATCTTGACTCCCTTCAATTTATTTGAATGGAAAGCAGAGATGGAGATACTGTTGAGAGCGAAGGGCCTGTACAGGGTGACTATGGCAACAGAAGCAGAGCCCAATGCAGCTGCAGAGAAGATAAAATGGCACAACATGAGGGATGAGGCCTATGGTCTCCTGTGTCTGAGTATTTCCAGAGACCTCCTTTTCCATCTTGATGGATTGACATCACCGAATGAAGTATGGGAGAATCTTGCTGATCTTTTTGGAAAGATAGATGAGATGAGGGGACATCAAATCGAAAATGAGTTGATTTCTCTGAGTCCAAATAGCTTTGAATCCCTGCAGCTATATCTCTCCAAGTTCAAAGCACTTGTTTTGCAACTGAAACAGTGTGTGATCTAAAAGAAGGATGATCAGTTCGTCCTGGCCATTCTCTTAAAGCTAGGCCCTGACTATTCAGTGTTTGTTTCGACCTTCTATGCCACAAAACTGACAGGTCGAACCTGGAAGATGCCTAGCCTTGCATATTTCATGGAATCTCTCACACAAGAACAAGACAAGCTGGTGATGATGGGCACCATCAAACCATCCAAAGATCAAGCTTTGATTGCTGGAGATTTGAAGTTGGATTCAAAAAGAAAAAATAAAGCTAAAAAGCCACCTGAGCAAAAGAGAGACAAGAAACAGTCTCCAGAGGAGCCACAAGGTTCCAAGAAGAACTACCAGAAGAAGAAAAACAAAAGAGAAATGAGCAAGTGCACATACTGCAATAAGGGCAATCACACTGAAAGCTCTTGTATGAAGAAGCAAATAGACATGCTAACCCAAATCCTGGAGAAGAATGGCATCTCCCTTCTAGAAAGCTCAAAGAAGAGAGAAGGAGGATCAAGTTCAGATGACAGAGAGAGAGTTCATGCATTGGTTCCTGGCACATCAAGCTCACCCAGTTTTATCATTGATTCTGGAGCTTCAAGACACATGGTTTCGACCAAGGAGGCATTCTCCTCACTTGACATGTCGAAAGGACCACCTATAGTACTGGGAGATGACTCTCTCACTGAAAGTTTGGGAAAAGGGAGGATTGATCTTGATCATGGTCAGTTCAGCAATGTGTTGTATGTGCCTGGTCTTGCCTCCAACCTCTTGTCAGTGTACCAGATGACCCACACTGGGCCTCCTCAGAAATTCATATTCTCCCCTGATGAAGTTGAGACCATAGAGTTCTCAAGTGGTAGAGCCATTGCAAAATGAGTTACAAATCATGCTCAAAAGGTATACATGTTCTCACACTTCCTACCCTACTCAAACCCCTCTGCTCTTCTGATTCATGCTAATGAATCCAGCAAGCTTTGGCATGAAATATTTGGCCACCTAAATTACAAGTATATTTATGATCTTAGCGAAAAAGAGATGGTCATAGGGTTGCCCAAGATAAAATTTTCCAAAGGAGTCTGCCAAGGTTGTATCCTAGGAAAACACCCAGAGCATAAATTTGAGAGAGCTAGTCATGAGAGAACCTCTGCACCCCTCGAGCTAATCCACATTGATGTTGCTGGCCCATTCCCTCATATGTACATGAGTCAGGCCAAATATGCATTGACTTTCATTGATGACTTTTCCAGGTATTTCTGGGTTCACTTCCTGAAACACAAGTCTAAAGTTTTTGGCCTATTCAAAGTCTTTAAGGCTTTGGTTGAGAACCAGTATGGAAGGAAACTCAAGGCCCTCAGATCTGAAAATCATGGTGAGTATGTCAAGTTTGAGTTTATTAATTATTATTCATATGCATCATTCTATCCCTTACACACCACAACAAAATGGTGTTACTGAGAGGAAGAACAGATCACTGAAGGAGATGGCAACATGCATGATGGAGGCCAAAACTTTGCCACCAAAGTACTGGGCCGAAGCTATCAACTGTGTAGACTATATTCAGAATAGGGTGCCTCATAAATATCTTGATGGTATGACTCCCTTTTAAGCATGGAGTGGACACAAGCCAGATGTGACCCATTTCAGTATTTTTGGCTCAAAGGCTTGGGCTAGAATTCCAACAGAGAAGAGGAAGGCTTTGCAACCCCAAAGCCAAGAGTGTCTTTTTGTTGGATACTCTAAAGATTAAAAAGGGTACAAACTGATAAATTTGAGCACAAACAAATCCTTCATCAAAAGGTGTGTTCAGTTTGAAGAAGAACCCCTTGCAGCAGTGGAAGTTGGAGAAGCCTCTTCTCCACCTGAACCTCAGGAAGTAAGTAAAGAGTTTGTTGAACATACTGATTCTGATTTGTCTGATGGAGATGAGTTTATTTCAGACCCTAAAATCCCTACAAGGCCAAAATGGGCAGCCAAGACACTACATGCAGCAGGAGAGCTAGCTGGGGATCCCAATGACCCAAGGAGGACTAGATCTCAATTTGAGAGTGGTCTGTGCATGAAGGATCCTATGTTTGTTGAAAAAAGATATTTGATGGTGGATTATGATCCTCAAACATATGAATAATCAGAAGGAGATCCAAAATGGCAAACAACCATGAAGGAGGAGTTCAGCTCACTCCAGAAGAGCAACACATGGGAGCTAGTGGATCTTCCCCCAGGGAGAAAGTTAGTCCAGTGTAAGTGGGTCTATAAGACCAAATTTTCTGCTGATGTTTCACCACTGAAGTACAAGGCTATATTGGTATCCAAGGGCTACTCACAGGTTCATGGCATAGATTACAATGAGACCTTTGCCCCAGTGGCAAAGATGGATTCCATCAGGCTAGCCTTAGCCATTGCAGCCTCAAGGCAATGGGAGGTACATCACATGGATGTAAAATGTGCCTTCCTGAATGGAGATCTCATAGAAGATATATATATGCAGCAGCCTCAAGGTTTTTCTACTAACCCTTCTCTTGTGTGCAGGTTGAGAAAGTCATTGTATGGGCTAAAGCAAGCCCCCAAGGCTTGGTATGCCAAGATCGATAGCTTCTTGCTATCACTGAATTTTTTTCAGTGCAAATCAGATCCAAATGTCTATTTGAAGTTATTTAATGGTTCATTAATGATCATTGTGTTATATGTTGATGACCTCCTCATTACAGGAAGCTCAAAGGCTGAGATTGCTTCCTTAAAAGGAGCTATGAACCAAGCCTTATCCATGACAAATTTGGGGCTTGAGATTGCTTAAAACAAAGCTGGAATAAAGGTGCACCAGTCCAAATATGCCTTGGAATTGCTGAACAAATTCAAAATGAAGGATTGCAAAGCAAGCAAAACTCCTTTCCTTTCAGGAGTGAAGCTGGAAGAAGCTGATTCTTCACCTATGGTAAACAATGCACTGTATAGGCAATTGATTGGATGTTTATTGTATCTGACACATACTAGACCTGATATTTCTTATGCAGTAAGTGTGGATTCTAGATACATGGATCAACCTCATGAGATCCATTGGAAAGCAGCCAAAAGGATCCTTAACTTTGTTCAAGGAACAAGGACACATGGGATCTTCTACAAAGCAAAATATGATCTTGATTTGATTGGATTTACTGACAGTGATTGGGCAGGTGATAGCATAGACAGAAAGTCCACATCAGGATATGTGTTCATGCTTGCAAAAGGGCCAATCAGCTGGTCAAGCAAGAAACAAAGTGCCATTGCACTCTCATCTATAGAAGCAAAGTACAGAGGAGTTGTAAATGTAGCAACTCAATGTTTATGGTTGCAGGGATTACTTAGAGAGTGTGGCTTCGAATCAGAGTACTCAACTACCATATAGTGTGATAACCAGAGTACCATTCGAATCTGCAAAGATCCAATTCAGAAGCAGAGAACCAAACACATTGAGATCCATATGCACTACATCAGAGAGCTTGTGCATGATGGCACCATTCACCTACTCTTCTGTTCATCTTCGGAACAAGTAGCTGATATCTTCACCAAAGCATTTTGTGAGAAGAACTTAAACAATCTCAAATCACTGCTGGGGATTGCTGAACATGCTGTGAAGCATGAGTGAAGACAAGATTCCAAAATTTTGTTTTACAGTCCATGTTTAAGGGAGGATTTTCCCAAGTTGGTTTTTCCTCTTTCCTTGTTTAAATGGACATGCAGTATGTAAAGGGTGACTAAGCCTTGTTGCTAGGCCCTATAATTTTCTGATATATTATTCATAAGTCAGGATTAAAGGGGGGTGTTAGAATAATCAACCCATAGTTTACCACCTTAGACATTAATTTAATTATTTTTGTCTTATTAGCCTAGTTCATCTGTCCCACCTTATGCAAGTTGTCATTTACCTATCCATAGTGGTCAAAATTTCCTTATTTGACTCATGTAGCGCTTGGGAAACCTCAAGGAATCAATTCTGCTTTATTCCTGGCCTCCTAGGTGCCCTTCTGCTTTTTCTGCTTTATTGCCTGCTTTTTCAGTGTTTTAAGGCAATAGGGAAAGTTTGACTAGGTGAGGTGAACTAGTTTTTTGTCCTCTTCATCCTCCACTATTTTCTCCTTGTAAAATCATGTATTAGTTGTCATTCCATCACTCTTTAGCTTGCCTAATCCTTTTTTCTAATTTTTGAGCTCCATGACTGATTTGGGATCATCTTTTTGCACCTATGGGGGATTTGCTTATTTTTAGTAAGCCTGCTTTATGCTAGATTTGAATTGCTCCTCATGCATTCGAATCCCTAATGTATTTTATTTATTCAGCAACCTATTATGTTACAGGTTTTTCTATTGTACACTTAGTTAATACAGTTTAGTGTTCAACTCCAATTTCAGTCTCTTTTGTGAGTGATTTTGTATGATCAATTGTTAATTGTTGTGAGTAAAATTAATCTATCACTGGGTTCAATTTCCACATATGGTTCTTATATATATGCTAAACATGAATAAATTCAATTAAAATTATTGGTTCCTTATCCGATGTATAGACAGAATATGGAGAAAACAGGGGGCCATCATCTCCCCCACACCAAATATCTTGCATGTCCCAATGCAAGGAAACAAAATTGATAGTCAAAATTGGTGATGTGATTTGAGTTAGACCCATGAGGCATTGAACAACACCTGCACTTGAGGAGATGCAGGAACTGTTGTTGGTTGAGTGTTCATAATCTCTTCTTGTTGGTTTTCTTTCTTCTTCAATTGTATTCTAAGGATTTGGTTAGACCCCGTCATATCATCAACCAATTTTTGTAAAGAAGTATATTTAGTGGTTAGAATCCCATTTTATTTCTTTAGATGTCTAGTGAGAAGGGAATACTCCTGAACTTTCCCAGTGATTTGAATATTCCTATTTTGAAAATAGTTATTTGCAGACAAATCAGAAGGAATGGTGGAAGGATTTGGTAATGATGAGATGAACAATGGCTTCATCATTTCCTTTAAACCCCGCAAATGATAATTATCATCCACTTAAGGAAATGTTTCAAGATTAATAGGGTAGGATTTTATTAATGATGAATTCATACAGATCCATTCATAGGTAGGAAAATTGGATAGAAATAAATAAATAGGATGAAGATATATGATACTTTATCAAAACGTCACCATAAAATTGTAAGCTAAACTATAGCACATAAAATAATTTAAATATATGGAGAAGATTATACCCAAACTTAAAGGTGTATTGTGTTATAGTTTAAATAAATTTGACAAAGAATTTAGATATATCTAAAGATTTGGAATATGCCATCAAATCCTTGAGGAAGTTTCCAACTAAGACCAATATGATAAGATATTTCGAATTGGAAGCCGACCCAACTAATTAAGTGCCAAAATGTTCTTAAATAATGATTTTAGTGACTGAATGATTTATATATACTTGATTTTAATTCCATTCAATCAACTTATGCACTTAAGTATTTGTTGCAAAATAAACTAGACTTAATACCTTCACTTTATAATGGATTGAACGCTAAACATAGATCAT